>CM076685.1:91832717-92205217 GCA_038501925.1 Xenopus petersii
AAAACCCCAGGTCCCAATCATTCTGATTAATAGGTCCAATACCTGTAAGGACAAAGAATAATTCAGGTGGAATATTTCATGGAAAAATGTTTATATTTTTTAACACATGGAACATTGCACAGTTGGGCAGGAGGCCAGTGTAGAGTGGTGATAAATGACAGTTTAAAGGCAGCCAAATAATGCCAGTCTGGTTGTCCACATAAATGACCCAGTAGCACCGATTCACTGAACAGACTGCCTCTGTATACAGATCTGTCTCAAACAGAAGGTTAGGTGCAGTGGCGTAACTAGATATTACTGGGCCCCACAACAAATTATTTTTCAGGCCCCAAAAATGTTTAGAGGTTGACTTTAATTCACCCCTATACCTCCTGGACCCCCCTGCAGCTGCAGCGTCTCCTTCCTCTATAGTTACGCCCCTGGGTAAATGCAACTTTCTCAAGTATCTGCTGGTGCTGCTAAATTATAATAGACAGACTGTATTGATCTGTTTGGACAACTACCAAAGACTTTTGGGTTCCCTGATGGATGAGCATGAAAACAGTTATTGACGAAATGTACCTTTTTATAGGTTAAACTCACATTATATCAGTATGTAGTGGATACTGATGGCTGAATATCTGGGATAGTAAGATAATCCTGCTACAGTCCTAAAATGACTATATTGTATTTTATGTTAAAACATTTTTTTATATATAATAAACACCAATATTTCATTTTTATGTGTTTCTCTTTTGTTAATAGATGTCAATGAATGTGAGAACAATAATGGTGGATGTGACGTGCAGTGTTGCAATACGATTGGCAGTTTCTACTGCAAATGTTCTGATGGCCACAGCCTAAAAGAAGATGGGAAGACCTGTCAAGGTAAGAGCTGCACCACTGGGTATACCGTAATCCAAGTTTATAAAAGGAAATTATGGATCGGCACAATACTCTTATGTCAATTTGTTTTATCTGTCTTGGTAGGGAACGCAATAAACTTTAATTATTCTGGCTGCCATGTCTCTTGGGTTCCTGAAACTATTTCTCCTATTTCAGATGCAATGTAATGTAATAATGCCATATAGAAGAGGTTACTCTTGCTAAAGGTAGACACTGTGGGGTAAATTTATGAAAGAGTGAAGTTCCGCCACTAGAGTGAAATCCTGCAGCTCTCCATTCATTTCTATGGGATTTTGAAAGGCGTATTTATCAATGGGTGAAAGTGAAATTTCACCCTTTGATAAATACGCCTTTAAAAACTATTCACTATTAACTTCACTCTTTGATAAATATACCCCTGTGACTGATCGAAGAGTCATTTTAAAATGTGAAGTAGAAGACAAAATTCTCATAAAGGAAAAATAGTACACTACACTCCAGGTGGACTTCCTACAGGGCGGTGTTCCCATTAAGAGGCATTGTTTTAATTTGGTCTCAAATATTGTTCCACCATCATGATTTTTTTTACAAAAGTTTTAGGGGCCGATTCACCAAGGGTCTAATATAGAGGGTTAATTAACCCTCGAAATTCGCCTGGGAATTAAAATCCTTCGACTTCGAATATTGAAGTCGAAGGATTTAGCGCAGATATGTCGATCAAATGATTAAATCCTTCGATCGAACGATTAAATCCTTCGAATCGTTCGATTCGAAGGATTTTAATCCAACGATCGAAGGAATATCCTTCGACCAAAAAAACTTAGGAAAGCCTATGGGGACCTTCCCCATAGGCTAACATTGAGTTCGGTAGGTTTTAGATGGCGAACTAGGGGGTTGAAGTTTTTTTAAAAGAACTTCGAATCTTTGAATCTCGAATCTTCGAAGAAGTTCGAATCTTTTGATTCGAAGTCGTAGTCGAAGGTCGAAGTAGCCAAAAAAACTTTGAATCCTTCACTCGAAGTTAGTGAATCAGCCCCTTACTGTTTCTTTGACTGATGCACAAAAAAAGCTAATGTTGCACCGTGGAATGAAAGCCTAAAAAAGCCGTTCTATCTATCTATCGTACAAAAGCCGTAGGCTATCTTAATGGGGTCTGCTCTTTAATTTTTATGATGGATTTAACTTAGTGACATTTTAAAACTTCCATACTGAAGTGCAGGATTTTCTTTTTTGTGTGTTTTGTGTTGTTGGGACTTATCTTTGCACTTAGCTACAGAGTGTGCAGGACTCCACCTATACAATAGGATTTCTGTTTCTGACTGTTGTTAATTAATGTGCCTGCAGTCTGACCGTCATCTAATGGAAATTAGGAAACTATTGCTGTTTGCTGAAAGCTCCACTTTCCAAAAACTTTTTTTAAGCGTGAAATAACAGTTCTTTGGTATCAACATTTCAAATCGTTCCAAATAATTATAGTACCCATATGAAAAAAAAAAGGGAAATAATTGCGGTTTGTCTGACAATCATCTTGCTTCGCTTTCCAAACACTGATGCAGGAGCCTAATTTTGACACTTTTTTTTAGGAGTATAGTAACTGTTTTTTGGTATCAACATTAATATGAAAATATGACAAATGAATTATCTGATAGATAAGGCAATTAATATTGGGTTTTTTGTTTTCTTTTTTTAGATATATTACATCTGCTCTTCTCTTGCAAATGTGAATTATTCAGACATGTTGTATATTCGAATACTTATTAATCATTCTACTTCTCTTATATCCCCAATGTTTGTTTTGCAAAGTTTATGCATATAAATACCTATTGGATGTTATTTTGACCTCCTAGGTAGTGTGCAAAATGCAAGGACCTGTGGGTGCTCTACAGAATATAGTGCTGACTGGTCCATCAGCGATATATTCAAAAGGAGCTGGAGGTATTTAGAAATTCCCCTTCCAGCCCTCAAACTTGTGTCTCCTTAAGATGTGCAAATAAGTAGTGGTAGAAGACACTCAGTCGGTCTTTACCGCCTTATGGCAAAGCTGGCCTGAGCTCTTTTTCTTTGCCTTGTGCACCTTGCAACAGTTTTTGTATCGGGCAGGTGCACGGCACAGCCATTCCCCTGAGCAGAAGCACTACCTGAATGAGCATTAAGGGGCGAGCTGATGTGGCTATTAGTGCTCTTGCACTTATAAATAAATGACCCCTGTTGTGTTGGAACAGTACAGTTTGGGGATCAGTGAGTCCCACGCTGTCTACTATAGATAGGCTTTATACTATATCCCTGTTTGTGAATATCAAATGTATAATTGCTTCCTTGTGGGTTGGATTCCTTAGCGACTCAGAGAAGCCTCACACATGGAATCTAGAAATCATCTACTCTTTGCAGATTTAACAGCAGGCACATTCCTGTCTCCATCTGGTATATTAAAGTCTCCCATAACTGTCACCTCACCCATCACCAACATCTTAGTCATTTGCTCTACTAACAGACCATCTAATTATTCATTTGACCCTGGGGGCCTATTGATTATGCTTGCTTGAAATAAATCTTTGCCCTGGTTGCAAGTGTTGCCCAGATACTTTTAGTCGTATGTGCAATGTTCTTTATCCGTCATGCTTTCTTTTCTACAAATTCATGCAGCACAAATCCACTCGCTTTCTCTCCTTTAATAGCTTTTCTAGAGTGACAAGTAGATTTAGTTATATCAATAATGTCTTCCTTGGTAAGATACTGTACATTTTAATGTTTTAATACACAGAGGTTGCCTCTGGTCCTTTGCACTTTATGTATGTTATGGTGATCAAAAGCCCCCCAAAAATGAATGTCAAAAAGCTGAATGCTCATTTAAGCACATTTACTATTTCTATTCATTTTTTATTCTGTTGAATTTTCATGATATAAGCAGCTTTATACAATGTCACAGGGATAGCTTTGTGCTGTAGTTCTAGCTGCTGACCTTCAAGCACCCAGATGTTTGGGTGATGGATGCAGATTGCATTGCTGGATACTATAGTCTAAAAAAAAAAGCTTATGAGAAGAGAAGGAACTATGCAGTAAAGCACCTGGAGATACTGCCTGCATGGGTCATTTAACTCTGACAGCTGAGTTGCTGGCCAATACAGAGCTGATGTTTAAAGTCATGCTACTACTTGGTAAAACTGCTAATATCATGAAAACTAAAGAGGGTGTAAAAAAAAAGCAATTTAGCAAAAATGCTCACTGTATTCCAGACAATTTTACAGGACCGTAGAACCCTTTAAGCATATCTTAGCACCGCAGACTAAGTGCAGTTTCAAGCATAATCTCCATATTTTTATTCACAGTGCCGCATTTCCCCCAAGATTCCAAAAATAATTGTGGCTGCCAGGGGAGAATTGCGGCCGATGCATCAATATTCATGCAGTAGCTCTTGTGCTTTGGTGCAAATCAAATTATCACTTACAGTATGTTTATTATAGGAAAATGAAATGTGATATTAATAATGGCATTGTCTGGTGACCTCAAATATCACTAGACATTTTGAGTATTGGGTTAATACTGTTTATAATATATTATATAGTAATATAAAAGTAATATTAGAGTTTGCCCAACTCTTGGAAACTTGATCGATAACATACATCAAAACATATCACCAAATGACATTTTAAGTTGTGTTTTATCAATTTTATAAAATGTAGGTATTAAATATGAATTAGTTTAATTTTCCCTTCCTCTTGTATAAGCACTGGACTTTAGGTGGCAGCAGTGAAATGCGAGCAATTAATGTATTAATTGTAACAGTTGGTACAGTTCAGGGAGCATGCTCAGTAGACACTCGCTGCTGCTAAGCAATGTACTGATTAATGTAACAAATTGTTGTGCTATTGGTTCTTTGTTCTTGGCTTTTATAAAGACGGATCTTTAAACCTCAGCTATGTGGATCCTAGATCCCTCTCCCAAAGCACTTACTTGTTCTGGCAAAGAGAAACCAGAAGGAAAATGGTTCATGTAGCAGAAGATAAAATCAATAACAAAATAAAGGCAGCTTTCAAAGAGCTACATAATATGGCTAAATGTTTTCAAGGTTATCCTAACACTGTATTGTAAATGGGCTCCAGTTGGAAATAGTTTGACTATAAAAATAACCTATTATTTAAAAAACTGTGAAAAAACAGCAATTACATACATTTTGAACAAGCAATTGCTTTTCTCTCTATAATGCTTTAATAATGCGCTTTTGCCGGGGACTGGCCATATTTCTTTCAATATAAATGCTGTGGAAAGATTATCAAAAAAGTATCTCCAGATTTGCACTCAGTATTGAGTCTATAATTATTTAAATATTAATTTAATTGTTCTCTAGGCACCTGATTCAAAGTTCAAACCACATACAGAAAAGCAAATTGATCATCTTTAATTCACACATATGAAAGAACAAAAATTCATGAAAAAGTATAACAATTAAGTTTAAAATTTGATCAGTATTGGCAAAGTGCATTAGTTTATATTAAGACAGTTAATCAGTATTGTTAGTGAAACATAATCAAATAATATTCATGGATAGTAAATCAGTAGTTTGGACATGTTAATTACTTGATTGAGATAGTTAGTAAGTGTCCCAAAAAAAAACCGAAAAAAAAAAGTCCAGCAAAAAGTTCAAATAATCTGTTAAAAGAATTTTCAAAGAGAACATTAGATTAGTAATATCTTTGCTTTTGCCAATATGTGGCTAGAAAGTGTCAAATATATCCCCTTACTGCAGGAAAGTTGAAACAGAGTATAGCAACTTGCAACAGAGTATAGCAGTAACTGCTGTTTGTTGAAAAGGTATCCAATATTTGCTTTGAAACTCCCAATGAAACGAGGGGTGCAATGCCTGTAACCCTTTCGGGTAATCAAGCGCAAGTACTGTTGCGGGTATACGTTACCACATTTATTGCAGTGGGAATCACCCGGTAGATGGCACCGCCAACCGTGCCGTTTGGATTAGGGATGCATCGAATCAAGGATTCGGTTTGGGATTCGGCCTTTTCAGCAGCATTCGGATTCGGCCGAATCCTTCTGCCCAGCCGAACCGAATCAGAATCCTAATTTGCATATGCATATTAGGGGTAGGGAGGTAAATCCCTTGACTTTTTGTCACAAAACAAGGAAGTAAAATGTTTTTCCCCCTCCCACTCCTAATTTGCATATGCAAATTAGGGTTCGGATTCGGTTCGGTATTCGGCCGAATCTTTCACATCAGATTCGAGGGTTCGGCCGAATCCAAAATAGTGGATTCGGTGCATTCCTAGTTTGGATACTGTTGTAGGTCGCCTTAGGACACGAACAACACGCACCGCGTCTCACTCTCAATCTGTCCTGCAAGGCGTCCGCATGCCCACCGATAGAGCTCCTCCAAGCCGCAATCGCTGGGGTCTGCGGTCGCTCAAGGCAGTCTCTCTTCAAATGCCGATTAGAGTCATCTGTGAGTTCTTCCAAAGCGCCGGTTAAGGTGAAACATAGGCAGGGGAGAATTGACCTTCTCTTTGAAAAGCTCCACGCCAACGCGCGTTTCACCGTCTCAGGCTTCGTGGAAAGATACAAGATCGTTTTTATCCAGAGTTTTAACTCAGACAGGTGTCTCAGTCAGTGAAAATGTGAGATACAGGTAAATCCCTCTCTCCAAAGGCTGATGGCACACAGGGCTGAGAAGTGTCTGAAAGCCTTTGCCACTTCTATAGACAAACCTGCAAGCATTTATACTAATATATATATATATATATATATATATATATATATATATATATATAGTTTGTGTTCTAGCATTTTTTTGAGAAACAATGGCACATACTTTATTCACGTCTATAATTATTGCAATAATTTTTATTTTAAGAATAATCTTAATAAACAGTTGAACTGATTCTGTTGTGAAATTGCTAAATTAACCCACAAGGGAGAGTTTTGTTCTGGGCCCTCAACACCAAAGGTGTCCAATTATGCAAAATTACCATAAAAACTATATGACGATATGTTAGGGGGATCAGGCTAGTCTGTTGTGGCAAGGCCAGCAGGCCCATGCATGGGGCTGCAAATGAAGGCATACCTTGACTGCATAGTAAGTAAAGGAAAGAAGGCATCTGAGATCCCAGTGTCCCTCCTATCTTTCCGGTTACTAGCAGTACTAGCAAAGGGGGTTATTTGGGAGTGGGTTTCAAGCTGAATTGTGAGCAGTGTCGGACTGGGACACCAGAGGCCCACCCAAAAACCTTGACTAAGGGCCCACCAATTAATCTTAGACCAGGGGCCCACTCTTAGTACTATTATTCTTCCTTTCCTCACTCATCTATTCTCCTTTTCTTTACATACTATAATCTGTTATTCCATCTATTTAGCCACTTTGTTCTCATAGAAATACAGAATGGCCATGAAATGGACTAAATGTTTAGCAGCATGAGGGCCCACTGACACCTTGGCCCACCAGGACTTTTCCTGGTATCCCTGTGGGTCAGCCCGACACTGATTGTGTGTAGTGAGCAGGACAGGAGGGCTGGTTGGAGATGCAAGATGGGATCTGGGGGTGCAACAAATCAAAATAATGCCCTGAGGGGGATAATGAAAGGCCTACTAGAGGGGTCACAAAAGCGTGTCCTATGGTGTTGAGGGCTTAGTTCTCACAGAGCACTTGCCCAGCAAGTTGCTGCTTTCTAGTAAAAAATCCAGCACAGAGTGCTGGATTTTACTGGTGAGGACAGGGCCCTCCTACCACTTCTTACCTTGCACCTTTGAATGCTAGAAGAGGCAGGACACCGAATACAGTCACTGCTAGTTCTGTCACCCTTAATTTTGGTTTGGCGGGTGACAGCAAGCGGGTAACATCCAGGCCCGAATTTGTGGAAAGGCCACCAAGACCCGGGCCTAGGATGGCAAGATTTTAGGGGGCAGCATGCTGCCCAACCATACCCACATTGTTTCAGAAACACCGGAGATGTGCAGGAGATAAAACATTTTTTTTAACTTTCCAGTGCATCGATCACTATTGCTTCAGTCCCGATGATGAAAATTTGAGCAAATAAAGGGTTCAGGGCAACACACGTCATTGGGCCTAGGGGCGCCCGCTATGTAAATCCGGCCCTGGTAACATCAGGGGTTGGGATGGGTGACATTGAGAGTGGGATTATAGCAGGGGGGATTGGCAGATCATCACATAATTCAAAGTTGAGTCCTGTCCAGATTTCCTAATTTGGAGAGCACGGTGCACAGAAGCATGTAAGGTGGCAAAATGTGTTTTGTTATATAGTTTGTGTATAATTAGTTTGGTCACTAGGTGGCAGTGCTTCCTAAATTGAACTATGAAAGTTGTTGGTACTGAAAAGTGAATAAAGAAAACAGGAACTGGAAATACTGTGGCTATTCAGGCAGTGATAGAGGAAGGGACAGCAGTCTTTGTTAGGGAGAGGTGAGGAGAAAAGGTTGTGCCACTGTCTACTGTTATGAAGGAGTCACAGCAATAAACTTCAACTATTTAAGAGAAAGTCTTCCATACCTTGTGTCATAAAGTTACAAACAGAGTGTACAAAGTGCAAAAAAAAGGCAGATTGCAGCTTTTTTCCACTTTGCACAGTGTGGGAAGTTTCAGTAAGGCAATACCTGGAGAGTCTCAGCTTAAATATTTCTGTTTCTCATAACTGATTTCCTTTAGATTGGGGCCCCATCCTTCCCACAATGCCCCGGCCCCCTTATTTCTGTTCAATACAAACACCTTCAAACTGAATTTTACTGAGTACTCCTCCTACACTTTAAAAACATACATATTGATTAAATGGCTACTGATAAAGCACTGCGTATCTTGACAGCGCTATATAAATAAATGATGATGATGATAAAATCCAGTGCATATACATACATAGTGTGTGAATGTGATTAGGGCCTTAGACTGTAAGCTCTGCTGGCACAGATACTGATATGAATGGTTAACGGTCTCTGTAAAGTGCTGCAGACCATACAGTATCAGTTCTATATAAATAAAGAGAATAAAAACAATAATATATTAATAATATTTTTTTTCCTTTCCTAAGCGTTTACAATATATTTAATTAACAACTAAAATGTCAACTATTAGCGAATCCCATGGCATCTCAAAGGTATTTACTAAACAGTTTTGAAATTCAGTGCAGCATTGTACAATTCCAGTCATAATATCCTATTATGTCTCCAGTGAAACATGTTGGAACATTTGAGAGTGATGCACCTTGGCGATGTTTTGAAACCTTTTAATTCCTCTCATTTCTGCAGTAAGACTTGCACGTGTTCGCAGGCGTGCTCACCATCTTTCTAGCCATCCTCGCTGTGGCTCTCCCTATGCCCAATGTAAACACCGCCTGCAACAAGGCAAATTTATAGGCAGAGAATGAAGCTAGAGAACAAGCTGGGACTGTAGAAAGTTGCACTTGCCAATAAATCTGTCAGCCATGTACTTAGTATTTTAAACCCGCTTTTCACTAGATTAGGTATTCTGTGCTAAAGCATCTTACTGATATTTATCTGCTCATGTTTCGTATGTCACTGGGCTATTTGGCTTCCATGAAGAATTATTGGCTTCAGATTCACAATCAACTATTTTGTTTACTGTAGTGCTGGTAAGTCATGGGGAGTCTTTCCAGAGAAATGCTGTAGATATAAATACAAATACAGTTATCCTTGTGCTCTGTTCAGTTTTATACATTCCGTGCTATTGTCTTGTCTTGTAACTATTTAAAAGACACGTTAATCAAAAAGATAAATGAGTTATTTTGTTAATAATGAATGATTAAACATATGCATCTAGGCAGACAAAGCATTGCCATGTGTTTAGTTATAGTATATGGTTACTGGCAATATGGGCTAAGCACTGTAAGTAAATTATAATCCTTTCTGTATGGGGCTACCAATTTACACTGGACCCCCGAAAAATGGATTTTGTAAGTCTATTTTGTGCTGCTGTTCAACACTGTATGACTTGCATACAAATAAAATGTGAATAAAAAGAGAATGGAATGATTTGCAAATGATTTAAACCCTATGCAGGTATGGGACCTGTTATCCAGAATGTTCGGCACTTGGGGTTTTCTGGATTAATTGTATCTTAGTTAGGATCAACTACAAGGTACTGTTATTATTATTATTATTACAGAGAGAAAGGAAATATTTTTTTAAAAAATTATTTGGATAAAATAAAGTCTATGGGGCAAATTCACTAAGTTTCGAAATTGCGCCAGGCGCAACTTCGCCGCACCTCGCCAGGCGTATTTTCGCCAGCGCTCCGCAAATTCACTAAAATCCGAAGTTGCGCACAGGGGTTGCGTAAGTTTTCAAAGTTGTGCTATCGTGAATTCGCCAAGCGCAGCGAAGTTTCGCTAGTGATGGTTCATTTGCATATGGCACCAAATTCAAATTTCAATGGAGGAACACGTATCACCATTACAAATGCCTAGAAAACCTTCAAAACATCAAATAAAAATTTTATTTTGCCCTACACATGTGCCCACTGTCTAGGTAAGTTGCCATGAGTCAGGAAATGTAGGGGGAAAGGAGGGGAGCCCCAAAAAAAATTTCGATCTTTTTCAGCCTATCACCCATAATGTAGAAAACACGCCAGCGTTTTTTGGGACTTAGAAAATTTTTTGACTTTTTTTGAAGCAATCCCTATCTATTCGATTGCGCTTCGCCTGGTCTGAGGTGGCGAAGGAATTCTAGCGTAAAAGGTAGCGTTAAGAACAATGCGCAAGTTAGTGAATTTGCGTAGTTACGTCCCTAGCGAAAATTCGCCTGGCATAAGGGTGCGAAGTAACACTAGCGAAGTTACGCCAGCGTTCGTTAGTGAATTTGTGCAGTGCCGAAAATGCCAAACGCTAGCGAATTCACGCTAGCGTTCGGTGCTTCGGCGCTTAGTGAATTTGCCCCTGTGGGAGACAGCCTTTCTGTAATTCGGAGCTTTCTGGATAACGGATACCATACCTGTCTTTGCTAAAAATGGTTCAACGACAACAAAATCTTTTTGGATGTTTTGGACGTTTTCCACTAAAAAATATGATGTAAGTAACAGAAAATTGAGGAAGATCTATGCACTCCAGTGCACTTCGCCTCGTCTGAGCTGGCGAATGCAAGTCTGTTAAAAGAGATAACGTTCAGTAAAATCCGCATCTTAGTGATTTTATAGAGTAACGTCCATTCGCCAGAGGAAAATTCGTCTGGCGATAGAGTTCGAATGACCAATGGCGTCTGTCTTCTTCGGTAGTGATGCGAAGTCCCTGAAAAAAATTTTTTGACTTTTTTTGAAGCAATCCCTATCTATTCGATTGCGCTTCGCCTGGTCTGAGGTGGCGAAGGAATTCTAGCGTAAAAGGTAGCGTTAAGAACAATGCGCAAGTTAGTGAATTTGCGTAGTTACGTCCCTAGCGAAAATTCGCCTGGCATAAGGGTGCGAAGTAACACTAGCGAAGTTACGCCAGCGTTCGTTAGTGAATTTGTGCAGTGCCGAAAATGCCAAACGCTAGCGAATTCACGCTAGCGTTCGGTGCTTCGGCGCTTAGTGAATTTGCCCCTGTGGGAGACAGCCTTTCTGTAATTCGGAGCTTTCTGGATAACGGATACCATACCTGTCTTTGCTAAAAATGGTTCAACGACAACAAAATCTTTTTGGATGTTTTGGACGTTTTCCACTAAAAAATATGATGTAAGTAACAGAAAATTGAGGAAGATCTATGCACTCCAGTGCACTTCGCCTCGTCTGAGCTGGCGAATGCAAGTCTGTTAAAAGAGATAACGTTCAGTAAAATCCGCATCTTAGTGATTTTATAGAGTAACGTCCATTCGCCAGAGGAAAATTCGTCTGGCGATAGAGTTCGAATGACCAATGGCGTCTGTCTTCTTCGGTAGTGATGCGAAGTCCCTGAAAACTGTAACAATAGCGAATCTTAAAATATGTATGTATGTATACAGCAATACATTGTAATATAAACTGTATATGTGCAAATTAGAAAACATATTAAAGCAGACTAAAATGTGAGAAACCCCAACGTTTTGGAAACACTTCTTTCTCAAATTATCTGCCAACACACTGGACACTAAATTGTCAATTCCATATGTCACACTTGCAAAGGGATGGCACCAGGGGAGTTTGGTTTAGACTGGAGTGTGGACTTTTTATGTGTTCAGGGTCCAAAATGTGAAATGGTTGAGATATGATAAGATATGGTTGAAATGATGAGTTCTAATTAAAACTTGAATGAATTCCGTTCATCATCTCTCTTAATTCTAGAGAACAAGACTACAATGTTTTTTTGTGTTTGTTTTATGATTATCTGGCATTTTTCATTTTTAACGTGGCATGTTATGATCTTATTCCGAGGTCTGTGATCAAGATGATATAAATGTCTGTGCAATTATGTCAGAATTCTCTTTGTAGGAATTAGCAGCTGTGTGTGAATGTCTGAAGCAGGACAGGGCCCATTCTTGTGGTCGGAGGCAGATTAGCAAGTCATTTCATGTTTTAGGAAAGTTTTGTTAAAGTCCAGAAATAGAATCTACATTCTATTCTGTAATCTCTGACCAAACAGAAGAAAACATTAATAGATTGTTTGCATATTTTCTTCTCTCCCCTGTTCACATAATTTCTTAGGAGGATAATAATCCTTAGTCTCATGTAGACAAGTGTTTTATGTTGTGTTGGGCAAAAGATCCTCATAAACAATCCCACGTGTGTTCATTTGTGAAAAAGTCATATTTTAAGTATGAAACTGTGCTGTTTCTGTTTACAAGGCATTATTATAGGCAAAAGCTAATACAGGTATGGAACCTGTTATCCAGAATGCTCGGGACCTGGGTTTTTCCAGATAACGGATCTTTCTGTGATTTGGATATTCACACTTTAAGTCTACTAGAAAATCATTTAAACATTAAATAAACCAAATAGGCTGGTTTTGCTTCCAATAAGGTTTCATCTTAGTATGGGTTAAGTACAAGCTACTGTTTTATAATTACAGAGAAAAAGGAAATCATTTTTAAAAAATTGGAATATTTGGATAAAATGGAGTCTATGGGAGATGGTCTTTCTGTAATTATGAACTCTCTGGATAACAGGTTTCTGGATAACTGATCCCATACCTGTACTCCTCCTTAAGGCTTCCCAAATTATTTTTTACACAGTATGTTAAATAGGCCCCAAGTGTGACTGTAGCACTCTCCCATTAGCCTACATCTTTATATATATATATATATATATATATATATATATATATATATATATATATATATATATATATATATATATATATATATACACACACATACAGGTATGGGATCTGTTATCCAGAATGATCGGGACCTGGGGATTTCCGGATAAGGGGTCTTTCCATAATTTGGATCTTCAAGTCTTAAGTCTACTAAAAAATAATGTAAACATTAAATAAGCCCAATACGCTGGTTATGCTTCCAATAAAGATTAATTTTAGAGTAAATCTTAGTTAGGATCAAGTACAAGCTACCATTTTATTATTACAGAGAAAAAGGAAATCATTTATAAAAATTTGTATTATTTCATTATAATGGAGTCTATGGCAGACGATCTTCCCGTAATTCAGAGCTTTCTGGATAACGGGTCTCCGGATAAGGGAACCCATACCTGTGTATATAATATCTGTATCTGTATGGTGGAATCAGCTGTATCTTGTCTAACCCCTTAATTGTCCTAATACGCTAGCTGTGGACCAGGAGATTTATTACAATGTAATGTCACCTTTAATACTTCCATGAAATAGAACAAACCAATGTATATAAAAAATATCATCTACATTACCTTGGGAAATCATTCCACATAAGGGTAGGACTACTCGGATGTTTTCGGCGCGATCCGACGCACTTGCGACAAAGCGGGGACAAATCGCATGCGACGGAAATAAGGTATGTAAAGGCATTGTAGGATGAAGCTGCACCGGACGCCGCCTCTGCATTCGACAGTAGTGATGGGCGAATTTATTCGCCAGGCGCGAATGCGCAATGAATTTGCATGATTCGCCGTCAGCGAATAAATTTGCGAAACGCCCACGAAAATTTGCATCAAAAACGGGCGCCGCCATCAAAAACGAGACGCCGGCGCCGTTTCGCAAATTTTTCAGCGAAACGGCACAAATTCGCCCATCACTATTCGACAGTTGTGTCGCGTCGGATCAACGCTGCGACTTCATCCGACATTTCTATCTCTTACCTTATTTCCGTTGCATGTGATTTGTCGCCGGCGTTTCATCGCAGCGCTTCGGATTGCGCCGGAAACATCCGTGTAGTCCTACCCTAAACTGGGCTGTAGAAAGGGGTTGAAAAAAGAAGCTGAAATGCCGCTCGTCCCCTTTCTTATTGGGTGCACATGGGCAAGGTTTAATATACATACTACACTAGTACATACTACATCAAAATTTTCACCGTGACAATCTCTTTGTAGAACAGTAAACATAATAATACCTTAACAGAGTAACATAAAGAAAAGCGTCCTAGCGTAATTAAAGGGGGGTGGGTGTATGGGATGCTGCTGTCCCCAAGCTTCCTTACCTAACAGCTCGTTGCAAAGGGGAGGGGACAGGTCAATGACGCTGTGCTCCTTGTCCCGAGCTCAACAGGAACCAGGTATGAGCTGCCTCTCTCCCTGCAGTCACGTCGTGCCTCGCTAGGCGCTGCGCCGTAGTAGAAGATACAGCGCCGGATTCGCTGGGCAGGCGCCCCTAGGCTGTGCGCTCCGCGCGGTCCTAGCGCCCGCCGGAGCACTGGGGAGCACAGGCTCCCCACAGAGCGGTTGGGCGGCATGCCGCCCCCAAAAATGTGCTGCCCTAGGCCCAGGCCTATGTGGCCTCGCCACAAATCCGGGCCTGAGAAGATAACACTTTCTTTTTTCACTTAGGATAGGACTGACGCATGGACACTGCCTTCAGGGGATGCATTAGCTTATACAGACTTTGTACAAACTTTGTAACTAAAAGTGTGTTTTTTATGAAAAAAAGTGCAAAAATGTTTTCCCAGGGGGCTATATATTGAGAGTGCTGGGGTTCAATTGTGTAGTATGTAGAAAGGGGTTGAGGCAATATGGACAAGATTATGAAGCATTAGAGAAAAGGAACAAATAGATTAGTTCTAAGTTAACGTTACCAGGTCATTTTAGTAAACCCAAAATGTCTAATAAATGCACATTGCTGGGCTGTGCAGATTTTGCCTGATTCAGTCACCTTATTCCAAAGAGGTGAGAGGACTCTCGAGGGAATTTATACAATCTCCAAAACGAATAAAGATTATTTATGACAGATTTATTAAACATCCACTGAAAGTTGAGGGGGATTTTTTAATCCCGTGTAATGAAACAGAGGTCACATTCTCAGGATTGTATTATAATCCAGTTTGCCTCTTTCAGATACTCGTCTTCTCCCCAGCACATGAGTAGGTTACAGTCTGTTTCTATTTGGAACATTGACCCTGGTTCTGCGCTACCTAATACACGTTTGCTATTAGGGAATGATTTGACGCAACACTGAGTTGTACAATGCTGTGATCTGCCATGAAGAAAGTGTTGAGAACATATTTGTTATCTTCTGACTAAATTAATACACTTGGCTGTTTCATGGATGCCACTTAAATAGATGTTGCATTTGTGTTGGTATTTATGGAAAGTGTATCAGACAATGCAAGCAACATGACAGTCCCCACTTGTGTGTAAAGTCAAACATGTCCTGTGCACTCAAAAATGCCTTCATATAAAAGAGGCAATACAACTGAGATAAACTCTTATTGTAAATAGATTATACTTCAATGTAAAAAAACAAAATTTATTCCAAAATGTTTCTCTGAGTAGCAGAGACAGAACTAGTGGTAGGAACCAGTGGTGGTTGCTTTGGGTGCTACAGGTTGGTGGGGGCATAAACTGGGATAGGGGACTGAACCACAGTCAGGTAGGGGAATGGAGGATAGAGTGATGTTCTGGCATCTGGCCTTGGGTGCCAATATAACTTGGCCTGGCACAGCTTAATAGGAAAACCATCTCCAGGAATGCACCAGGCCAGTATCACGAGGGGCCCACTGGGAAGCCCTTTGAGCAATGGCAGTTCTGCTGAGGCCATGACATGCATGCTGGCCAATAAAAGAGGGTTGGCACTGGATACATTACTGGTACAGAAAAGTAAATCTTTGCTATTAGTCATTAAAAAAAAGAACACATTATTCTTGAAAAATGGCATAAGTCTGCTCAAACCCAACACTGTACATACAAGTGAGTTTGTATTTGCAACAGGCTTACTGGTTTATTACAATTAACATTTATACTATTATACAGGTTGTAAAGCCTTAAATGATGTTATGCATCCTGTTTGCTAATGGCACTTCCACCAGAGACAAACCCAAGATGTCTAGCAGGGAAGTAAATATTTGGATTTATCTGGAAACACCTGAAAGAAAAGCACATTTGCTACTAAACAATGGCTCATTTCAGACAGCGTGGGCTGCTAGACAGACAGGTATTTTCTCCAGCAGAGAGAGCGTGATGTGCACACAGACAGACAGCTAGCACAATATGGCATGCACTGAATGAAAATGAAAAATTACTTTTAATTAACCTCTGTCCTTTTTCTATTATCTTCTTTAGGCAGAGGCTGAACAATGGCCTTCTCTCATGGAAAATATTATCTTACTATACCTGCTAAGGCAACTATACATGAGCTGTATAGCTAATTGGCGCCTGCGCCTGTTAGTTAATTGGCGATGTCCCTGCGGGTAGCCACTTCACTCAGTAAATCTGTTAAAGGAGAACTAAACCCTAAAAATAAATATGGTTAAACATGCCATATTTTATGTATTAAACTTATTGCACGAGGCTAAAGTTTCAGCTTGTCAATAGCAGCAATGATCCAGGACTACAAACTTGTCACAGGGGGTCACCATCTTGGAAAGTGTCTGTGACACTCACATGCTCAGTGGGCTCTGAGCAGCTGTTGAGAAGCTAAGCTTAGGGGTCGTCACTAATTATCCAGCAGAAAATGAGCTTCCCCTGTAATATAAGCTGATGCTACAGGGCTGATTATTAAATTCTGGTGCTAATTGCACTGGTTTCTGTGCTGCCATGTAGTAATTATCTGTATTAATTACTAATCAGCCTTATATTGTGACATTTATATACTATGGGGAGATTTATTTTAAGTACAAAAAACTTTGAAATTCGACCATTGAATTAAAAAACTTTGAATATCGAATTCAAAGTTTTTTTCAACAAATTTGGCAATCCTGCGGTCGAATAAAAATCGTTTGATCGAACAATCAATCAAAGGATTTTTATTCGATGTGTAAAGACTTGTAAAAATGTTGTAGAAGGTCCCCATAGGCTAACATAGCACTTCGGCCGGTTCAATTTGGCGTAGTATGAAGTCGAAGTTTTTTTAAAGAGACAGTACTTCGATTATTGAATGTTCGAATATTCGAACGATTTTTACTTCAAATCGAAGTCAAAGTACATTCAAAGTCATAGTATCCTATTCGATGGTCGAAGTATTCAAAAAATTGCTTTGAATTTCGAATTTTTTTACTTCGCAAATTCCCTCGAATTCACTTGGACCCTTAGTAAATCTGCGACTTTGTGTACTGTATATTGTGAGTGGATCCCTAAGCTCAGTAAGTGACGAGTGTCCAAAAAATTTTTTGGCGCCGGTGAATTTTTGCCGCCAAATTTTCAAATTCGCCGGCAGCGAAACGTGGCAATTCGCCGCAAATTCGTGCCAGGCAAATTTATTCGCTCATTACTGGTGGCTATGCTTCCAGGGTATATATTTGTGTGCCGACCAAGGCTTCCACCTCCCAGGCTTTGGAAAAATTGCTCCCTGTAACTAAGTGATACCTGTCATTGCATGTGAACTTGTTCTGCATACCAGTTAATAGCATGTTCTCGTGTTCATCCCAGGCATGCCTCACTTGCCAGATATGAAGCGTGAACCTGTCGCATCATGATATTACAGCTCAAATCTGCTGCGACACCTCATGCTTTGCTCTGGGCATTAGTTATGCCAAACACATTCCTCTCATTCTTTCCTTTATCTGCATCCTGATCACACTGCTCTGTTTGCATTCACTACACTTTATCCGGCATGGCCCCTGCCAGGATGGAAAGAACTTGTCTATGGATTTTTCAATAGATAGCAATCCTGCTGGATCATTTCTGCATACAGTATATTTGATTTCCTGATTTCAGTTGTATTTGTAGAAGCCAGTAGAGGTGTCTTTGCTGTCAATACATAGGGGCAGATTTACCAAGGGTCGAATATCGAGGGTTAATTAACCCTCAATATTCGACTAGGAATTGAAATCCTTCGAATTCGAATATCTAATTCGAAGGATTTAGCGCAGAAAATTCAATCGAACAATCGAAGGATTATTCATTCGATCGAACGATTAAATCCTTCGAATCGAACGATTTGAAGGATTTTAATCCAACGATCGAAGGAATATCCTTTGATCAAAAAAACTTAGGCAAGCCTATGAGGACCTTCCCCATAGGCTAACATTGAGTTCGGTAGCTTTTATCTGCCGAACTAGGGGGGTCAAAGTTTTTTTTAAAGAGACAGTACTTCGACTATGGAATGGTCGAATAGTCGAACGATTTTTAGTTCGAATCGTTCGATAGTCGTAGTCGAAGGTCGAAGTAGCCCATTCGATGGTCGAAGTAGCCCAAAAAAAAACTTTGAAATTCGAATTTTTTTAACTTCGAATCCTTCACTCGAACTTAGTGAATCGGCCCCATAGGGTTATTAATGCCCTAACAAGGTCTAGAGAAGTGAAGTTTTGGCTTAAAGAGCCAGTAACAAAAATGAAGTGCTTTGTATACATTTAGATGTCACACATGAAATTTTGACCACCGAATGTTTCTTAGGAACAACAAATGCAATAGTGACAATTAGGAGTGCTCTACCCTCTTATATCTACCTGTGTAGGTTCCAGGTGCTAAACCGGAAGACCCTTGCCTGCTTTTTGGGTCAACCTCTCCATCCAGTGAAAAAAATTCAGTAGCACTCTGGTAATGATGCAAAATTGTTCAGTGATTTAATAGCCCATATACAAACAATCAAAAAGGCAACGTTTCGGTCCCCACTGGACACTTTTTCAGGTTTAAAATGGAATTCCTCAAGCCTTATACAGCTGCTTATTAAAGAAACAAACAGGGATTTGATAAAGAAACTTTAAAATCAATCCGAGGTTTGTAGAATTAATTTTATGTTTTTACCTTGCAAAGATGTTTTAAGAGTAATTTTTTATGCTAGCTAATGGATAGTAGGGATGTAGCGAACTGTTCGCCGGCGAACTAGTTCGCGCGAACTTCGACTGTTCGCGTCCGCCGAATGTTCGCGAACGTCGCGCGACGTTCGCCAATTGGTGTTCGCGTTCGATTCGAAGTAAAATTTCGTTCGACCATTCGACCATTCGACCGTTCGATCGCTAAAATCGAATGATTTCCATTCGTTCGAACGATTATAAGCATTCGATTGAATTAAAATCATTCGATCGAATAGCTTCGATCGTTCGATTCGAACGAAAATCCTTCGATCGTACGAATAAAATCCTTCGATCGTTCGATCGAACGATTTTATCGAGCGTTCGAAGTTCGCGAACTGTTCGCTTTTTTGCCGGTGTTCGCGAACGGCGTTCGCGAACACATTAACGGCAGTTCGCTACATCCCTAATGGATAGTAATACAGGTATGGAATCCTTTATCTGAAAAACCGTTATTCAGAAAGTTCTGGTTTATTGGACAGGAAATGTACTAAGGGCGAAGTGACTAACGCTGGTGAAAATTCACCAGCGTGACATCATTTCGGAACTTCGGCGATTTACTAACAGGCGCAGTTGCGCTCTGGTGAAGGGACGTAACTACGCAAATTCACTAAGATGCGGATTTTACTGAACGTTACCTCTTGCGCCAGACTTGCCTTCCCCAGCTCAGACCAGGCGAAGTGCAATAGAGGAGATAGAACTTTTCTAAGTCCCAAAAAATGCTGCCGTCTTTTCCTTTTTTCAGGGTGATAGGCTGCAAACAGGTCCGGACTGAGAATTAAAATAGGCCCATGCATTTCAGGTACACAGAGGCCCACTCTGCCCACATGGAGGCCCAAACAGCCCCCACCAGCCCACTAAATACTGACTTTGTATGGGACCTTATAGCAGCCCCTCTGGCATTTGCCAGAACCCACAGATTGCCAGTCCGGGCCTGGCTGCAAAAGAGCGTTATTTTTTTTAAACTATACACTGGCCTAAAAAAACTCTATTTTATTAAGGTTCCCTGGGCTTGTGTAATGTAATGTATTTGCTGCAACATATACGTCCATTCAACTTTAACTTCCCGCCATATACAAATTAGCCAACGCTAGCGCAACTTTGCTTTGCTTGCCGAATTAATGCTAGCGCAACTTCGACAGCGTTTGGCGCCCTGGACGCAACTTCACATGTTAGTGAATTAGCGTTGTCTGAGTGAATTTTCGGCTGGCGAAGTGTTGTGCTGCCTGCGAAGCCGTCAATGGCCAATTTTCAGAGCTTAGTAAATTTGCCCCATAGACAAACATGTTAAAAAATGATTTCCTTTCTCTGAAATAATAAAACAGAAACTTCTAATTGATACCTACTAAGATTTAATTAATCCTTATTAGAGGCAAACCAATAGATTTTGGTTTAATTCATCTTTAAAGGATTTTTTGTTTATTTAACATATGGAAAGCTATATGCCAGCTGTACACTGATACATTAGTAGTGAGGTTTGTATCCATCACTATTCTGTAGGCATCAGTGTGCAGCACTGCAGTACGTAGGGATATTCTGTAGGTTAAGAGGTGTCCCATATGCAGTACTCCGCGTACAACAGTAGGGTATAGTATTGGACAGTTCTATACATTCTGCACCATAATCTGGAGAATATCCCTGCATAATATATAAATGACAATTATATTTCTGGGGAATATGGTACATTCTCTTTCATAGTGCATAAATGGAGGAATAGGAAAGGAGGATAATGTGCATACATTTAGAGAAGTATAAATGGCTTGTTGTTCTTGTACCTATTACAATGCCAAATAAAACTTAGCGTCTGGATAATGTGATTCCAGTGGCAGCGGAAACGACCTGAAATCATAATGAGAATCAATGCTGTTTATGGCGGGTATAAACTTACAATTATGTATGCAACATATGGGATTTTTGCAGATTCTTCAAAAATCATTAGGTCGATCTCTAATTTTGAATAAATGTTACCAGATATCAGAAACTAAGTGTGGGGGGGGGGGGAATTCTCAGAAAAATTTGCATTTTGCAATGTTCTTTAATAGTCTTTTAAAATTCTTTAATAGTCTTTTATTGAATTATAGATTTTATTTGAACATTGTGCACTTTTAAGCTGTGCTTGAAGGTGGTGTAATCTGCTGACACAAACAATTTTTTTCACTTAAAAGTTTCTGGGTTCACAAAAGCTATATTGAATTTGGGTAAAGGAAAATTTGTTCATGCAGAGGCATACATTTTCACATTTTTCTATTTTTGCCGTTACAGACTTTTATTCAATTCCTCCTCCACCAATGGGGGTAATGTAATTAAAGGCACTTGGAGTCATTTATTAACAGTGGGCAAATTTGCACCAGGGTAGTAACCCTGGGCAGCCAATCAGATGATTGCTTTAACTGTTTAACCTGCAGTTGGCTGAAAAAAAAAGCTAATCACTGATTGGTTGCTATGGGTTACTGCCCAGGTGCAAATTTGCCTATTGTTTACAAAGGAGACCCATATGTAATAAAAGCCACAAGTTTGCCCAGGAGCAGTTACCTGTTTAAAAGCAAACATCTTAATGGTTGCTATGGGTTATTACTCCTGGTAAACTCTACATATGGAGTAGACTTCTAAAATATTGTGGCCATAGATAAGGAAACTGAATGCAAGTTCACGGATCTTTTTATTTACTGGGCAGTTCTAATCATGAGACGTAGTGATGGGCGAATAAATTTGGCAGGCGCAAATTCACAGCGAATCACCTTGTTTCGCCGCAAGCGAACAAATTTGCGAAACCGCAGTGAAAATTTTGGATGCTCGTTGGAAAAGTCGCTTGCGTTGAAACCGTCACAAGCCAACGTTATTTGACTTTAACGTTGACCTTAACGCTGGCATCAAAATTGATGCGAGCGTCAGAATTGACGTGGGCGTCAAAATTTGCATTTCGCAACAAATTCGCCCATCACCAATGAGAAGGCTAAGCCTAAATAAAGTTCAAAACAGAACTGTAAAGGGGCTCACTGCAAAATGTATAACCCCTAACATTTGAGGATCATTTTCCAACTACACTACTGATTTTCCTTTTCCCATGGAAAGCCCAAAGTGTGGAAGCAACAGGGAAAGCAGGACATAGAAGCAGACGGTTGCTGCTAAATTGTTCCAAAGTGACCAAATTTTTCTTTGCCATTCAATTTGCTGATTGTTGGCAGAAGTTGGAAACTGCATTATCTTATTGGATAGCAAGTCAAAAATCACAACCATCATGTTTATTACTTGGCAATTGGAGCTAGAGTCCTGCAGCAGGATGGGTACACTCGGGTTACCCGCAAAAACCTGCGATACCCTGTGGGTTGCAGATAGAAGTTTCGGAGTGGGTATTGATGCGGGTTGGCGGTTCTTTGCGGGTTGTGTGTTGGGTTGTGGGTCTTCTCTCTCTCTAATGGTGTCACTTCCAGTTTACAATGACGCACTTCCCGTTTACTCCCTTTTTTCTGATCACGCCTACTTCTAATGATGTCACATCCGGTTTACAATGACAACACGTCCTGTTTCTTGATGGTCAGCTGGTCACGGATCAGGTTGCGGATAGGGTATGGGAGATGGCCTTTTTCGTAATTCGTAATTCTGAGCTTTCTGGATAATGGATACCATACCTGTTAATGTATATTTTGGTTGAGGAAGGTGCTCTCACTTTGTGACAAAGGGCTTGTGGTCCAAGGGTTACCTGTCTATAAATGCACCTTCAACTATTACTCACATACCACTTATCATATGCTCCACAATAAAGTGTTTCAATTAAGATGGGATTTACAGATCAGAATTGCCAGTATATTTCCACACAAAAAAGAAACCCTGATTTTAATCCTGCCCTGAGAAGATGTATTTAATTATCACTTCTATGCCTTTTGTAGCAGTTAAATGGCAGAGCATTAATACTGATGTGAAGATACATTCATTTTTTTTTTCATGCAAACGGTTTACTGAGAGATCTTAGGGCACAGCGCCATGTTTTTGTACTCCATGTACCTGTTCCCCTAAGCATTTGAGCCTACTTAAGGCTCATACCATAAAGGTAGTTGCACCTAATTGCAGTCGCCTAGACTGTTTGGAAGAATTGCCTGCACCTTTGAGAGGATGATAATTGTAGAATTCCTACTTTGGGCACATCACATGTGTGCCTAAAGAAAAATATGCAATGTGCATTTTGAAGCAGAGGGCTAAATATGCACACATATTTATTTCTACAATATTTATTATATGTGTATATGGTATCTCGCATAATGGAGTACAAAGAGTTGAAACAGTGTCAGCCCACCCCAATTCCAAAGCTCCACATTTGTGTCAATATCCATAGTATGTGAGCCCTTTTATATTCTGTAAGTCTAATAGAGCTATTAAAATGGAAACAGTCTTTTTTTTTTTTTTTTTTTACAAATTATTATTGCTGAGCTTATCCTGTGTCTGAGCTCTTACAGCTGTAGTCGCTTAGTATGGAAATATCAGAGCAAGTGCCTATGTTATTATAACTATCCATTATTCCAAGGTGTAGCTGAAATGCTGTTTTATATCTAACAAAGGCCAGAAAAGGTTTTTTTTTTTAATCAAGAAGGAGACAGGGCCTATGAATATTATATCCTTCAACCCACTCTGATGAAAAAGTACATCCAATACATTATCTACCCATTTCTGTGATGGTATGAAATTATTAACAAGAATGTCTGCCACTGTTACAAGAAAATCTTTCATATTTTACAAAATTGTGACATTAATGTGCCAATAAGTGCAAACTGCTAACAGACTGGCAGGTGTTGCACAGAGCCATGTGTACAGAAGGGTTCCTGGGCTACAGAGACAAATGGGGCAGTAACAAGTAACTAATTAAAGAGTGTAAAGTACACAGTTAAGCACAGTTAATGAGTAGGTGTAAAGAGAGCAGAAGGGGACAATGGAACAATTAACGTGCTGTGTAAATTAGAGGGTCATTGTCATTACCTTTTTATTACCCTCTATGAAAACTACAGTTTGATCCTAGTTTATGTTTGTGTTGCTGGCTGCAATGTTGCATCACAGAATCTTGCTAAGTGTTTCCTTAAATCTTTCTGAATGTCCACAAAAGAAAACTAAATGGTATATAATAAGGTGTATGGTGTAAGCTCTTGTGAGCAGAGTCTGGTCCCATGCTTGTTTTGTAACCCTTGTTATATTAATGTCATCGGGAAACTCCTGGTACTATTGAAATATAAATTATAATGATAATAATCCACTGTGTTCAACCCTGTCTATCAATAAATACTTATATAAAAGGCTTTGATATTGCCATTGCTTTGCAAAACTAAAACTTTGACTTAGAGAATGTTTGCAGTCCATTTTATCTTAATACAGACAGTAGTCTCTTTATATACTAGTAACCTTTTCGATGATGAGTCAATGGTTAATAAAGTCTACTTTTGATACTGGTATGTAGGGATGGGCGAATTTGATTCGTTTCGTTACACCAAACATTTGCCGCCAGCGAAATGTCGGCGACGCCCATTAAAGTCTATGGGCATCAAAAAAATTTTTTGACGCATAACGCCATACAAATCTATGGGCATCATGTCCACAGTGAAACAAGGCGAAAAAATTCTCCCATCCCTACTGGTATGTATTCTTGGCATTTACTACCAAGAGTTTACTGGGCCACACCACTGTGTAATGATTTGAAGGTGAGATATTAATTTTATAATGCCTTTACTGAGAGAGAGATACTGTATGGGATAAAGATAGTGTCTAAATGACTGCATTCAGTATGTATGCCTGGGCTTGGTGACTTATAGAATCAGATGAATTTAAAGAATATGATCTTCCTCTGCAGAAGACAAAAAAACGGCAAAGAAAAGGACCAAAGAACCTTAGTTCATTCAGGGAATTGATTGATATGGGTAAATAGGGTGAATAGTGATGAAGTGAGTTTGGGATGGTGAAGAAGGGAGCCAAGGCACAAATTTGCAGTACCAGTTAAGCCAGTGGCTGGGTGGCCCAATCACAACTCTGGGACCCGGGAGGCATCACTAGGGATGTAGCGAACGTCGGAAAAAAAGTTCGCGAACATATTCGCGAACTTGCGCAAAAATGCGAGCGGTTCGCGAACGGTTCGCGAACCCCATAGACTTCAATGGGAAGGCGAACTTTAACATCTAAAAAAGACATTTCTGGCCAGAAAAATGATTTTAAAGTTGTTTAAAGGGTGCAACGACCTGGACAGTGGCATGCCAGAGGGGGATCAAGGGCAAAAATGTATCTGAAAAATCTGCCTGTGTGTGCTTGGAAGAGATAGTGTAGGGGAGAGCTGTTAGTGATTTCAGGGACAGATGATAGTAAGTTTGCTGGCTAGTAATCTGCTTGATACTGCTCT
Source organism: Xenopus petersii (assembly GCA_038501925.1). Classification (NCBI taxonomy): domain Eukaryota; kingdom Metazoa; phylum Chordata; class Amphibia; order Anura; family Pipidae; genus Xenopus; species Xenopus petersii. The sequence goes on from CM076685.1 coordinate 91,858,237, forward strand.
GTATTGGAACAAAAAAATAAATAAAAGCAGTCCTTACAAGGACTACTGTTATTGCAGCAGTCAGCAGATGAGATCAGAAGCAGGACAGCTGCCCACTGCAGCTACATACAGAGCACTGCAGTAGAAGGTAGATTACTAGCCAGCAAAGCTACCTAAGCTTAAATGTCCCTCAAACCCCTGCAGACTTCTGTCCCTCCAATAACAGAGCAGTATCAAAACGATTACTAGCCAGCAAACTTTCAACTGTCCCTGAAATCACTAACAGGCAGCAGCTCTCTCCCTACACTATCTCTTCAGCACACACAGGCAGAGTGAAAAAAACGCTGCAGGGCTTCGGTTTTTATAGGGAAGGGGAGTGGTCCAGGGGAGAGCTTCCTGATTGGCTGCCATGTACCTGCTGGTCTGGGGTGAGAGGGCAAAAAAAAGCGCCAACAATGGCGAACCCAAAATGGCGAACGTCGCGCGACGTTCGCGAACTTCCGGCGAGCGCGAACACCCGATGTTCGCGCGAACAAGTTCGCCGGCGAACAGTTCGCGCCATCTCTAGGCATCACCAACAGTTCACACTATTTTTACAACACAGAGTAATATCCTACTACATGTTGCACATTATTTTTGCAGAACCAGTAGTACTCACCAGCAATGAAAAGTTGCCCTATAGTGTTTTCAAAAAAACCTCAGTCCTAAAATTTCTACTAAATGTATTTTTTTTTTTACTTTTGAGCCATAAAGCAGGGCATGTAAGTCATAGTTACATACAGTAGTTAAATCAGGTTGAAAAAAGACAAAGTCCATTAAGTTCAACTGCTCCAAATGAAAACCCAGCATCCATACACACACCCCTCCATACTTTATATAAATTATATATACCCATATAGTGTCTGACTGGGCCGGCGGGACACCAAGAAAAAAACAGGTGGGTCCTGGACTCTTGTGGGCCCCGCAGGCCCGGATCCGCTTCTTAGTTGCATGACCCCTCTTTGTCAGGGGTTGTCAGGGATTGTGGTAAAAAAAAGGGGGGGCCAGAGGGGGGCCCTGGGGCATTAGCCCTGGTGGGCTCCAAGCCCCCCAGTCCGACCCTGTACTCATATCTATACTAACTATAGAGTTTAGTATCAAAATAGTAAAAAAATAGTAATTAAATTGGAGTAGTAACCAGATGAATGATATGTAAAATGGCATCAGACTGTGTGACTAGCACTGCAAGCACCTTTAAAGGCCACTATAAATGTTCCCATGCCTCGATATTCCTGTGTGAATATGAAATCAGCATTGTAACACAGGGATGAAATAAAACATGGCTAATAAAACAGGAGTGAAATTCTCATTGTGAAAGTTATAGGATACAACACATACAAGCCAAATAAAGGAAATGTCTTGCTAAAAATGTGATGCATTTATTTCCTAAAATCTGGTTTGCATTAAGTGTTTTTTCACCCTCCAATTTCTAAAAAGTGTTAAGTGGAACAGCCTGGCCGGACTCCTGCTTCCTTATGGTGCCCTGAAGCTGTCAGCCTGGAATCTGACTCTCTGTCTCTCATTCTTTTCTTTCTTTCTTTTTTTTTTTCTTGCTTACTGGTTCTTTGAGTTAGTTTGTAAGAGACCGTGATGTCATGGAGTTGTGCTTCTTGGCTTCCAGAAATAGGGGCTGTCCATTACCTGCGGGAGGTGGGCCCCGAGCTTCATATCCTAAAAGAAATATGTGGGAGGGACTGGAAGACTCCCCGGTGCTTCAGAACACAGAGTTTGAAACACAAATCATCAGCTTTTATGCCGGAGACAAGCATTTCGTCTTCATGTTGCTTACAGAATAGCCTTGACTTGACCATTTCTTTCTAATAAGGGGATTTTCAGCTTTCCTTTTTTACCATGATGTTCTCAATGTACTCCTTGTTATTGCTGCCCTGCCTCAGCATCTTTATGGGTACCACTTTTATCTCCGGCACGTGGCACCTCAGGAGTAACTGCTACCCGTGCTATTTGCGAAACTCAGGATACGCTTCCATCCACACTGGTAGTTACAGGCAAGGTAAGTGGTCTGATTGATCTATAGATGCACACATCCAATGCAAACTGACTGCTGTATTAGTATTCCTTCTATGCATGAGGAACATACACAATATTAGTACAGTTGATCAGTAGTAAGCAGAGACTCCATTTGTACATACATGTTAATAATCTATACCTCAGATTTGCATGTTGCATTCCTATGTTAGATGCATACTATGTATATAGGTGTGTCTATATAAAACACATTATATATATATACTGTATGCATGCACACACATATTATAGCTATATAATATATATATATATATATATATACTGTATATATATATATTGACTGTGTTTATACACTGTTGGGCACATTTACTTAGGGTCGAATATCGAGGGTTAATTAACCCTCGATATTCGACTGTTGAAGTTAAATCCTTCAACTTCGAATATCGAAGTCGAAGGATTTAGCGTTATTCGTTCGGAATAATTGTAATCCATCAATCGAACGAAATTCCTTCGATCAAAAAAACCTTGGAAAGCCTATGGGGACATTGATGCTCGGTAGGTTTTAGGTGGCAGAGTAGGGGGTCGAAGTTTTTTTAAAGAGACAGTACTTTGACTATCAAATGGTCAAATAGTCGAACGATTTTTAGTTTGAATCGTTCGATTCGAAGTCTTAGTCGAAGTAGCCAATTCGATGGTCGAAGTAGCCAAAAAAACACTTCGAAATTCCAAGTTTTTTTCATTCGAATCCTTCACTCGAGCTAAGTAAATGTGTGTGTATATATAGATATATACAGTAAATAGATAGATACACTAGGTTTCTTTCTTTCTTTCTTTCTTTCTTTCTTTCTTTCTTTCTTTCTTTCTTTCTTTCTTTCTTTCTTTCTTTCTTTCTTTCTTTCTTTCTTTCCCTCTCTCTCTCTCTCTCTCTCTCTCTCTATTTCTTTCTTTCTTTCTTTCTTTCTTTCTTTCTTTCTTTCTTTCTTTCTTTCTTTCTTTCTTTCTTTCTTTCTTTCTTTCTTTCTTTCTTTCTTTCTTTCTTTCCCTCTCTCTCTCATATATATATATATATATATATATATATATATATATATATATATATATATATATACACACAGAGAAAAAAGTTTTAATCATCTTTAGGAGGCAATTTAAGCAACAATTAAATCATTTAATTTTACTTTGCAATTTGTTTTTTTTTGTTGTTGTTTTTTTTATAATGCGCTTTATTATTGTATTATTTTACAATAAACAACAAAGTGATAATAAGACATGACTGCAAATATAACTGTATGCATTGTGCATCTTTACAATTTGTTTATGCTAGAGTAGGTAAAGGACTGAGCTAATAACTTTATTGGAAGGGGGTTGTGTTTATTTGCAGCACAAGTTCATACAATGAACGCATTGTTTTGGCTATCACTCTCTGGTTGCCATTATGTGCAGTGTTAGGTTTTACAGTGCTTTTCGTTTCCGCTGTGTTTAAATACACTGTGTAACAATACAGTATTGACTGTGCCAGATTCTGTCCAGCGAGAGAAGCAAATCTGTCAGTTCTCTGAAACACCAGATTTATTTAGGATACACATGCTGCCAGAATGGACTGTACTTTACAATATTTCTGGTGCACAGATTGCTGTGTTTAACATGACTGGGATTTCATTTTATTAAAGACTTGGATGTACACGGCTTTGGTAGCATCAAAAGTGGGTGCATTATTAGTAGCACCATACATATTAACCACATTACCTTTCTTCTGCCCTGCACCGTATAGTCTAAAGTGAATACATTTCCCATTGACACCAGTATAAATAATGGGTTTTTAGCTTTTTCCTGAATAAGTAATTCTAAACTGAAAGAAGACTTCCTCTTGTGACTTCCTCTAATTAAAGTAGAAGGGGGGGAGGTTGAGGTACCCAAGGAAGACTGTTGGTGGGATGCCAGGAGTTACAGTTCAGCAATAGCTGGTGGTGCACAAGTTAGACATCCCAGAAGTAAAGACTTGGTAATGAAGGTAATGAGCATTCCTGACATTAAAAGGAAGCTGTCATCTGTTTTCTGAGAATTAAGTATGTTGGTTCAGTTTGTAACATGTGTTTTACTGCTCTATGTGTTTCTAAGCCATCAGTAACATAAATGACATAAACACCCCAACAGCTGAGCCACATACAGCTGCAGATCTCTAATGAATCCTGATTTTTATATAAAGTAGAGACGTATGTTTGAGAGGTGTGCTTATACCATGGGAAACAGAGCTATCAGCTTGATTGATGCAGCAGGAATTCGAGGAAAATGCAGTCATCTCTGGGGTAAATGTCTGCTTTCAGCACCATGGCCAGATGAACACTCAATGACCTCTAAATAATAATAATTTTATTTTTGAAATTCACTCCACCCTAATATTGGACAAGTGCTAAAGTTTCCCACCTTCACTTGTGAGAATATTGCAGAAGAACCTGATCCTATTGAAACGTGGATAGGTCAATCACATGATGTGATAGAGGTGCATTTCTAGATATTGGTACTGGCACTGCCTTTTGGGTTCCATGTTTACATTTGCAGCATGCTTTGTTTGGGAATAGTGATGGGCGAATTCTCCCATTTCGATTCACCCAAAAATTTGGGAATTCCGACGCCCATTAAAGTTGGGCAGCTAGAATTTTCGCTGGCATTGGAATTGTATATTTGCCAGCATCAAATATAATTTTGCTAATTTCACTAATTTATTCGCCGGCAACAAATTTGTGCCTGGCGAATAAATTCACCATTCACTATTTGGGAAGTTTGCACATCAGGCAAGTGGTATGAAAACCACATCATTGGAAAATCATTCACTTGGATCTGGACAGTGATTCTATTTAGCTTCGCATTCATGGTGTTGACCCTGCGGCTGCAGGGGGCCCGAGAAGTATAGGGGCCCCATCAGGCCCTAGATCATATACAATTTGAATAAATACTGGTAAAACAGGTCCACCTCTAGACATTTTGGGGGCCTGAAAAATGATTTGCTGGAGTAATATCTAGTTATACCACTGTATTCAGCCAAAAAGTCATTAGTGAATTTGAACAAGTGAGGCCTGGTGTGGAGTTAATGTTTCTGTTCATCCAACAGGGGTTCAATTGGGTTGAGGTCAGCAGGCTGTGCAGGACATTCAAGTTCTTCCACTTTATCTCAGCAGTGTGTACCAGTGATATTTTTAGAAGTAGTGTACTTTTGGCCATATGGTGCGTTCAAATTGTAACATTTGAAGTAGGCTTTGAACCCCTTTGAAACCCCCCACCACCATCCAGTATCTGTGATGTAATGGAAACCTCAGCCAACAATTATTAAATAGAATGTTAGCAAACATTTTTCCATTGACATGAATATTGTGGCATGTTCTGCCGTAGTGCACTGTGTATAAGCTGCGTGATGTCGAAACAAGGTTTGCTGTACGTGTAAACTTCCAGAGCGGGGCACATAAAACTATTCTTGTTGACAGCACTGATGGCGTCACTGGTAGCAATGCATCTGGCCCTGTCATCATCCCTGTGCAATCTCAAAATTAAAATCCCACAGGCCTTGAAGAGGTTAATTGCCATGTTAGAAAAGTGCAATCTTCTTTAGCAGCCAGTCATTTGTCATATAATGTTTATATACAATGGTACAGAATAATGCTAAAAATACTCTGTCATCCAGCTGCAGCCTTTCTCGCATATGGAATGCATCACTCAATGCATGTTATACTCACCTTTGTGTATGAGAGCACAGCTGGAAAACTCCCCTGATACAAGCCTGCAGCTTCCGCTGTGACAATCTATTTTTTGCACGGAAAGAAATGGAAGGCTGACATTGCTACTGCGCGAAATAAACAAAAAGCAGTGACACTGATTAAGGACTCTATATGAAATCAATACATGTATGTAAGGGTGTTCTGTAGCTACCTGTGCAAAGCTTACTCCAGTAAACTATACCAGTAGTGATGGGCGAATAAATTCGGCTGGTGCGAATTTGGGGCGAATCTCCGTGTTTCACCACTGGCAAATAAATTTGTGAAACTGCAGGGAGAATCCACTGCGTCAAAATAATTTGGCCGCGTGTCGGAATAGTCGCACAAACAAAAATTTTGCGCGTCAAAAGTATTCAGACGCCCATTGACTTTAATGTACAGTATTTGGAAAAAATAGGCATTCGTATAAAAATTGTCATAGACGATGAAATTGAAGCGCTTAAAAATAATTTTGACGCCCATTGACTATGAATTTTTGCCGAAGCGAAACTGGACAAATTCACTTATCACTATAAACCAGTGTATATTTATTGGTTCCTATGGGATAATGACCAGTGTCCCTGATATTTGTAGATCAGTTGATACTTTTCCCTTCGAAGCACTTCTTGTGTTTTTGTGATCTGATACGAGAGGGGGGTTGTGGGTGCACTCCTAAGGCCATAAAAAAATATATAAATACAATAATTCCCTGTCTAAAAAAAGAAAAACAGGGTTTTTTGTTACAAAGTTATGATCATAAAATTGGTAAGCCGCCATACCACGTCAAGATAAACCCCATACGGCGGTCCCTAACCTGTTTACCTGCGATCAAAATTTAAAACCTTGGTTTCAATCTGGACTAGATCCTCCCCCGCCACCTGCATATGCGGCTTTTGAAGGGGAGACTGCCCAGACCAACGCCCATTTTAAAAAAAAATAATGAAGGAAATTTGTGATCTGAACAGTAATAACTGCTTGTCTGCCATAGATTGTAACATATATTATAATATAATAATAACAATAATAATAATAATATAATATAATATATAAATTGTAAAGCATTCTTTGCCAACACTGGTCTTTACCCTGAGATCACAATAATAACACTTTTTGAAAAAAGTACTATTTATGAAGAGTGAATAAATTATTGCTTTAGGATTATTTATATATAGCTTGTGTCACCTACACAAGCTGCAGGAGCATGTGTACATAGCTCCAGTGGTCCCATGGTGAGTTGTAATGGGCAGCTCACTGTTAACTAAATCAGGGCCACACATATACAAATTCCATGAGCTCTTCATGTGATTAGTTGTATCACCTGCTGACACACTAAGGACAACTGTGTTGTGTTCTACCACTGAGTAGGTAAAACAGAAAACTATTAATGGGGATATATTACTAAAAACTACATGTGGATGACTATTGTTGAATGGATTTAAAATGCTTGGAATGCCATGTATAAAGATCTAGCCAATCTATTTTACAGAAATTCATAAAACCATGGAACAATCTCAAGAATTTCCAAAATGTGCACAGTAGGAATTCTTTGTTGTTTCACATGGAATGTACCTAGCCGAAAGTGCATGGTCCCTGCCTGCCTCTAATACCAATGGATCATGCATTATTAAGTTGTAGTCTTTGTTTTGAGAACATTGCGTGTCTTGTAGATATCAGCATATTTTCCTTTGTCTTGGTCGAAAGGTAAACTCAAAACTATAATCAGTTTTGCTTCAGTTTCCAAGGCTTTAATGATTAAACATTTCCAAACATGTTAAAAATGTTTAATGAAACAATTTTGGAATTCCATTCTAATTAAGCTCCCTTTTTTTTGTTCGCTAAATATTTTCAAGAGTTCCATACAGAGCCTGACGCTGAGCGGGTTGTGATGGCACTAAACCATGTACAAACATAGCATTTTAAAGGCTGCTGAATGTGTAGGACACACATGGATTGCTCTTACTGTCATGCAATTGGGAAAAGTCATCTTAAAAATAAATATTTATAAAGGAGCACATTGAATGGAGAAATGTATTGCTGATAAATGCTTCACAAATAAAAACAAATAAAATCTAGAAACTAGAACCCATTTAAATCAAATCAAAAACCTTTTCAGTTATCAGTATAATGGCAATTATTAACCATTTCTAGAAATACATGTGAAAATAATTGTAACCCTAATTTGGTTACTGTCTCTTTAAATCACAATTAACCCTTGGCAATCCAGGGGCCCTGAGTCCCTTTTGGTTATCAAAAGTACTGGGAACTGGGATTTACAGTGCAGTGCCTCCACCTAGGGAACACTGAGGAGCACACCTCAGGAAACTTCCACTAGGACAAATAAAACACACAATTTGCAAATGAAACAGATATAAACTTTATATAAACACAATAGTGAACTTAGGCATCTAATACACAATGCACTCCTGCACTGGGGACATGTGGGGCGCTACCTAACTCACTATTAGGTACCTTACTGTTTCTCCAACACAGTCCTTTTTATTATTAAAGTCCCAATCCTCTGGAAGGGGTTAATAACAACACAGTTAAGTTCAAATAGAATTTTCCTTCCCCAGAGCTCTTATATCCCAGGTAGCACTACCTTAACCAGTAACCAGTAACTCTCTCTTTGGAACTTAGCAGCCGCTCCCATGTAGCAGGTAAATGCACAAGACCTGTCTTCAAATTGGGGCCCCACGCTTGTATCTTTTCCAGTATCCTCCTTTGGGTGGCTTACTCACTAGGGTGCTCTCAGAGGCAGTCACACAGGAGATTACAGGCAGCTCTGCTGCAGGATCGAGCTCACCAGTGGCACCTTTCTCCTTCTGAGTCTCTTTCAGTTTGGCAGGGAACCGGATGGGCTCTCTCTGTACTTCCACAGATTCAACAGCTTGGACAGTTTCACAAGACTTGGTTATGGCTGGATTTTTCACCACACAACCCCTGTTAAACTATGTCAGAGACCCAGTACAAAAGGCTCCAAAGTCAGGCACACCCTCTCTCCCAAGGAAACCTTTAAAGTTCTTAACTGACCACTCATATACGCAGAACTGGGACATCTGATAGTATGGTTTTTGTTTAGTTAAGTCATCTGCCTATCACACAAGGGGCTGATGCACCTAATAGCTAACATTTTGGGACTGACACATCCATTGATAATCATGAAGTTAGATCAGAAGTTGTTTTTTGCACACATGGCCAGCTTAAGTCTAAATCCATAATTTGTTTCAGATCGGTATGACAATAGAAATATGATATATGAAGGCATAAGCTAAAGAGCAGATAGGGTAGATTTAAAAGACCTGAATAGTTGTGTTGTGATATGAAGTCTGCATGTCAGGGATTTATAATACGCAGATCTCTTAAAGTGATCAAAGGGTCTAAGATGCCATGAAGTTTCATTTAGGAGGGGATGGAAATGTAGCTGCCATTGCACTTAATGACCTGACAAGGCTCTGATCTTGAGATGTCAAGAACAGTGTGAATTAAAGCTGATTTAAAAAAAAAATCACTATTATACAGCCTTTACTTGTAGTTGTGGTCTTCAAACGTTGAGCCATCTACATACTGTATATCCAGAATGTTGTGAACTAGCTGGCCAATTTCCAAGAAATCTCTGTAACCTTGAGAACATTCCATGAGCAATGCGAATGTCATCTAAAATAGGCATGGAAAATGGATACAACATGGGCTTTTACAGTAAAGAATGTAAACCATCATGTACCTTTGTCACGGCGACAAGCAGAAGCACCCAAGAAAGCATTCTTTGCTTTCTTGGGTGCTTCTGAATAAGTGCAGTTTTATGCAACAACGTACATCTTTTTCTCTCACCATTAGTAAAGTCCTGAACATTGTGGTTAGGTTGATGAGATGAGCTGGGCTACAAAATTTCCATTAATACTTAGTACAGATGGCTTTCTTTCTAGTTTTAGCATAGAGCAGAGATGACCATCCGTTTCAAAGGGGATACATGTGTAATATTTGTTAGATATGTAGGACATGTATGTGACCCGTTATCCAGAATACTTGGAACTCCATGCCTGGTGTTTCCCAACATCCTTGACAACCTGAATTCACCCATAAGCTGGCATCATTCATCTTAACTAAATCTTTGTAAGCTCTTTTCGGCAGGGCCTCCTTCACCCCTTGTATTGATTATCGGTCGCTAAATATGTAATTCTGTATGTTCATTGTATGTATGTTCATTTATCATACAGCTCTTTTGTATACAATGGAGCTTTATAAATACATGTTATTAATAATAATAATAATAATAATAATAATAAATATGTCCTGCTGCAGTGGTTCATGGTTCAGCTGTATGTAAAGCAGATACACATTTATAACCCCCACACTAGACTGGTAAAATCAATATATATTAGATCCCTAATTCTACTTCCGCAGTTTAATGCTTTTCTGGAATTTATGCAGATTTCTCATGATCCTACATTTTATTTCTTACCCAGATTTTCAAAATTTATGGGATTTATTCCTTCTTGACACAGTCCCCATGCAAACATAAAATAGGGGTTCCAATGTAATTTATTTCATGGATTAAGTTCATATCATGCATTTCTGCTGTGGGTGGGCGCTCAATGAAAAATAATTGTTTTTATTTCACCAGTCAAGCTGTGGGATTGATTAAGGTTCTCACTGAAAGGCTTAGAGTGCTGAACTTAAGCTCACGATATACAGATTGATGACTAATTACCACCCTGAGGTTATGTAAAATTGATGGGCTTTGCATACAGAAGAAATCTGTCACTCACTCACAAAAATGTGAATAGCTTGCAGCCTTGTAGTCTAACAAGCCCACAAATCAGAGGAGCAAATGAAATGTTCCTCTGTAGCTGGTCATAAATTGAGCATGATTGTATAAGAAAACAAGAATAGTGTTAATCTTAATATGCGTGAAGAATAAATGACCATCTTAATATATCAAGTTTGTTGGAAAACTAGAAATGATGGCAACATGCTATGTTATCTTTATTGGTTACAAGTTCCTTTAATGGGGCAAATTCACTAAGGGGTGAATTTTCGCCTGTGAAGGCTTAGCCACACTTTTCGCCACTTTGTCAGGTGCAAAATCACTACCACTTCGCTAGCGTTAATTTGTCAGCATGAGTATTCATAGCGAACTTTCCATAACGTTCGTTATAAATGTCTTTATTAGAGATGTCGGTTCAAATGCTTGAAGTGGCCACTTATTATTAAAAATGGAAGCACAATAAAGAAAAAAGAGATCTTCTAATGCCCTAGACATGAACCCACCCTAAAACAAATGTGGCATGCCCCTCAAATGGTAAAAAAAAGGTTAAAACAAAAATATTTAATATTTTTTTAGAGACAATCCCCCTTTAAAATATGAAAAAAACGCTAATTTTTTTTTTTTATCATTTTAATAACTGTTCGGCATACAGGAAATGATGTCACTGAAGGATGTAGCTTCATCTTATCAGTTTTCCAGGCCTAAGGGGCAAATTTCCTAAAGGGCAAAGTGACAAACGCTGGTGAAAATTCGCCAGCGTGACAACATTTCGGTACTTCGCCGATTTACTACTCGCTAGCGAAGGAGATAGACTCTACCAGTACTTCGCTCCCTAACGCCTGCCGAATTTGCGCTCTGGCGAATGGACATAACTACGCAAATTCACTAAGATGCGTATTTTACTGTACGTTACCTCTTGTGCCAGACTTGCCTTCGTCACCCCAGACCAGGCGAAGTGCAATAGAGTAGATAGGACTTCCTCAAAATTTAGTTGAAAAATTTTCTAAGTGCCAAAAAACGCTGGCGTCTTTTTATCAGGTTGATAGGCTGCAAAAGAGTGTAAAAATTTTAGTGAATTAACGTTGTCCTGGTGAATCTACACCTGGCGAAGTGTTGCGCTGTGAGCGAAGCCGTCGCTCGGAAATTTTCTGAGGTTAGTAAATTTGCCCCTATGATGGCAAAGGAAACTCGAAAGATTGTTCTGTGAAATTCGTTCTTTAGTAAATTTGCGGAGTAAAGATCGTTTACCTGAGTTAAAATTCGCCTGGCGATAAGGCGTGAAATTGCGCTAGCGATGGTCTCTTTCACTAGCAAATTGTCCTCTATGCCTGTTAGTAAATTGGTGTTCTACCTGCGGATTGAATTTCTGGAGAATTTTCCCTAGCAACGGCCACTTCGCCCTTTAGTAAATGAGAAATCCCAGGACAAAGAATTTTCGGTAACAAATCCTGTACATGTAATGAAATTATTGACTTTTAGGGTTATGTAATAATAGTTGAGAAGACTGCTCAGGCTCTAGTAACCCATATCAACCAGCACTTTGAATTTTCTGGAGTATTTTTGGGAAGCAAACATCAGGTTTGTTGCTATATGTGTTACTAGAAATACATTTTACCCCTTCATATATATGTATGTAGGGGATTTGTGTCCCAGGCTTAGAGGAATTGCCTGTTCTGCATCCCGACTCACTATAACATTAGTTACAGCCAATTGCGATCCTCCTGCATGAATTCAATTTTCACCTTTTTGTTGGGGGGTTGTTATATTTCAACTTTTTATTGAACCACCAATGTACCCAGACTGCTTAATAGTCTCCAGGAGATTGTTCCAAAGGAGGGAGAAAGCTTTATAATGTGAGAGATCAGTAACTTGCTTCCTGCTGGCTCTGTTGTTCTATAGATGCTTTAAAGTATAATAGAATTGGCTTTTTATATCCACTGTACCAATAAATACAGTATATAGTAATGTTTAATGAATTGTAACAGACATGTGTGTTTCACTAATGTCTTCCTTTACCCTTTTGCCTATGTTTCCAGATGTTGACGAGTGCCAAACCCATAATGGAGGCTGCCAGCACAAATGTGTCAACACCCCAGGGTCGTATCACTGTGAGTGCAAACCAGGCTTCCGTCTGCACATAGACAGCAGGTCATGCATACGTAAGTAGCCTAAATGTTGTGCTATATGCATCGTATCCTACTGGCCCCAAGGAAATTCTCTTTTTTATACCCTGATGATATTTGATAAAGGTGTATGTGTAGTAAAGGAATATTCCAACTATTATTGTTTCTTGCATTCCTGCCAATAAGAAAAATTATTCGCACAGGTATGGGATCCATTATCTGGAAACCTGTTATCCAGAAAGTTCCGAATTATGGAAAGGCCGTCTGCCATAGACTCCATTTTATGCAAATCCAAATTTCCAGAGTTTTCATGAGATCTACAGATGTTTTAGGACAACGGCTTCCAACAAACACAAGTGCTTTTCCTGGTTTCAGAGTCTGCTAACGACATAAATATGCCTCAGGATAGCTGAAACAGCAGAATGTTCTACATTTTTTGTAGGCAGTGAATGAAATAATATTCTTCTGCGCAGTATTTTAGAAGCAACCTGTGTGTAAACAGCACGGAATGATGTATCGCACCTGCTCGAAAACACTCACTGGACATTGCTGCACTTTTTCACCTCATAATGATTTGTGAACTGCATGTATGCTTAAATATTCTGTACGTTCCATGGTTTGGTGTGGGCTGGTGTATCACAGTTGGTGTACGTGAGCATAAGCAGACTTGCCGACAGATTCTGTAGGAGCTGATAAAGTACATTTTATTGCTGATTGCACCATTAGGGATAAGGGTATGTAATGTATTGGAGAAAGCTTTAAAAGGGGAATAATGAGATCATCGGGGGCCACTGACCTTAAAGGGTTCAAGTGCAGACCAAGGAGGATACAGGCTTAGCTTTTTAGAGCACCAACCAGAGAGGGAAGGCAGGTAATAGACACCACAGGCAGGTCAGATGAAGTTGGCGGTGATTGCAGGCAGGTAAAATTCAAGATACAGGACAAGAAATACTATTGGTAAGAATCTTACAGCAGGGATCCAGGGCAAATTTCAGTAGAGGCACAAGGTACAAGGCAGGCAGAAGCCAAGAAATTCAGGTACAAGGTAGTATGCCGAGCAACGGGAATCCAGGGATCAGACATTCAGAGCACGCAGGAGCAAGGTGACAGGGACATTTGATCAGAAAAGGCAGGAACTAAGCAGAGCTATGAACATGGACTGCATTATAGGTTTTCTATATCAGAAAACCTAATATGGGCAGCTTGTTTCTTTAGAGCAGTTGTAAAACAGGGGTAACCCTGAGTAGAAGACTCTGGGTTCAAGCCCAGAGGCAGACTGAAGGTTGCACTATCTTCTTATAGCGTAAAGGACATTTTTGTATAAATATGATAAAACTTTTTGTCTTAACCATTGACTCCAGCAAAGTTTGACGTGGTCTAGTAAATCCATAGCAACAGACTAACAGTTGCTCATTTAATTGGGTGCAATTGCTTATTAAACCATAGAGGAAGAATAATAGTACTGAGAGTGGGCCCCTGGTGTCCCAGTCCGACACTGCTCATGAGCTATTGGTTGAGGATCACTGTCCTAGAACATATTGCAGACTTAGCATTTATTTGCTTTGTGTGTAGGGTATTTTACCAGCCTGACCAGTAATAAATGATGCCTGATTCTAGGGAAAGAGATCAAAATGTAGGAAGGTGGTATTATTTTGTATAAAAGGTGGCAACCCTACTTGTGTGTGCGTGCATATGTTTTACAAAACTCTCAAGACATATTATACCAGGTGTTGTTGCCCTTAACCTAGATGTTTCTTTATGGGCATATGTGCATTCTACAACTTAACAGCTGTGTGTGCCAGACAGCACAGTGTATGAGCAGCCACCCAGCCATGTCTAACTAGCTACACGGCTTTCTAATTACACCGGCCGGCACATGCATCAAATCATAACACTACATTATTTCCGCATTGCTCTGTCGATGTGACTGTGAAATGTCTAGCCCGTCGCTTCCAAGTGTGCAGCAATCTGCTGGGGCCACTGGAAGGCCAAGCTTGGCAGACAAAACATTGACAGATGCCATGAAACTACTGTATTATTCTTTGCCGATGGCATCTGGCCTACTAAATGCTTTCCAAGGATATGGAAGTGACAAGTAGCCTAAGCCTAAGCACATGGTCACACACAAGAACACCCACATGTACATATAGTTACATAGTTAAAAATGACTCTCTAAAACCCCCAGATACCAGAAACATATTAATAAAAGCTGACATTGCAAAATACATGGTTTAAGCTTACCAGGCCCTTATTTATAGGCAGCTACAATGTAGACTTCAATGAGTGTATGCAGTAAAAGTGCCCATTAGATATTTATGACAGTGGCTGCTTTTTGGCAACAATGACCTGTCGGATATTTCAATGGATTTTTGTAAATGACTTTTCATGATTTTAATTGTTCTGCTGCTGTAAATATGTAATTATGAAATTAAGTGGGAATATACCAATAAATGACCACCTGGTGCTCTAGTACTTATCTAAAACACCTTATCTTGTACTTCTTATCTATGGGGTGTATTTAGTATCAATAAGGACTAAACGCATGCGCTGCGATTTCATCCGACAGTTGGATCAATGTAGTTGTAACATGATTTCTCCTTCACTTTAGTTTTCAGTAAAACATCCGTCACGTCGCATGCGTTTAGTCGCATTGCGACGTGTCGGGTCAAAATGCATCATCGAGTCCTGCCCTTAGTTAATCAGCTGCCTTACATTACGGGGCACATACACTATTGGTCGAATATCGAGGGTTAATTAACCCTCGATATTCGACCCTCGAAGTTAAATCCTTCGACTTCGAATATCGGAGTCGAAGGATTTAGCGCAATTGCTTCAATCGAATGATCAAAGGAAAAATAGTTCGATCGAACGATTAAATCCTTCGAATCGAACGATTCGAAGGATTTTAATCCATCGATTGAATGATTTTCCTTTGATCCCAAGTTGCCTAGAGAGCCTATGTGGACCTTCCCCATAGGCTAACATTGGTGCTCGGTAGGTTTTAGGTGGCGAAGTAGGTGGTTGAAGTTTTTTTTAAAGAGACAGTACTTCGACTATCGAATAGTCAAACAATTTTAAGTTTGATTCGAAGTCGAAGTTTTCTTTTATTTGACAGAAAATATATATTTTTTGGGTAGACATTCCCTTTTAGATGAGCTCAGTGTTTTTCAAGCAAGTAGAAGAACCCGTAAAATAGCTCAATAGGCATTTTACTTTTTTTTAAATCCTTAATTCAATAAATGAAATATTATGCTGCAAATCTTTTTTTTATCAGAAGATAAAAATAAAGCTATACTTCATATTTCAGCCTGTGGCATTTATTAGGTCATTTGGGCATTTTCATATTCAGCTTCCCAAGCCAATTAACTTTTATAATTTATAAAATTTTATTTTTATAATTTATATACATTCCAGAAGCAGTATTTCCTCTGTTATTCACACTTTTTTTACTTCTCGATTTATTGAATGTATGAGAATTTGAAAAAATATAATTTTTGTATGGAATGTTTAGCTTGTTCTTTTCTTGCATGTTTTACAAATCAGTTAATCTCCAAGTTGCACAGTGCACAAATAATTACTACTACAGGTATAGGAAACTTTATTCAGAAACTTGTTATCCAGAAAGCTCCAAATTATGGGAAGGCCATCTCCTACAGGCTACATTTTAATCAAATAATTAAAATGTTTTAATTTTTGATTTCCTTTTTTCTATAATAATACAAATTACCCTGCACTTGATTCTAACTAAGATAAAATTCATCTTTCTTGGAAGCAAAACAATCCTATTGGGTTTATTTAATGTTCAAATTATTTTTTATCAGTATGGAGATCCAAATTACTGGAAGATCCCTTATCCAGAAAACCATAGGTGCAAAGCATTCTGGATAACAGGCCCATACATGTATAGATTCATTAAATGTAACCCAGTAGGCAATTTAATTAAGGGTAATTTCAGCTGCTGCAAACTTGATTAATTCTTTCTCCGGGCATCCCTCACAATCCTTAATATTATTGCATTTTAAAACATGCTGTAATTTTCTTTTAGGTGCTCACCCAATCAATTGTGTGTTTCGGGCTCATTCACCCCAAACCCGTCTCTTAAATCTAAGATGTAATTTCAAAATCAGGGTCACTCGTCGCTCTCCGATGATGGTCAGGGTGCTGTGCCCCAAACCCGTAGCAAGGGAAGAAAATGTTGCAGCGATACTTCACTATAGACGCGCACCTCACAGACTCCTCAGAAGCGGTAAAAATCAACGTTGTTTTATTTCACATGTAGTAATAAACACCTAACGCGTTTCGTGTGTTGTCACACCTATGATTACGTGTGGCTAATCATATAACTTCTCTTACTGTAGCAGAACATTCTAACCTCCATCTGTAATAAAAGGCACTAAGTTTGCCCATGAGCAGTAACTCATAGCAACCAATAAGATGTTTGCTTTTAAACATGTGACCAATAAATGCTACCTGCTGATGGTTGCTATGGGTTACTGCAGCTGGGCAAACGTAATGCCCTTTATTACATAACCCCCTTATTGTTTTAAATGAAGATCATGGTAATTTACCCTAAGCAGCAGAAAGTGGCCATTTTTGTTGTCTGCTTTATATTAGTTTGAGTTCAGACAAAGATGTCTAAACATGTATTCCCTCCTATGATGATAGTCTTTAATACTCATAGAAGAGAAGAAGAAAGTGTAAGGTCCTATTAAAAGTAAATACAGGCATAGGGCTCAAGACAAGGAGGCTTTAATGGCGGAGCTCATCCCCGTGTAGTAGCATCTCCAAATTGGTCGCTGCTTTTGCTAGAGTTCGGCGACTTCAGTCCGAAATTTTCAATAATTCACAATGCGCTTACTCGCATTTAGTGCTTGCCAACATAAGCACCGGAGTCGCTGCTGTTAATATCAATGCGGCTTTATTGGGACACACAGATAAACGTACGCGTTTTGTGCCTATAGGGCTCACAGAGATTTAAGGCCCTGCATAGAATTTCTTTTGCACATGCTCCATGTATGCAGTGCCATTTGTGGTGTTTAGTGGACATCTGCCATTTTTTATCATTGTACTGTGGTTACCAAGCATATAGGGGCACACAAAGCACCATGGAGACAATTCAAATGATAGCCTTGCTTCTGGAATATCATCATCAACCCTTTGTTATTTCCATCATAGCCCTATACTAGAGTCCTGCGCGGGTCCATTTTTTGGAACCCGTACCCGACCTGCAATCCGCAACCCGCATTCTTACCTGTTTGGACTCACTAACCGACTAGAACCACAAGTACCTTATCCGCAACCCGGACCCGCGACCCGCTGACCATCAAGAATCAGGAAGTGCTGTCATTGTGAACCGGAAGTGACATCATCGGAAGTAGGCCTGGTCAGAAAAAAGGGAGTAAAACAGGAAGTGCTGTCATTGTAAACTGGAAGTGACATCATCGGAAGTAGACATGATCATAAAAAAGGAGTAAAAATCGATATTGAGAAGACTCACGACCTGCAAACCCACAGAACCGCCGACCCACGTCTATACCCGCTCCCAGAACTTCTACCCGCAGGTTACCACAGGTTTTTGCAGGTAACCCACTGCAGGAGTCTACCCTATACCCAATATGTTTTGCTATGTACAATTGCATATTGTAGGAGTGGACTCTGGATGTCAGATTCAGTAGTAGACCCTCAGAGGCTCAGAGTGGGTTTCATTAGTTAGGAGTAGGGAATGGGAGGAGTGTAGGAGTGTGCTCCTTTCCTGTAGAGCTATTAGCATAATAAAAGTATCATAATAAAGGAACACATGGAATTTATATACATATATGCCATTATCATACTACAGATGTAAATCTTTTTTTTTTAATGAGGGCTTTAAACCAGAATGAATAGCCTCTATAGTGTTAAAAATGCAGTATTGCCAGGAAAAATAATGATACAATCACATGCAAACCTTTCCAATTATAAATATGACTCAGTTTCATCACCAAAGTTTGTTCAGACACAGAAAAAAACAAGGAATTCTTATTGTGGAAAGTAAGGTAACCGCATGATGTAGCTATTAAATAGCTAGCAAGCTGTCTCTAGTTTGTGTTTTAGTGGATACAAATTTTGTTAATGACACAATACAAGCTCTGGTTCTGATAAAGCATAAACCTAGCCCTTGAAAGAGGCACACAAACATTCCCAACTGCTGTGGCTGCTGGGAAAGGAGGCAAAGGATTCTGGGAAATAATTGCCAACAGCTGCAGAGCATCTAGGAAAGGGTGTTTATGAGGGTATTTTTCAGGCTACAGTTATGAAATAGCCTTTCGTTAAAAAACTGCTTACATTAGTGCTTTTTGTAAAAATGGAATTCCAAAAATTACATTGGGGGTCATTAAAATCAAAACATCTTTAAGTAGAGCATTAAGGAAAGTAAAGATGTATAATGCAGTGAGGCAGCATGCCAAAATGCCATTAATTTCTCTCGTAGTTTGCAAATTTTATTCTCATGCAACAGAAAGCAGAGCACTATGTATAGTTCGCTTCATGTTGCTATTTAATCCGTTATATAGCATCTGGCAATATTGTATCCCATAGTAATTCTTGCTTTCTCAACAACATATACATTTGTACTTCTCGTGGATTTGTTTCTCTTTGGGAGTATGAGATTTGTCTAGTTTAACCGATTTCCCGCATGTTTATGGAATGCAACCAGGGAAGCCAGCTTTTGACATGTGAGCTATTGTAGAGCTGCATCCTTTCTACTAGAAACTAGGTTCCTATGCCTGTAGATGTGCCTGTACCATGGTTTCATGCATATATAGTGCAGTGAGGATGGTGATACCTGTCTATTCAACATGCTATAGTAAAGGTACAAAAGGGATTTGCAAAGTTAAAAAAACAGACAAAGATCTTTGTCTCCGCAATGAATACAGAGATGCCTGTGTTCAGTAGCTCTGTATTCACAAAGTAAACTCCCATCACCTCGAAATTTGAATAAAAAAAGAGCAACTGAAATTTATTTTAAAAAAAAATGAAAAATCTAATTTTTTAACTTCGGGTGAATAGGCTGTATTCGATCTAGGGATGCACCGAATCCAGGATTCGGTTCGGGATTCGGCCAGGATTCGGCCTTTTTCAGCAGGATTCGGATTCGGCCGAATCCTTCTACGCGGCTGAACCGAATCCGAATCCTAATTTGCATATGCAAATTAGGAGCGGGAGGGAAATTGCATGACTTTTTGTCAGAGAACAAGGAAGTAAAAAATGTTTTCCCCTTCCCGCCCCTAATTTGCATATGCAAATTAGGGTTCGGATTCGGTTCGGTATTCGGCCGAATCTTTCACGAAGGATTCGGGGGTTCGGCCGAATCCAAAAAAGTGGATTCGGTGCATCCCTAATTCGATCGTTCGATTAGAATTTGGATCGTATTCGAATGAAAGTATTTTCCAAAAAAAAAACCTTAGATTTTTCAAAGGCCACCAAATGACTCCAAATACGTTCTAGGAGGTCCCCCATAGGCTAAAACAGCAATTTGGCAGGTTTTAGATGGCAATTAGTCAAAGTCGAATATCTAAAGATACAGTAAATGTTAACTTTTGACATTCGAATCTTCTAATTTTTTTTCTAATTTGATTCGAATTTGGACTATTCCCTAGTCCGATTACACTAAAATTACCTCGAAATTCGAATTTTAACTTCGACCCTTGATAATTCTGCCCCTTAGGGGCTGATTCATGAAGCTCGAGTGAAGGATTCGAATTAAAAAAACTTCGACCATCGAATGGGCTACTTCGACCTTCGGCTACTACTTCGACTTCGAATCGAACGATTCAAACTAAAAATCGTTCGACTATTCCACCATTCGATAGTCGAAGTACTGTCTCTTTAAGAAAAACTTCGACCCCCTACTTCGGCAGCTAAAAGCTACCGAAGTCAATGTTAGCCTATGGGGAAGGTCCCCATAGGCTTGCCTGAGATTTTTTGATCGAAGGATATTCCTTCGATCGTTGGATTAAAATCCTTTGAATCGTTCGATTCGAAGGATTTAATCGTTCGATCGAAGGAATAATCCTTCGATCGTTCGATCGCAGGATTTGCGCTAAATCGTTCAACTTCGATATTCGAAGTTGAACGATTTTAGTTCCTAGTCGAATATCGAGGGTTAATTAACCCTCGATATTCGACCCATAGTGAATCGGCCCCTTAATGTCTAAAATATTTTTTTTAACATAGATTAAAATTAGGGAAAGACCCATTATACCGGCAAATCCCCAGGTCCTGAGCATTCTGGACAGCAGGTTTCATGCCTGTATAGGTGTTTAAAGAATGCGTGGAAGGCATCACTTCTATAGCCCATAAAAGAAATTTTCGGTATAAAAACTGGTAATAAAAACTGGGTAAATAGAAAGGCTGTGCAAAATAAATAATGTTTCTAATATAGTTAGTTAGCCAAAAATGTAATGTATAAAGGCGAGAATGACTAGAACATAATAGCCAGAACACTACTTCCTGCTTTGCAGCTCTTTTGGGGTCACATTCACTAAAGGGTGAATTGTGTTTTTTTGGCGAAAATTCACCAAAATTACTATTTGCTTCAAATTCATCAATTTATTTAAAGGTGAAGAAGACAATTCGTTAGCGAAAAAGCTCAGTGCTAGAGAGCTTTTTCTCCAGTTTGGCGAATTTTTGCTAAGCAAGCTAACTTTTATCCACAAATTTATCAAAGTGTAAATTTTCCAATACATTACCCTTTTCGCTGGCCAATACTTAAAATAAAGCTGCATCCTCAACATTACTATGTCAGTGACATCATATCCTGTATTCCAAAAGTCATAAAAAAAGAAAAAAACACTATTGATTCTCCATATTTTAATGTGGCATTATGTTTCAAAGTTGTTATTTACACTTTTTTAACCCTTTGAAGCTCACGTCACATTTGTTTTAGGGTAGGCTCATTTTTAGCACAATAGACTCTTTTGTGTTTATTTTGCTTCCTTGGACATTTTTAATCAGTGTCCACTTCCAGCAATCTCATCATCACTAATAAAGACATACATGCGAGCTGTATATACCCGCCATATTTAAATTGACGAGAAAAGTATAAATATTATAATGAAGTTTCATTAGGAAGAAAACACAGCTGGAGAAAATTCATTAAGGAACTTTCACACTGACAATTTCTTTGGTAGCGAAAATACGCCAGACTTCATTTGCTGAGACTAATTTTCGCAGTTTGATAAATATGTGTAGTCGTAGTGAATTAAAGTCTGACATAGCTGCGTTAAGTATGGCAAAGCTTTCAAAACTGAAAATTTGTTTGTTATGTTAGACATCCAGTCACTCCAGCCTTTAAACATTACATTGTTGGCTAAATTACTATATTAGAAACATTTTTTTATTTTGCACAGCCTGTCTATTTACCCAGTTTTTATTTTTACACTGAACTGTAACATGCACATTCAAAAACAAATATCATATGTTCATTCTCAGTCATTAGGAATGGGTGAATCTTACCCGTTTCATTTCGCCAAAAATTTGCCGCCAGCAGAATGTCGCCGTCACTGATTAAAGTCTATCAGGGGAATGTAATAAAAGTCGCAAAGAGCAAAACAATTCGCACCAATAAGACTAAAAATCCACATCTCGCAATGTAATATTGTTCCTTAAACTGTTATTGCATTGCGAATTTTAATTGCGCATTGCGAATTTTAATTGCGCACTCATAAGAAGTGCTTGAAGGTGTCGTAATCTTTTGGAGCAAACATAACGACTTTTTCAGTAAGAAGTTTTATTACATTGACTGCGCATTGGCGCAAACTATAAAATTCGCAAACGGTCTTTCACTGTCGGAAGTGGTCGCTAAAGAGTTTTCGGGCTCGCAAAAGCTATATTAAATTCGCACAAAGCAAAATTTGTTTGCGCAAAGGCATAACTTTTCGCATTGCGAATAGTTTTTCCGTCAGCGATTTTTATTACATTCCCCCGTAAGAGCGTCAAATATATTTTGTTATGCGGCAAAATATTTTTGTTGCACGTCTGTTTTTTTTTTGACGTACGACACCATACAAGTCTATGGGCGTCATTTCTGCGGCAAAACAAGGCGAAAAAATTCGCTCATCCCTATCAGTCATCCTTTACCCCAAGGGTGCCCAAAAAGTAGATTGGGATCTACCAGTAGACATTTAGCTGGTGATCAGTAGATCTCAAAACAATGTCAACAAACAGCTTGTCTAAATCACCCTCCTATTCATGATTTTTATTCAGATAGTTATTACGTTACAGTTACATAAGAAATAGTTTATTAAATATAGTAATATAAATTCTCTGATAAATATATCTGTATAATATGTAAGTAATTTTTTCCATGGAACAGAATTCTAACAATGTTTCGTGGAAGGAGATCATAAGGGAACAGCACCGCTAAAATCAGACATCGCATTAGTAAATTATGGCCACTCCTGCTCTACTCCAACTCTAGTAATGTTTTGTTGTGTGATCCAGAAATGATATTTCATGAAGCATTGAAGTTACACCATGCAGAAACACAACAACATCTGTGATATGTGATAGAACACCCAATACAGATGTGTAGGGCAGTTAATATTTTGCAAACTCCCTACAGCTGAAAGCTGTCTACATGTCTGGAAATATATTTGCACTATAGGTGAATAATTTATCTACTTTACCCAACAGCGCAGTTTGTTAATAAGACAATATTACGCATCTGAGATCTGAAAATCACAACTCTTTCAGATTCACACTTTCGTCATCTTCAAAAATCAGCCAAAACTTAACCTTCTATTAAAATCCATAAAAAATGTAACAGGTGTTGCCATTTCTTATTTATAGTCAGTCATAGTGCTGCTCTCCTTCATAATTTAGGGATGATGCTAAGGGTCTGGAAACTACTTTCACTATTCATAATATTTAGACAATATTGGATTAATACATTCCAGATTGCAGAAGTTATGAAATTAATTTAAAACATCTCAGTAGCAGTCATAAAGTAACATAAAATATGCTAACCATTATTTGACTTTATTAAGTCATCTGCTTCCCCAGAAAAATTCCCAATGTGTTGCAAATATTTTGCTGTACAGTAAAAGATTTCTACAGAGACACACATTCATTAGGTGGAACTGGGATATGAACAACAATTAAAAAATACAAGTGCAGTACAGCGTACTAATGTTTTTAAATATTTTTCAACAAACGCCTGAGAGAAGCAACACATAACATGCAGCATTATATATTATAACATTATTGTATACAACTTTAATAAAACATTGACGTGAGGTTTTAAGCAACAATTAGGGAACATAAATAGTATTTTAGTGACAATTTAGTTGTGGCAATTCATAGTTGTTTTAACCTAAGCACTGCTGTCAGTCATAGTTTATGATGTGGCAAATATTAAGACACTCCAGGTTGTCCCATATTTTTAGGGCCAACTTTGGTTAGGTGTCTATTTTGTATTAAGAGAAAGATTTATTTGATTAAGTTTTGTCATTCAGCTAAACGCAGGGATTTGGGAGCCAGATTTTTTTGCATAAAATAATGGGGGTTGCACTTGTTTTCTAGTGTATGCTTTAGCTATAGGTTAGTTAATTGTTCCCAGTAGACAAACATTTGGGGAGATTACAAGATAAGGCTAAGCTCCACTGGAGATTTTGTAAAATGGTGTCAGATTGACTCAACAAATCCTAAATTTCGTATGTAGTCTCATGGGTCAAAATATAATGGAACCAATACAACAATGTGATGTGTAAACTTAATGGAAGCAGCTGCGAAGGAGATAAAATCTGATGATGTCTGATGATTTCATTTTCCTATTGACATACATTGTCAGATGCAGATGCAGGAACAAACTTCACCATCCAACTTTAGGTCCTGTGGACCTAACTCAAAAATAAATTATGCAAAGCATCCATTGGAATGTCCACTGTCCATGGTGCTGCACATCTGCAGTTGCTACAACACTGGGTGATGGACACTATTTTGTGACCTGCATATGCTAAAAATATACTAAATAAACTGAATGACCAAAAATAAAAAGGAGAATGCAAGATATGTGGAAGAGACATAGATCTCTTAACTGAGCGGTAGAATATTTTGAGATAAACACTATATAGTTTCTGAAGCTAAAATAATAATTTTAATAATAATTCTCACAACAGATTGTGGTGTGCACATAAAATGCCTGAATGCATAATTAAGCACTATTCTAGGGAATCCAGGATTTAAATAGGCCTTTTTCAGCAAGATTCGACCGAATCCTTAAAATAAAGATTACTTTTTGTCACGCAAACAAGGACATTGGGGCAAATTTACTAACCTCCGAAAATGCGCCAGCGACGGCTTCGCTCACATCACAATATTTCACCAGGCGTAGATTTGCCACGACAACGCTAATTTACTAAAATCCAAAGTTGCGTCCAGAGCGCCGAACGCTGGCGAAGTTGCGCTAGCGTTACTGCAGCTAGCAAAGTGAAGTTGCACTAGTGTTGCCTAATTTGCATACGGCGGGAAGTTAAAGTACAATGGACATATATGTTGCAACAAATATATTACATTACAGAAGCCGGGAAACCTTAATAAAATAAAATAGAGTTGTTATATTGCCCTACACATGAGCCCAGTGTATAGTTTATGTGCCATATGTTAGGAAATGTAGGGGGGAAGCCGGTTACCCCCAAAAAAATGTACGATCTTTTGCAGCCTATCACCCTGTAAAAAGAAAAAAACACCAGTGTTTTTTGGGACTTAGAAAAATTTTCAACTTCTTTTGAAGAACTCCTATCTACTCCATTGCACTTCGCCTGGTCTGAGGTGGCGAAGGCAAGTCTGGCGCAAGAGGTAACGTTCAGTAAAATCCTCATCTTAGTGAATTTGCGCAGTTATGTCCCTTCGCCAGAGCACAAATTCGCCTGCCGTTAGGGAGTGAAGTACCGCTAGAGTCTATCTCCTTCGCTAGCGAAATTATGCCAGCGACCATTAGTAAATCAGTGGCGTTCCGAAATGACATCACGCTGGCGAATTTTAGCGTTTGTCACTTCACAAATGCAAATTAGTGTTAGGAATACGTTGAGGATTCAGATGGGAATTATTCTGAATTCGGGCAATACCAAAAATAGTAGATTCAGTGTATGTCAAAGTTATTCAGAACCACCCATGTCTCTGTGCAGCTTTTTAAATGCTTGTGAAATGTAATATATAGGCACATGGCAGAAAAGGAGATTAGAGAGAACATTACTTGTTGGTTATAAATCGGTAGGAGTAACATCTGTAGAGAGGCAATGAATAATAGCTGTTGAATGTAAAATAGGTAGCAGTCTAGAAAAAAGGCAAGTCCATAGCACAGTCAAAACCATGGAATTGATTGGGGGAAAAAAGGGAAAAACTCAGGAAGCTTAACGTACAGAAGCAAAGAATCCAGAAACTCAGGATAAAGGGAACAGCCATGGAGTGGCTAGGCTCTTCATAAGAAGAGTGTAGGCAACTGGTCATATACAGTAAAGATACACTGTAAGATGTAAAGATACACTGTAAGATGGCAGATGCAAAAGTAAAGGCTGTTAGAATTATTACTAAAAGACTAAAAGTAAAGGCTGTTAGTAAGACTTAAGTCTCCTGCAGGACAGAAGGGAACATCTGTGAAGGCCATTGCTGTAATCTGGACAGGTTCTGACACTTAGGGGCAGATTTACATATGGTCGAATATCTAGGGTTAATTAACCCTCGATATTTGACTGCCGAATGTAAATCCTTCGACTTCGATCGAACGATTAAATCCTTTGAATCGTTCGATTCGAAGGATTTTAATTCATCGATCGAACAATTTTCTTTGACCAAAAAATTGCTAGGAAGCCTATGGGGACCTTCCCCATAGGCTAACATTGCACCTCGGTAGGTTTTACGCGGCAAAGTAGGGGGTCGAAGTTTATTTAAAAGAGACAGTACATCGATTATCGAATGGTCGAATATTTGAACGATTTTTAGTTCAAATCGTTCGACTCGAAGTCGTAGTCGAAGGTCGAAGTAGCCAATTCGATGGTCGAAGTAGCCAAAAAAAACATTTGAAATTCAAAGTTTTTTTTATTCTATTCCTTCAATCAAGCAAAGTAAATGGGCCCCATAATATGCAGGTTTCTAAGTTCCAGAATACTATAATTGATAGGATACTAGCGTGACCTAGTAAACAGTTTGACAACAGAGGCACAAAAAACATATAAGAGAAAGCAAGCACATAGACAATTTAATTGGACACACTATTTGCTATTATCCTTTCTTTATATCAAACTGACATATTCCGTAGCGCCTTATACAATCAATAACTGTGACTGAATGAGGGTTTATATTTAATAAGGCGTTGCTCTGCAGCTTTATTACTTTTGTAGCAGGAAAAGTGGACTTTTGTAATAAAGTAGGGATCAATAGAGATCAGGTAATATCCACTATTTCTCAAAAAGGATTAAAAGCCAGACGTATATAAATGTTTAATGGCCATTATAAATCATAGGTGCACAGATAAGACAAAACTCACCTTGTACATTTAATGCTTGCCAGTTTTCTTAGGGGAAAGCTCTGGACTTTTAAGTGTATTTTGTTTTTGTGGAATTTGCTCTTCTACAACAACAAAGATTATTTGTAAATTCCTGAAGAGTGCTGAGTGCAATTGGATTTTCTTTAAAATTTTTCTTGTGTAATATACTGTACAAAGCAGAATAAACAATGAGCCTACGGCAGACATCCAGCCTAAATAGA
This sequence comes from Xenopus petersii, assembly GCA_038501925.1. NCBI lineage: Eukaryota > Metazoa > Chordata > Amphibia > Anura > Pipidae > Xenopus > Xenopus petersii. The sequence continues at coordinate 91,885,617 of CM076685.1, forward strand.
CTTGGTTTGCTACGCACCCAAAAATAACTGATGGTTCATATTAGCTGTACTGGATTGGAATTTACTTTGCACAATAAATGCAAATGATAGGAAAAATTAAAAGTCTCTTTAGAGCTTATAGCATGGCACGTAAATGCTGATAATTATGTATTTTTGTTATAGTTAATGAGTTCTAGGTCCATCCTAATTTCAGTGCCCTGATACTGTACTTGATTAAATAAACAGACCTAAACTACATAGTTTTATTGCCATCATATTTCTAAGTTAGTTTTGTTTAAAATGATGATGATGGTGATGTGTAATGGTGGTCACAGGCTGCAGTGGAGCCCTGTATTTACCTCCAGCCTTCTGGCAGATACAAGAACTTTTTGACACCAGGGGGCATGTTTACTAACATTGGAGATAAATATCTGGAGAGATTTTTGGAGATGTTGCCCATGGCAACCAATCAGCAATTGTTACAGCCAAGTTAGAAAACAAAAGCAAAGATCTGATTGGTTGCTATGGGCAACATCTCCAGAAATTTCTCCAGATATTTATCTCCAATGTTAGTAAGTTTCAATTTTCTGTGCCCCTGGGCTGGATCTCATGCTCTATAAGTGGTTCAGTGCTCCATTGGCATTATGCCTTATGATAGACCAGCAGGTAATTTAGATGTAGAAAAACCAAAGCAGTCAGTATCAGGCTGTAAAATAGTGACGGATTAATAATGTACTATGCAGATATGGGGGCACATTTACTATTGGTTGAATATCGAGGGTTAATTAACCCTCGATATTCGACCGTCGAAGTAAAATCCTTCGACTTCATATATCGTAGTTGAAGGATTTACCGCATTTACTTCGTTCGAACAATCGAAGGAAAAATCGTTCGATCGAACGATTAAATCCTTTGAATTGAACGATTCGAAGGATTTTAATCCATTGATCAAACAATTTTCCTTCAATCAAAAAAGCTAGTAAAGACTATGGGGACCTTCCCCATAGGCTAACATTGGTGCTCGGTAGGTTTTTAGGTGGCGAAGTAGTTTTTTTTTAAAGAGACAGTACTTTGACTATCGAATGGTTGAATAGTCGAACGATTTTTAGTTCGAATCGTTCGATTCGATGTCGAAGTTGTAGTCGAAGGTCGAAGTAGCCAATTCGATGTAAATGTAAAATTTGATGTAAAATTCGAAGTATTTTTTATTCTATTCCTTCACTCGAGCTAAGTAAATGTGCCCCTTAATGTGTGGCTCAAATTGTTGAGTTGACACCTAATTGTGGGACCAATCAGTGGCCGATTAATGCACAGGCTCCCCTAGGCTATAGCCTAGGGACACCCTGTGATCAGGGGTCCATTTAGTTTTTTTTACAATTATTATTTCTGTTTTTTTTAATATTTATTTTTATTTGTGTTGCTGTGTCCAGTTGGTCACACTTCCTCATAGAAGAAGGCAGGCAAGGGGTGTGTGTGTGTGTCCAGATGTGCGCAGATTCAGTGATGTTACTGGCGTATGCTGAACCCAACCCGGCACAGAGATCTGCACGATTCAGCAGTAGCCTAGAAGGGGGCCTGTGTCATTAACCTGTCACTTGGGGTGATGAGTATTGCCTTTTCCTAATAATAGTGACATGTGCATTTTGCTGGATGTGGCTTGTCACCCCTAGCTGTTGGTTTACCTAGGCCTGGGCCTATGTGTCCTCCTTGCAGATTTGGGCCTGACTGCCGCCATACCCTTAATTAACTGCAATTCTGTTTATCCTTGTACAGGGTTAAGTCGTGTGGCTCTTTTCCTACACATATTAAATTAACTTTCCAAATGAAACTTGGATTTGTACAGGATCATTTGACTTTGCTGTTGTCACTATGACAGTACCCTCTGTTATATAAAGCTTGCGTCATTTGACAGGAAGTAAATGTCATGTGACTACCAGGACATACACACAGGAAATCAAAACATTTGAATGTAGTAACCATTAATGGAACTATGGGTTACTTGCTGTGAATACCCAGTCACTTCCCTTTAGTTTTAGCTGAGGATAATGACAATTTGTCATTCAGTTTGGGAATTCCTTTTTTAGAGGCTCTGGTCATCCAAGTACTACATTGCTACATGTTTTACATGCACACTTTCCCAGAACTATAATGAACTGATACATCAGTATTTTGTATAGAGAAAATACAAAACTTGGGGTTTAGCCTTGGTAAGCTCAGAGAATTAAAGGAATATAAATTTCATGGTGTAAAAACCTACAAATGCAGTTTTAACCACCCTTTAAAAGATGCATCATATGGAAAACATGATCGCAGGTAGAAAACGCCAAATTCGAGATTAACCTAGGGCGCATGGCTTAGAGGCTGTGTTCCCAACCAGTGGTTTTGGTTGTGAGGCGCCACGCCGAGCCAAAAAGTCTGTTTTAATTGAAACTGCTTTATTGGCTGGAAAACACAGGTAGAGGATACATCCCATGAACCTAAAGTTCAGTTTCAGTGTGAGTGGCAGCCCTCGCTTAAATGCCACTTTTTGTCTTCTTAATTCCTCCCTCTTTTCTTTAAAGGAGAAGGAAAGCTACAGAGGCGTTTTATTGCCAATAGATTAGCTGCAATAGTGCAAGCTAGAATGCTATATTTATTCTGTAGAATGTTTTACCATGCCTGAGTAAACAGCTCTAGAAGCTCTCCGTTTGTTTAGGAAAGCAGCTGCCGTATTAGCTTGGTGTGACATCACTTCCTGCCTGAGTCTCTCTCTGCTCACTCATAGCTTTGGGCTCAGATTACAGCAGAGAAGAGGGAGGGGAGAGGAGCAAACTGAGCATACTCACGCCCAGGGCAAGGAGGTTTAAGCTGAAGGCAGAAAGTCTGATACAGAAGCCCATGTGTACACAATAGAAGGAAAGAAATGCGAGAGGACTCAGAGCAGCATTACTTTGAGGGTTTACTGGTATATTTAGGTGGACCTTTCTGATAAGGCTTACTTAGTTTTTAACTTTCCTTCTCCTTTAAGGGCTCTTATGCGTGTTTTGCCCTGTGCCTGTGTGAGAAAGTCAGAAAAATGATTATACTGTTAAACATTTTTTCATAAAAAACAGCGTCTTAGTGTTATTTTTCCGTCTACTTCAGGAAGGCAGGGATTCAATTTTGAGCACATAATTTAACATTTGTTTTTGTTTTGTGACCAGTTTTGTCCTTAATAAGCTAATTACATTTATTGTTCTGTTTAGCTGTGTACTCTTGCTCTGTCGCCAATGGAGGCTGTGAACATGACTGTGTGCAGGTTACAGTGGCGCACTACCAATGTCGTTGCCGGCACAATTATCAGCTGAAAGAAGATGGCAAGCACTGTGAATGTAAGTGGATGCAACGTGCCACCACATGCCAGGAAAATGGCTCTCGGCACAAAAGTGTCTAACACCAACACAATGTGGTGCTTTAATAAATTATGCAGCAATTTGGAGAAGGCAAATACAAATCCCTGTGTTGCATAACAAATGCTTTACAAAGCCTTTATAAAAGAAAATAAGTTGAAGTGATCCATAGTTACACATGTGTTTAATTTATTCCTTTAACCCTGTCCATGCTGTGTGCCTTCCATATGTTGCTGGTAAGCACACAGTGCAGCCACAAATTAAAAAATGAACTACAAACTTTTAGCACAATGGTATTTTTATGTCAACAAAGTAGATTGTACATTGAGTGGCACTTTAGGATGAACTTACATCAGCTAATCAGTAATTAGTTTTGATCAATATAGTCGGTGTCGGATTGGGACACCAGAGGCCCACCCAAAAACCTTAGACCAGGGCTCACACTCAGTACTATTATTCTTCCTCTCCTCACTCAGCTTTTTTACATACTATAATACTATAATTATAATACTATTTAGCCTCTTTGTTCTCCTAAAAATACGGAATGGCCATGAAATAGTTTAGCAGCATGAGAGCCCACTGACACCTGGGCCCACCGGGAGTTTTCCTGGTATCCCAGTGGGCCAGTCCAACACTGATTACATAGTGCTGGTAAAGTAATAGAAACAAATCTTTGATTGGCTACTTTGGAATACTACAAGTTTTTTTTTAATAAGATAGCCCCAGTCTTTTTCAGCCAGATGTAGTGGATGAGCATGTGACTCCCAAAATGGTTGACACCAGCTGCTTTAAATATTTACAATTTTACCTGTGAACATGTCAGTCTTACAGCTCAACCTTTTATTCATTTGTGCCCCTTTACGTTCATTTTTCCTAAGATTAACCACTTTTAATAAGCAAGAAATTTAAAAATACGGGAAATGTAGTTGTGCAGAAAGTATGGCAGTCCTACTTAAGTTAGTCATTGCAAGATCAACTGGTCATGAATAGTTAGGGCAATTGGGAATCTTTGCTGTACAACTACCCTGACATCAATTTCCCTTCTTCATTCATGTGATCTACATACACAGTGACTAACCCGTGTTCATCCAGAAATGGGGGCTGCATGCACCAGTGCAACAATGATGGGGGACTTGTAAGGTGTTCGTGTCACCCAGGATATAAACTATCAGCGGATGGCAAGTCGTGTGAAGGTACAGTACACATTCTTAACTGCAAGCATTCTTTTCTTAAATGTAACCATCTGGTTTAAACATTACTGGAGAGATTAGTGCTGCAAGACCCCTTCATGCTTTCTAATCAATGGTTATAAAATGTCTGCCAGGCCTAATAAGTGTTTTAAGCCTTTTTAAGTCTGCCCATAATGGCCTGGCTGTCAGCTAGTGTCTGCTGTGACTAATTTCTGTGAGCACAATATAAAGCCACAGACTCACGATGTTGGGAACAGGAAGCTTGGCAGGAGAAGGATTACATTTTCCTCTGTACTCAATGGATTTCAACATAAACTAGGGCTTAGTTAATTTCAGAGGCACACAGATCAGGAAAATGGTTTCCCAATCCAAAAAATTATTATAGGTATTAGAAATAGTATTATTACATATTTGTTTTAAAGGGGAAGTTTACAGGATAATTTACGTTTCAGCCATGATGTAGAAAATGTTGTCTTGAAACAATTTACAGTTAGCTTTCATGCAAGCTTTGTATTAGAAAGCTAGAATGAAAGATGAAAGAGAGAGAGAGCGCGCGCCTGAACATACAGATTACTGTACCTGCTAATTGGTTGCTATTGAAATTGGTAGGATGGTCATTTAAAGGTGTTTCTCAACATTGATAATTAAATTGTACAGCCAAAGTGCATTGGGTCATTTATTTTTTGCACTTAGTTGATAGTAAAAACCCCTTTTTTGTCAAAGGAGCATGTTATTGTTATTTTGACTCAAAACTGCTAGGGACATAGCAAGTTAATAGGACAGTGCAGGACTAGGATATTTGGCTGTAGGTATTATGAGCAATTATTATAATAATGAACTGGTTCATCAGTCAGTTCCCCTGTGCAGTATATTTCGACTTAATTCAGTCAAATTGTTTCCTGGTATTTGAGATTGAATAAAGCCGCACATTACTCAAGTTGAAATTTTTGCTGAAACAATTAGTATCTAGATTCTTGCAGATTTGGGTGGGCAATGGAGTCATGTACCTACGGCCTTCAAGAAGAGTTGCAGTTGGAGGAAAAGTTTGTGGATAGAACTCGTTTCACTTGAAAAATGCTTTATTTTAGCAGAATTGTTTCTGTGCTTCAGTGCCCTCCTTTTACATGTAATAACCTCTCTATTATGTCCTACCACTTGTTTTTTTAAAGACATTAATGAATGTTTGACTGGCTTGGCCATGTGTGCACACAGCTGTCTCAACACTCGAGGCTCCTTCCATTGTGGCTGCAGTCCTGGCTATGAATTGGGAGCTGATGGAAAACAATGTTACAGTAAGTACCCTGAATTAGGAAACCACAGGTCACCATTAACGCTTTTGGAGTTAATTAATGTTTAAAGTTTATACATTTCTGACCATACTGGAATATTTTTAATATTTATGAAACTGGTATATATTTTGTTTAGCCTGACTTTTTAATTGGCTTTCTGCTGCATACTATAATGCACAATTCAGACATGATTCAAGCTACTATAATTCCTTAACATTCTCCAAAATAATAGAGAAAAACAGTTTAAATAATTTGCACTACAGTAATAAGGAATTTAACCAGTCCCTGTCGGAAAAAAAGATTTCCATTGTATTTTTCACTTTGCACCTTGCCAGTTTTAGAAACATCTCCCCAAAATCAAGTTTTTTTTCTCCTTGACACAAAAGTGCTGTCTTCTTATTCTCTAGCTAAGGTAGCCACAACTATGCTCAGAATATTTATGCATAAATCCTAAATGTATATATTTAGAGAACACGTGGAAGCCAACTATTAATATTAGCTAAGTCAATAATATATTAATATTATTGTGTTGGTTAATGTTTGAAAGATCCCTGTAAATGATGAAGTGTCTAAAGTATATGCTTTTTTGGATTTATAAAGTTGTTATGGTGCATGAAAATTATGTCAGATAACCCCTTGGTTTGTGCTTATATGTGGAGCCTAGATATGATCATTTGCCTTATAAGAATTTGCCAAGATCAATTAACATTCCATCAAGAGCATCCAGCTGTTAACCATAAATACTGTGTTATGTCTGAAAATGTAAAATTCGGCGGACCATAAATGAGATCTGGTTAGCTGTTGACAATAGTTGAAAGCTAGCGTAAGAATAAAGAGAATCAGTGGCAGCTACGAACTTGGAACAGGGTCTTGGGGCAAAGGGGAATTCAGGATAACAGGGTAATAATCCAAAAGGGCAGCTTAGGAAAAGATTTCCATAAAGTGCCTATAAATCCTGCATCATGCTGTCAATTTGGAATAAATTAAAATGTAAGTCGCAGATATGTTTTATCAGTGTGCCCTGTGAATTGCAGATGTTTTACAAACTTTTACATTGTTTTGTGTAGTGTTTTTGTATGTAAAAACAGGTTGCTCCAGTCTAAAGGGAAGCCATAGGTAAAATAAAATGAAATGTATGCCATTGATACATTTGAGATTGTATTTACTGTTCTTGAATGCAGTGTTTATGTGGCTCTTATTCTATTAACCCTTTTATTTATTTATATTGATTTATACACATCTGTCCACTAGACTGTTGGTGACTGGCTACTCTCAGGGGCACATTTACTTAGTTCGAGTGAAGGAATAAAATAAAAAAAACTTCAAAATTTCGAATGTTTTTTTTTGGCTACTTCGACCATCGAATTGGCTACTTCGACCTTCGACTACAACTTCAAATTCGAATCGAACGATTCAAACTAAAAATCTTTGACTATTCGACCATTCGATAGTCAAAGTACTGTCTCTTTAAAAAAAACTTCGACCCCTTACTTCGGCAAGTAAAACCTACCGAGGTGCAATGTTAGCCTATGGGGAAGGTCCCCATAGGCTTTCTAAGCTTTTTTTGGTCGTAGAAAAATCGTTCAATCGATAGATTAAAATCGAAGGATTTCATTGTTCGAGCAAACAATTTTTTGCGGTAAATCCTTCGACTTCGATATTCGAAGTCTAAGGATTTACCTTCGGCAGTCAAATTTTGAGGGTTAATTAACCCTCAGTATTCGACCCTATGCAAATCTGCCCCTAATTATTTGGCTACTCTGTTATTTGTAGGACATTAAGGTGGTACAGATAACTGTGTTATCATTGCCCACAAATATTTCTGTGATAAACATTTAGTACAGTCACTGTACAACATGGACCTCCTTGGATATCTGCATACCAAAAGCCAGCCAGTTGAATCAATGGAATATGTCCTAACAATCTTCCTGATCTGTAAGGGCATTAATAAAAAAAAAAAAGTGTTACAGAATAATGTCATTCTGGAAACCTGCATTAATTTCAAAGAAAGACATTTTTTATGCATTGCTTGTATTTTCCTTTTCCAGGGATCGAGATGGAGATTATTAATAGCTGTGAAATCAACAATGGAGGATGTTCCCATCAGTGCAAACACATCAATGCTGGTCCTCTGTGCCTCTGCCCCCAAGGGTTTGAGTTAGATTTGGATGGAAAAACCTGTATAGGTAAATAAAGTAATTCATTAATTTTACTTTTCCTGGACTGCAAATCTAAATGTACATGTAAATGTACAATATAGAAAGAGGCCTGCCACCTAAACCCCTTTAACCAGAGAATCATTGAATATTAATTGTTGAGGTTGAAAAGAGACATACAGTAAAGTTACAAAAATCTACCTTAGTAAATGCAAAGTGTTACTAACTTCCACTGATTAGACAAAGTAACTCATTTGAAATTGTGCACCAGAAAAGGAAAATATATTTCCTAACTCCAAAACTCCATTTCCTAACTCCAAAACATATCAATCATATTGTCTCATATTGTCTCCAATCCCTGGGGAAGAAGATGAAGAGGTAAAAGTAAACCGAGGATAGTGAAATCAATGAGAGGTGGTGGTTCCTTATCCAAAGAACCAAGATGTGGTTCTTCACTGTTATTAATAACAGGTCATATATTTTCTCACAAGCTAAAAAGGCAGTTTTTCATATGTATGCCAGTACAGTTGGTTCAAGGAGAAAATTCCTCAACATTACAGCTCACAAACTTATTTTTAGAAGCTTTTTTGCATCTTAAAGGAGACCAAAATACATGAATAATGAAACCTACCAGCCCTGGAGAGGGCTCCCTACCCACTTCTGAACCAGATCACTGCATCCCCTCAATAGTGACCTGTTTTTGTTACCTATGCAGAATATAGAATATAAAAGTATAGTGCAGCACCAACACTAGACCTGTCTGTAACTGCACATACTCAACATCTGGGATACAAATATGTAGGATAAGCATAGGTGCAGTGCATCAGTTAAATTAAACAGTGGTTATTATTGTAAGTATGTCTATACCCCATGTCTTCATATCTTTCTGTATTTCAGCTGAAATTGCTATGCTACTAGTGACACTGGAGATACCTTTCAATGAAAAATGAGGATGAGAGGACATGGAATATGTGCTGTTATTAATCGTTAAAATGGCTCGATGAGTGACTTATCTTTCCCTGTTCTCCTAGACACAGATGAGTGCACAAATGGGGCATCATGCTGTCAGCAAGAGTGTTCTAATAACCCTGGGGGTTATGAGTGTCTGTGCTACCCAGGCTATAGACTCAACCCAGATGGATGTGGATGTGATGGTAAGAGTATTTTTAAGATGTTTAATGTACTGCATATGAAACAGAATTCCATTCTATGAGTAAACCCATGCAACAAGAAAATGATTTCTTTTTCAGTACAGATGGGACACACATAGGTTACTGATTTGCACATATGTATACCATTATATATGCTGCACTGACCATTTTTATAATATAGCAATCGTTCAAACAGGGGGCCAAACATTGCAATAAATAAAAATAATGCACACTAACAAAAATAAAGATATATACAGTAACAACGATTAAAGGACACAGGAAGAAGAAGGCTCTTGCCCCATAGAGCTTAAATCTAAATATGTGGATTGCTTAAAGGCACAGATAGGACACATATGTGCCATATGTGCCAATACTGGATCAGGTAACATGTTAATGCTACAAGAGGTAATTATGGAATTTCATTTTGAAAGGGCTGAGGGAGAGTTCCTTACAGTGGAATTCAGAAATGTGATTTTAAAGGTAGGAAACAACAAGAGACTAAGGTTAAGAAAGGGATGTCAGTGGATGTTGGTGGTATGAAAAAAACAGTGGCACTGAGAGTATGGAGAAGATAATTAGGCACATATAGAGACACAAGTGAAGAAATGTTGTCAGGGGCAGACGTGAAGGTCTTTGAAGTTCAGCAATTTACTTAATAGGGTGCAATGGTAAAATTTTTATAGGGCTTAATAGGGTGCAATGGTAAGATTTTTATCAAGGAGCAGGTTCTTCCTTCAAGCAGTGGAGCTTAAATGGAATGTCAAAAAAAAGTGAAAAAGTTGCTATTAGAGAGAGTATTTTAAATAAAACAACTTAACAATGTAGTCCATAAGACGAGACTTTTCAAGAATGAATGTATATGTGACCGTAATTTTAAGCAGCTTGTTTCTACTCAATCGCCTTGTTCTGTGTTTCACTCAAACTATGATTCAATTCAATGGGAACATTTTTTTATATGTGTTATTACTAGTGACGGGCGAATAAATTCGGCAGGCGTGAAATCGATGTAAATTTTCTGTGTTTTGCCGCTGGCGAATACATTTGCAAAATCCTGAAAAAATTAGCTGGCAAAAAAATTTGGACGTGCAACGGAAAAGTCGCTTGTATCAAAATCATCATGAGTCAACACTATTCGGACGCCCATTGACTTTAATGCCAGTGTCAAAATTTACATTAATTGACATGGGCGTCAAAATTGACGCGGGCGTTAAAATCTGAGTTTCGTATGTTTTTATCACATGAAAACTTATAGGCGAGATTCCGGCATGACTTTTCTCCTAATTCAGTTCTACTTTTGTTCCATATACTTTATTAGAGTTTTCACGTGATAAACAGTGAGGTAACTTTTTCTCATTGAATTGAAACTGGCAATGGGAATATCTGGAGTTGAATTAGGAGATAAGATTTTCTCATCGAATTGAATCTGGTCCTATGTATTTAAAGTTGTTTGTAAGTCCCATCCCTCCTGTAACTCCCGAAGACTGTGTCCCATAATCCACTAACCCAACTATGTGACATGATAGTGAGAGGAAGTTGGGGACTTTATCAAGTAAACTGACATATTGTTAGTAAAATGCATCCATGGTTTCATACAGCCGGCCCTTAAGACATATAGTGCCCTAAATAATTCTTATTGGGACACCGAGATACAAATTAAACTTGCCATGTTGTAGTGGATGCTAGATGACTTTGTTTCACAAATAAGTCTTTATATTGTATGTAATGGCATTCCACTTTGTTGTCATATTAAATAATTTATTAATGAGCTCCCTGCTGCAAACAACTCACTTATGCTGTTCAGTCCCAAAAGCCTAGCAGTGGTTCCACATGAAATTTGTTAGCCTGGGGAGACATGCCATCTGGGATATCAGTGGTGTAGCAAGCTGATTAGAGCATGAGTCAGTGATTTGGAATGCTCTGTGACTAAATATCCTGATTACATTTGAGGGATTGTGCTAATTAAACAATTAATGTCCCTAACTATAGGGAAATATTCATATCTAATGGTGGAACAAATGCTAATGCTAATGAGCTAAAGTTAAGCAGCATACAATCTTTAAGATGGCAATGTAGGGGTCAAAACCAATTTTGTTCCCTGCAGTGACTATTTGTAGACTTACAACCTGATTTTAGGGGTTGCCCATCATACCTGGAGTCACAATGGGAGATTTCACAGTGGAGCTGTAGCTGTACATTTCATTCAGCTGAAAAAAGAACACTGCTGGAATAACTGCACCTATTCTCTGCTAAATGAGAGCATGCTTTGAAAAGAATAGTAAAAAAAAAAATACATTTTATTTATTTAACAATAAAGTCATACCCTTTAGATATACAGGTATTTGTGTTCTGCTTGATGGATGCAATATTTTGACTTCAGAACTTTTGGCAATCATAAGGTGCAATTTATTTTGTGTATTCTTCATTAATCCAGGGTATTCAAGAAATTCCTTGATTGCCTGTATTTATAAGGAATATTTGAATTGTTTGGAGATTTGGTTAGCATCCTTTTCTGGTTATTAATGCAAAAACAGTGCAGTATGACATGTAAGTCATTTGGACCAATAACACAATGCCATTTTCCAACAGATGTGGATGAGTGCTCCTTGAATAATGGAGGTTGTGAACAGCTGTGTGAAAACCTGATTGGTTCCTTCCAGTGTAACTGTTCACCTGGGTATAGACTGGATGGAGACAGTAAAAGTTGTGTTGGTAAGTTCCTTAGCTATTTCATTATCTATATATATGTCTTCTTATATTTCTGTTTTTGATGTGCACAACAAGGGCCGTACAAGGCAGTAAGTGCTGAAATTAGGACAAAAGAAAAAATAGCCATCATGCATTTATACCAAAGTTTAAATGCCAGGTTTTAAGAGAGACCCCAGAAAGCTTACCAGCTGAAAGGTTGAGTGAAAGCATAATATCTAATGCAGCTCACATTTCTGGAGAGAATTGTACATGAGTGGCAAAAAATTCAGATCCTAGGCTAGTGCTCCAGCATGTAGGTTCTGAGTTTGAACAAGGGAAAGTTCTTGTAAGGCATGGAAGGGAATATTTCATGTTATGGATCAGAATGATAGAAGAGTTTAAGGTGGGCAATATTAGTCTGAAAAGGTGATATGGAAAGGCAATGGCTTCTCGGAGAATGAAGGACATGTTCAGGTATATAAGGAGATATAAGTGAGAAGTGGGGTGCAGTATCAATTTTTTGTAAAGGGTTTTATAAAGTATTTATTGCTTGATGGGAACCAGGACATAAAATGAGTAATGGAGGAGCCAATTTGTTTTAGAAAGGAGTGGAAGGATTTTGGCAGCAGCAGAAGAAATTAAGAGGCGCTGAATAGGACAAAAGTGGGAGGATGAATAACCCTTTAATATAAGGTAGCAGTTTGCTAAGTGAGATAAGATGTGTGCATGGATGCCATATTAGTTTTATCTGAGAGAAAGGTAAGGATCATTTTGGAATTATAAATCAAGAGTTCAGCAAAGGTACAGAGAGTAGTAAAATATAATTTAATGCAGGATTGTGAATCAGCACTGTTAATGAGCATGCTGTCAATGAATATAACTATGGTAAGAAAGAGGCTCAGTTTTAGTTGGGTCAAAAAAACCTGATCACAGAGGAAGTCATTGCCAGGGCAAGAGGGCAGGATTTACAGGTAGTGTTAGGCAGGGATTTTACCAATGGATCTTGACCTGGTAACCAGTAAACCAGAGCAGCTCAGCTTTGTCATAAACAACACCATTAGATCACCTATCTGGGTATTTGCTATCATTTATAAGTGAATAAAAGTCTGGCTCTGTGCATGGTCATATGCTTTTGTTTTTTTTCCCCAAAGCCATTACTAACCAAGTGGATCCTGATCAACGCCCCATTGTTCGCTCTCTTCCACAAGTCACTTTACTGAGGGATGAATTTGCTCAATTTTTTGATGACGACTATGATGATGAGGAAGCAGAAGCCAGGGGAGAACATACCCTCTCAGAATCATTTGGTAACAATATCTTCATTTTTTAAATCTTAACATTGCTGGTTTTCTAAAAATGCGGAGTGTCAGATTGATAGGTGGACCAATTTAAAAAAGAGAAAGAATTGTAACAGCAGCAAAACTACATGACCTTCCGCTGGAATTAAGCCTAGGTTTCCCTGTGTAAAATTCTTATGAGTTACCCATTGAGTCACACCTTTTATAATGAAAGATCCACTATACTGATTTTTTTTAAACAGTTATACCAGGAAACCCAATATATGAGAGCTGCTGCTATTAAAAGTAGATACAATCCTGTTCATTTCTAACAAAATTCCTTTTGTTTAGTTTGTTTTGGAGGCAGCTTTGGCCCTGACTGTACACTAACCTGTGATGATTGCAAGAATAGAGGCACATGTAATGATGAGGAAGATGGCTGTGTGTGTCAGGAGGGCTGGACAGGACTTATATGTAACCAAAGTAAGTAGAAGAGAATTTAGGATAGTCAAATGTTCTTATTAAAATGTTCTTATTAAAGTTGTTTCTGTTTCAGGAGGACTGACCCACACTCCATATTGGTCACTTACTGTGGCTACAGCTGGAGGGGATGACAGTTTTTGACACTCTTAGGGGTTATTTATCAAGTTTATCGTAGTTTTCGGAGCAAAAAAAATTTTTTTCAAGATTAATTCAAGTTTGATGGTCTAAAAATGCCGAATCTGAAACCAGGGCATCTAAAAGCTCTTGAGGTCCTGTATAAGTCAAGACATACTCCTTCTTTGATTAGCCATGTTGTGTCTGTTTCTGTTGTGTCTGCTCTTTGATGGAGCTTGGGTAATATAAGCATAGGAAACAGTTGGATTGTGTACAAGCAAAATAAATAGATAGATTGCTGGTCAAGTAACTGGTACACACAGATAATTAGAGGCAGATTATTCATTTTTTTATTTGTTGCACTTCTAGGCATGTATCGAACATCTTTAATTGAAGTTAAAGCTTTGTCCACCTCTTTAAGATAAGAGAGAAGTAACCATGTATGCCTTTTAAGGAAGGAACTCTATCATTCTATCACTCCATTAAGTGGTGTTACTTGGGGGGCCCAGACCCCTCTTCAATTTTTTCCATACAGCCTTGTATGAAATTTGCTATAGTCAGCAACGCAATGCTATATTCCACTGTAAGTACACTGGTTATGTGATTAACAACTATACACCAGCCACCTCAAAACTCGGGGCCCTCCCCACCATGGTATGGGGACTACAAGCCCTTATTTATGCTTCTGAGTTAATTTTACCAAAAGATAGATACTGCCCATGCCATAAGAAAGTCTAAGATCAAAAATAGGGTTGCCACCCGGCTGGTATTTTACCGTCCTATCGGGTAAAACATCTGCCAAGGCCAGGGCCGGTATTACAAATTTACCAGCAATGCAGTTGCTGGTAATTTAAATACACTTAAAAAAAGCCCTTGGTCCGCCCCTAATTTGCTCAGAACTTACCTTTTTTTTTCAAGCTTCTGGCTATCGCTCATGCTCCACGTGTTGCTCCGCCCCTTTTGCATCACTGTGTGTGGCTCCACCCCCTTTTGCATCATGGACTGCCGCTTTTGTTGGTTGTGATTGTGAAATTCCCTCATATTCCCCCCCAATTTTAATTAAAACTTGCAAATAGCAAAACAACACTCCAAAGTCTCTGGTATTCAAGTTCAATTCCCCCAGCATTTTCAGTGTGCCAATAAATAGACTCATGAATTCACAGTACACCCATCACCAGGTCTCCTGCATTCATAGTGTAGGTTGTGCCAGCGTGCCCCTCCATTAAAGTGCATTGCCTTCCAGCATTTCACTTCAGATGTGCTGGGTACTGGTTAATTTTGTTTATCCTATATCTTGTTATAATATTGCATCTATATTGTATAGGCATTGTAGCTGTTGTAGAAACTATAATGCCCGGCATATACCCCCATACAGTTCAGCTGTGGGGATGGAAAGCTACTGAGAATGCATGCTGGTGTGACAAAGGTTGGTTGCCCCTGTTCTAGCTTTGGTTTGATTTCCTGTGTTCTCATTTTACACTCGTGATCCTTAAAATAGAAATCGTAATGCTTAAAACATACTCATAAAACCAATTTGGGAGGCATTTCAGTCTGTGCTGTATTTTCCTTAGCTGCACGCATTTTGGTTCATGTTCACTTATTGAGCTTTTCTTCCTGCCAAAATGAGCAACCGCAACTTGGACTCAGTCTCTTGTAACTCTACTATTGGCACTTGAATTTCAACAGAGATTGTTTACTATATCAAACGGGTTGATTTCAGCCAAAGAAAAGAAAAAGTGTAGAGTTCTACATTTATTTGTTGGATAGTAATCACCAATGTATGCCCCATACACTCGTTTTTGTAATTGCCTGTAGGGACATCCAACTTAGCAAAGATTTCTAGTTTATTAAATGCCCCAGATTTATATGCATACATACATTTGCCTTGGAGATCATATTTCATGACAGATTCTAAATTGTTCATAAGCCTCTAGCCCACGATCAGGACTTCAAATTGGTTAGACTTGGGATTACATAGTATTCTGCTTTTATGACCAAGTAATTAGTACGCAGACAATGGTGTTTACATAAAGGCTGCAACATAATTCTCAAATTCTCAAATGCTTCTAAAGGCCAACCATGTTTTGGCTGTCACCCATAATACTCCACTGAGACAGTATTAACCAATACAGCCAAAAGTATGTTTCAGTTGATATATCAAGATGAATGATCTGTAAATAAACATACTCATAGTTAGAGCTTTGAATGCATCAGAGTCATTCATTTCTACAGCTGTTGGGGAGCATCCAATTTCTAGGTAAAAATTCAGCCCCAGATGGCCTGGATAAGAGTTTACGGACATTTGCTGATCTCCATATAACACTTATTTCAGTGTTGCTCAGAGAAAATAGCATTCGCTTATTATAGTGTCAGGTGGGTTCCAATAAAGGAATCGGTCAACCCAAAGCAATTGGGTGATCTGGAGTACTATTCTCCACCCTACAAACAACAACCAAAATGAAGGAACCCCCTATATGAAATGTTAAGCCAATCACAGAATATCATCAACAATTAAAAATTCTGCATTGTTTCTGAAATAAACAAGAGCACTATTCCTCTCTCAGCTTCTATTTCACTTCATGCAGCAGTTGGGTATTAGATAAATGATCCAATATATCTTATAGTGGGGTTTCCCTTCCCTAGCAGATGTTTTAGAGCTCACTCAAATAGCATTCCAGTACGAACAAAATCTAACAAAATAACTGCACAAATCCTGCATGTAGAGAGACAGGTTATCTGGTGATTTTAATAAAATGAGCTCTAATACATCTTCTAGATAAAAGGAGCCCCCCCTATAAAATATATTGGATCATTCATCTGACACCCAAGTCCTGAATGAAGACAGAATGAGAAGAAACAGATGCTGAGAGAGGAATAGTGAAGATAAAATTGTTTGTATTTAGAAAGTTATTGTTGCATAATTAACTGCATCAGCAACTGCTTTTACTGTTTTCTTTGCCAATTAGCTGTGTGTGAAAGATAAGAGATGCCAAACCCCCTGTTTTATATGGAAAGCATGACAGGTTGCTAAACAGTTTTGAGTACCTAGGGGCAAATTTACTAAAGGGGACAAAGTCACTAACGTTAGGGAAAATTCGCCAGCGTGACGTAATTTTGGTACTTTGCCGATTTATTAATGGGGGCTGGCATTTCGCTAGCGAAGGAGATAGACTCTAGCGCTACTGGTAAAAGAGCGTTATTTTGCAAATTCACTAAGATGCGCATTATACTGAACGTTACCTGTTCCGCCAGACTTGACTTCGCCAGCTCAGACCAGGTGAAGTGCAATGGAATGTATAGGGCTTCTTCAATTTTTAGCTGAAAAGTTTTCTAAGTCCCAAAAAACACTGGTGTCCGTTAGCTTTTTCAGGGTGATAGGCTGCCAAAGTCCGTAAATTTTTTTTGGGTACCATGGCTCCCCCATACATTTCATTCTATTAAGATTTCCTGGGCTTGTGTAGTTTAATGCATTTGCTGCAACATATACGTCTATACTTCCTTCCATATGCAAATTAGCCAACACTAGCGCAACTTAGCTTCGTATGGCGCAGTAACGGTAGCGTAACTTCGCCAGAGTTCGGTGCCCTGGATGCAATTTTGGATTTAAGTGAATTAGCGTTATCCTGGCGAATCTACGCCTGGCGAAGTGTTGCGATGTGAGCGAATTTACGGAGGTTAGAGAATTTGCCCCCTAGTTGGCACAGGCAAAGACATCTGTATAAATATTTAACATTAGGATGCAGTTTCTTCAGGTTTGCTCTGTTTGTATGGATATAAGGCTATAGTTCTTGATGGAATAATATTATCTAGTGATGTGAAATAATGTCAAAGCTGTCTGATTTGGTGCCCTCTGGTGCCCATTTGTGTTGCCAGCAAACTTTGAGCCTTCTGTGCTCTGCAGGTAATATATTCTTTAAAAGAGAACTGCTGGGTTTTTGAAGTGGGGGCTCATTTCCAAAGTGCAGAAATGTACAGTGTTGGGGAATATTTCATCCAGAAATGTACAGTATTGGGGAATATTTCATCCTTCCCCATGTGTTGCCCAGTTTTATAACCTATAAATATGCCAATACTGAAATGCACTAACCGTGTCTTATCCAGATACATGCATAAAGCATAACATATGACTTCATTCACCAAACAATTTCCACTAAATACCTCTTCTTAATATATCAGATTTCTAATAGTGCATAGGGCTTCTATAAAAAGGAACGCACAAGCTGGGATTTGGTTCATTTCCAGTAATAGTGAGCAAGCCAAAAGGTTTTTGGTTTAGAGAGCCAGTGTAAACAAACCACATGCTTTTGGAACAGGAAAGAATGGAAAGAATATTATACTCCAGCACGTAACTTTGAGCCTAATAATGGGAAAATGTGTAAAAAATATATTAATTCCACTTTAAGCAATATATTAGTAATCTGAAGATCATTGTACCTATGGTGTGTTTAAACCAAAAGCTCTGGAATAAACAAATACATTGAAATCTGTCATTTCTGGGGTCAGGCTAAATTTCTGCTTCTTCCTATCCTTAACTCAGCTTGCCCTGAAGGAACTTTTGGTCAGAATTGTAGCCTCAAATGTAACTGTAAGAATGGAGCCACCTGTGACCCTATTACTGGCAAATGCCGCTGTCCACAAGGAGTCAGTGGAGAATTCTGTGAGGATGGTGAGTAAAATGTTCAGTGTAGTTGGGAATTTTTAGTATTGTGTATATCTGTTACTGAAAAACCAAATGGTATGATTTTTACTTGTTTAGGCTGCCCAAAAGGATATTATGGAAAGACTTGCAAGAAAAAATGTAACTGCGCCAGCAAAGGTCGCTGCCATCGAATCCATGGAGCTTGTTTGTGTGACCCCGGGCTCTATGGACGTTACTGCCATTTAGGTGAGAAAAAAAAAATCTTGCATTTATATCTTTCAAGTTCGTTGCAAAACATTTTTATATGTTTAAAGGCAATTTTAAGACTATGGGGTTATTTACTAAAACTCCACTTTTTCTCACTTTATTTAAAAAAAAAAAAAATGTAACAAACTCCCAAACCCCAATGGCCTTAATTTACCAATAATTATTCTCGACAATTGGTGCAACAAAAAGTTGCAACAAATCAAGTGTCAATTTGAATCGTGCAATTTTTTTGAATTTATCGAGTTGTCACCCAAAAAACTGAAAATTATTGGATTATCGAACGAATCATTGACTTCTACATGATTTCGACAGGTTTTAGCTGGAGTATTTTTGGATTCAGATTTTTAGCATTTAAGGAGCATAATAAATCTTGAAAAATTCAAGGTTTTTTCCCCCTCTAAAAATTGGGATTTCTTACCTTTTAACTTGACCAGAAAAATTTGATGCTTGATAAATACGCCCCTTAGTGAGTGTATGTATTCTTTGTAATACTCTATAGTATGAATAAACACTTTGATTAAAGAAATTACCAATCCCCTAGTCATTAAGGGGATACCAACGAACCAATTAAATTTAAACAGGTAGGTTAAAGTAATCCAAAGGTCACTTACTATAAATATCCAATTTACTTTATTGCACCTTTAAAGCACATAAACTATCTCTAATACATAAAAAACTGCTTGGCCAGCATACAAACAATGATTAATTTAAAAAACATTGGAACACTATGTTTTTTAAAGAATATTGTATATTTTCTCAGCTAATTTCACTATATTTAGTTACTATGCAGGGACCCCTTTTATTAGATTTTGTCATCCCTTTCAAGCAAAGATTAATACTGTGATACTTTATAAATAGGGTCTTTCATCTTGAACAGCTTTGTCATCTGATCCAGTAAGAAGAGTGCACACTCACAACACAGGAATTGCTGTCACAAGTGGGGGGCCCTAGAATCCAAACTAGGGGAAAATGGTAGAAGAGGTATGGTGCCTGGCGCCCCTCCATCTTTGCACCCTAGCCACATGCCTCTTTTTGCTACCCCTAGTTCTAGCCCTGCAGAACGGTATGCTATATGCAAAAAATATTTCAGCCTAATTGAGCCCCGTTGGCCAGTGCTAGGCTACCCACACCGGGAGGGAGCACATGGTTCGAGCAGTCATGTTGGGGCACACAATTGTGCTTAATAAGTGAATGCCGCAACTTGCTCATTATACGCATGCACGTAACATAACAGAAGCATGCACGTAACGTCAGAAGAGCACTATGTGCATGCGCTCTGACCAATATGGCTGCTTGTAGTGTGAGCTCCCTGGTGCGAGTGTCCTACTGCTGGTGGGGGGACAATTTAAAAAAACAAACTACTGTTACCCCCAAATGGAGTGTGGGCTCTATTACCTTTAGTTGAGGATAATACATTAAGGCAACAGGTGCCCTTTAATTAGAGGAGCTTACTGCAGTGCTTAGGATCTATACTTTTCCTCCACCTCATGGTCATTTTTCTTTTACTAGCGTGTCCAAAGTGGACATATGGACCTGGCTGCTCAGAAGAATGCCAATGTGTGCCGAAAAATACCCTGGAGTGTGACAAAAAGGAAGGCCTTTGCACTTGTAAACCAGGTTTCCATGGAGAACACTGTCAGAAAAGTAAGTTTTCTACCATTCACTTGATCACCTTAACAATTCAGAAATGTTTTCAGTGCGGATATTATGTAGTAGAAAGAATTCATTGAAAATAACTGAATTATAAGTTTCTCCCCATAATCGTATCCCTTGCCCAGTCCTGTTGAGTCAACCCAGCCCTTATGGGCAGATAGTTTAAGATAATTTACAAGTTGGTATACTTCACTGGGAAGTTACTGCCAACAATGTCCACAAGTGCATGTCTTAGTTGGCAGTTATTTATGTGCCTTGCCACATTGGAAGCTATTTACATAGGAGGGAGGACCTCCTACATATAATCAGCATCTAAAAATGAACCTCATATCTTCTGTCATATAATTTCAAGGTTCACTTGCACCTGTGATGTGGCTGATCATTGGCTTTCAGAACCTTCCCCTGTATCTGGGTTGAAGGCTAAACACTGGCTTATAACTGTAAACTAAATGTAACCTCAAGCTTCTTCTCTTGAATTATCTTCATTTATTAGAATGTGACGTGGGATTTTATGGAATTGGTTGCAAGAGCAAGTGTAGCTGCCCACATGGTGTACTCTGTGACCACACACATGGGAAGTGCCAGAAACAGTGCCCAGAAGGACACCAGGGGGATAACTGTGACCAAGGTAAAATTCCACCACTACCCCAAGTACATGCCCACTCCTACTGCTAAATTCTCTTGTTCTCCATTCTCTACATTTCTAAATGCAGTTATTTCTAATTTGAAATCATCTACCAGCATTTATTTGTCCCTTCAACCCTGCTGCTCTCTCTTATCAGTTTTACAGTGTGAAACAGTTATCCATGTTGTTACAATTATGGGTTTAAAACACCATTGCTGCTTGTAATCTTTCTCCACTCATTCCAATAGATGGTTTTGTTTCATTTTTAAAGTTATTTATTCCTCTGGTTCTGTAAAACTGCAATGGTACAGTATATTTCAATCTTACAATACTGTTCTTGCAATTCTATGCCCATTTTTGCACCTATGTGGAAACTTGTACTTATAAATTAGCCTCTAAGTTTTAGATGAGTCCAGTTATCCCACATGAACCCCCTCATATCTTCTCTCATACATGGACCAAATTAACGTTTTTTTTTGCTATGAGTAGAATGCCCAGAAGGAACATTTGGACTGAGCTGTTTAAAGACTTGTGCGTGTGGAGGTGCACCTTGTAATCACATCTCAGGGATGTGCATTTGCCCTGCTGGGAAAATTGGGTTAGACTGTGCAAAAGGTGAGACATTCAGTAAAGCAATTGAAATTATCTGAATCTACTATATTGCATTGAAGTATGCTAAAGGGGTTGCTCACCATTTTAAAACTTATAGTATACAAGTATACTGCAAATCATGACTTTTTTCAGGTCCTTTCTATTTTTATACAAAATTAGAGTGCTCACCTGTAACCAATAGACCTTTTCAGGTGCCAGGTGCTAAACAGTATATAGGACCCCGTGTTAAGGGTCAAAAATATCCTAGAAGTCCAAGGAAACTGTAGCACACTGTCTACTTTGAGCCAATAAAAGCACTTTCTTTGCACTACAAATTGGACCAATGTGCCACAGTTTCCTTGGACTTCCCTTTCTATTTTTATGTTTATATTCTATATTCTATATTCTATATTCTATTCCCATGTTCATTTTCCTACTCTCGTATTTCCCTTGGTTCTGACTTTATAAACTCAGTTGATGCATTTCCCAACAACATCAGAAAAACACCAGTGACTGATAAAATTGTACAGGTATGGGATCCATTATCCGGAAACTCATTATCCAGAAAGTTCCAAATTACAGAATGAACAACTCCCATAGAATCCATTATAATCAAACAATCCAAATTTTTAAAAATGATTAGCGTTTATTGGGGACCCATTTAACATCTGATTTTTACCTTTGCAGAATATGCTGTTCTGTTTACTGTGATGGCCATAGTTACCTATTAAGTGCATGTTTTTCTTTTTGAAGGTTTTGGGGTGTGCCTGATATGTAACAGAGCCCACTCTATTGCACTGTTCATCCTTTCATGGTTAATTACGTTAACTTTGTATCAAGCTCATTTAGTATAACAAATATATGGACAATCAATCAGTGTCGGACTGGCCCGGCGGGACACCGGGAAAAAACTCGGTGGGCCCCGACCCTCGTGGGCCCCCGCCGGGCCAGACCCCCTCTAATAGTATAAAAAATTTTAAAAAGTTTCCGGCGATGCGCATCGCATCGCTGCTTGCGCATGCACATCAGCACGTGCGCGTCGAGAAGCGCCGCTCGCGCATGCGCATGGCGGCGTTCGAGCGGCGCAGTAGGGGGGCGGGGGGCCCTGGACCAGCAGTCCCGGTGGGCCCCGGGCCCCCCAGTCCGACCCTGCAATCAATCAAAAATTGTATCCCCTTTAATTTAATTTGCACATGAGATGATGTTTTCGATTCTCCAGGTTTCAGACATGATTTTAGACATTACAATTATCCCTTGTGGTACAATGACTTCCATATATTGTAGGAAGTATCAGTTGAGCGTCCCAGGAATATGATTACTGTAGATTTCACATTAAAGGACAAGGAAAGTTTAAAATAGAATATGGCTAGAAATGCTGTATTTTGTATACTAAACATAAGCATGAACTTACTGCACCACAAGCCTAATCAAAGAAATGATTTAAGCTTTCAAAGTTGGCCACAGGGGGCTGTCATCTTGTAACTTTATTAAACATCTTTGCCTGACCCTGACCCTGCACATGCTCAGTGTGGTCTGGGCTGCTTAGGGATCGTCATAAACAAAGCTGCTTGAGTTCTGCATGGCTGGGAAGTAAGGCGGGGGCTCCCCCTGCTGTTCATAAGTATGATTGTTTCCCTGCTCAGCAGTTAGGGACTGTCTGACAATTCCTATCCACAGCAGTAAATGAAGGGAGAATTTCACTGCATACAGTCAGGTTTCTTATAAAAACGGTAAACATTTTTTAATTAAAGTATATTGGAGATAGGTTTCTTTTTCATTAAAGAAAGTAAAAATGGGATTTTGTTTTTTTTGCCTTTCCTTGTCCTTTAATCCCAGCGCTGTGAGACAAAGTGCTGAATTTCTAACCTATAGTCCCCTTTTTATGTTCAGATTCTGTATCATCATTTAATCTTTTAAGTGATCTTATTTTCCATGAAAGCACATACTGGCGCTTCAATTTTCAAACAAGTATCAGAGTTTGCTGTTCTAGCATGCTGTTCACTGTAAATGATCCCTATGAAGAATTCACAAGTTGAATTGTGATCAACACTTGTAAATAGTTTCAATTCTTCCATGTCTGCCTCAGATTGCCCTGTAGGTCACTGGGGAGCTGGCTGCCAAGAGATCTGTCCCATGTGTGAAAACGACGGCAGTTGTAACCCAGCCACTGGAGAATGTACATGCGCACCAGGGTATACTGGCAGCCTTTGCAAAGAAAGTAAGTGGTGCATAGTTATTACAGTGGCACGTGTCCAGTGAATTTGTTTCTGGTCTGTTGCAGAGATTATCATTGTTATTATTACATTATGAGTCCTGTGGGAGGTAAAAAGGAGCTTTAAAAAAGGCTACAACTGCTGGCCAAGCCACATGTACCGTAACCAAATATTTTCAGGCAACAGACAAAAAATGAGAAATACAAAATACTGTATATATTCAAACATTTATATACATAATAAAAATAGATATAAGCCTCCTTTGGAGGCACTGAGAGGTTAAGCCAACACAGTACCCCTGATACAGAAAGTAATTATATATTGTTGCTATGGTATGTTATTAGATCATAGTAAAAGCTAGTGATGAGCGAATTTATTCGCCAGGATCGAATTCGCAACAAATTTCCTCATTTCCAAATATTTCTAGGCGCCCATTGACTTTAATGGGCATTTCACAAATTCTTCGCCGTTTCGCGAATTTCGCGGTAAAAGCATAAGTAACGGAAGTGTTTTTGTTTTTTCTCTAGTTTGTCCTGCTGGTTGGCATGGCCAAGGGTGTCAGATGAGATGTGCCTGTCAGAACAATGGCCAGTGTGACCCAATCTCAGGAAGATGCACATGCCCCCCTGGATGGACAGGCCATAACTGCAGGAGAGGTAAAATTAACCACCGGTGTTGGTCTGCTCAATCTCCAAAGCACCATCCAGCACATGGAAGTGGCAAGCTATATATATATATATATATATATATATATATATATATATATATATATATATATTGTTCATTTTAGCTGTAAATAATATAGGGATTCCATGACTTTGGTTTAATGAAAATAAAATGCATATTTATCAACCATTTCTTTCAAAGCTTATAATAATATAATAGTTTCTGGCTCCCAAGACCTGGCTGCCCACTTTCTCATTTACTCACCTAACTGTACCACTGCCATAATAATCCCCCCCAAATAGGAATCCGATTCCTAGAAACATACCTCTGATATCTACACATAGTTCCAGCTTCGCTTTATAGTATGGTTTCTTCTTTTTATTCTCAAATATTTTTTTTTCTTTCTTCTGGTCTAATGAGCATTGTGTATCACACTACAGAGAGCTTAGATGCTAGAGATATTCTTATACAGGTATGGGACTTGTTATCCAGAATGCTCAGGACCTGGGGTTTTCCAGATAAGGGATCTTTCCGTAATTTGGATCTTCATACCTTAAGCCTACTAGAAAATAATTTAAACATTAAATAAACCCAACAGGATTTTTTTGCTTCCAATAAGGATTAATTACATCTTAGCTGGGATCCGGTACAAGGTACTACTTTATTATTATAGCAAAAAAAGGAAATAATTTTTAAAAAATTTGGATTATTTGGATAAAATAAAGTCTATGGAAGACGGCCATTCTATAATTTGGAGTTTCTGGATATTGGGTTTCCGGAGTACAGATCCCATACATGTATATACAATTTATTTATAAAAAATAATGATCAATTAATTTAACAGAACCATTCAATTAAAGAGATTTATTATATTTTAACTTTTTCCTCCAATCCAGCCTGTGATGCGGGACACTGGGGAACAGATTGCCTCAACCCATGTAACTGCAGCAACAGTGATGGAAGCTGTGATTCAGTGACTGGACAATGCATCTGTGAATCAGGATATATAGGGCTGAATTGTGATCAAAGTAAGTTAGTGATCCACTTGTGAGATAAGACTGTGTATTTTTTATGCAGTTGCATTCCTACACATGGCAAGAGATTCAAAATTAAATCTTAAATTGACTCAGAGACAAAGGGGCAGATTTACTAAAGCTCGAAGATGCCGTCACTAACGAAAATTCAACAGAAATCTCATCCGCAGGGACAATTTACTAATTTACTAATAGGTGTAGAGGACTATTCTCTAGCAAAAGAGACCGTCGCTAGAGCAGTTTTGCGCCGTATCGCCAGGAGGATTTTCACTCAGGTTAACAATCATTACTGAAGTGCGAATTTTACAGAACGTTACCTCTTTCGCCAGAGATTCCTTCGCCACCTTAGATATGGCAAACTGATAAGATGAAGCGTCATCCTCCTCAGTGACATCATATCCTGTATGCAGAGCCCTGGTGTGCTCCGCCATCAGTGATTCTTATTATGAGACAATAGAGGACCTCTTTATTCTTTATGTTGCTTCCTTGGACATTTGTAATAATAAGTGGCCACTTCAAGCATTTTAACCAATTATAAAGACATCTATACGACCTATATGTACCCACCCACATTCAAATTGACCTAACGAAGTTTCG
Organism: Xenopus petersii; assembly: GCA_038501925.1. Classification (NCBI taxonomy): domain Eukaryota; kingdom Metazoa; phylum Chordata; class Amphibia; order Anura; family Pipidae; genus Xenopus; species Xenopus petersii. Next base: position 91,911,594 of record CM076685.1, read on the forward strand.
CTAGGCAGAATTGAATGCTACTGAAAGTTCGCTACGAAATGCTCGTATTAACGCTATCGAAGCTTCACCAGTGTTAGGCTGCTGAGACGCAACCTCGCAATTTAGTGAATTAGTATAGTGGTAACGACTAACGAATTTACACTTGACAAAGTGGCGCAAAGTGTGGCGGAGCTGGCAAAAATTCTCCCTTTAGTGAATTAGCCCCTTTAAGTCTAAAGAAAGTAATATGGGGAAAATATCACCCTCCGTCCATAAACCCGTTCCTGTCAATCACACTTTTGTGTCAATTATTCTTACTGCCTAGACCAGTCAATCTATTTATTGGCTATTACTGTATCTGACACTTTATTTGCATAGATAGACATGCAAATCAAAGACTGTTACTGTTGAGCTAATTAGAGGGATAACATGGAAAGCTTACCTATCAATGGAAGAACTTCAAAAGAGGTGGAACAAACATGCAACCATACTAGCAGGGTGCAACAGGCAAGGAAGATCATGAGGATCAGATAAAGGCAGAGTAAAACACATCAGGTTGTCCAAAGATCTGCAAAGGAAAAGTTCTTACTATTAATATAGTGGTTTGCAGACAAAGTATAATTTTTGGAATATGCTGCAATAAGCTTTTACAAAAGATGACTCCCCTAGCTTATTTGAAATATTCCATACATAAGTATTTTTATCTGCTGTGTTGAGCAACTCATAAGGCAATAAAAATTCTTTTGAATTTCAGTCTTATTTATTACAAGTAATGGTTAGTAAATATTAACCAGAACAACGTTGGCATGACACAAATAGCTTATAGAATAATGTGAGCATATGTCATTTTCCGGTATATTATTACAATTCAGTCTGACCATATGTGTATCTCTTGCCACAGAATGTGCCGAGGGCTGGTACGGCTCAGATTGCAGACACCCATGTCAGTGTGATAATGGTGCGGTTTGTGACCATGTGAGTGGGGCTTGCACTTGTGCAGCAGGGTGGAGAGGAACATTCTGTGAACTACGTAAGTAATTCACTTGCAGAAAATACATTTGTGGGACCTGATATCCAGAATGCTTGGGACCTGTTTTGGGAAAAGACATCTTTCAGTAAATGGGATCTCCATACCTTAAATGGGAACTATCTCGAAAATGAACATGTAATATAAGCTTCATCAAACTGAAATAATAAAGTTTTCTAAATATAATCAATTAAAAATTCTGTCCCATTTCTGAAATAATCAAGTTTATCTTCACTATTCCTCTCTCAGGGGGTGTTGGGTGTCAGATAATCATTGACAGTTAGATCCAATATATCTTATGGGGCTCCTTTTGCCTAGAAGATGTATTAGAGCTCACTCTATTAAAATCACCAGACATCCTGTCTCTCTACATGCAGAATTTGTGCAAAAGGCAGTTATTTTGTTCGATTTTGTTTTTACTGGAATCGTTTATTTGAGTGAGCTCTAATACATCTGATAGGAAAGGAAGCCCCCCCCTATAAGATATATTGGATCTAACCATCAATTAATGTCTGACACCCAACTGCTGAATGAAGACAGAATGAAGACAAACAGATACTGAGAGAGGGATAGTGAAGATAAACTTGATGATTTCAGAAATTATACAGAATATTTAATTGATTGTATTTAGAAAGTTTCTTATTTCAGTGAAGCTTATATTAAATTTTCATTTTCACAACAGTTCCCCTTTAAATCCACTACAAAATAATTTAACATGAAATAAACCCAATTGGATTGTTTTGCCTGAAGAAAGGGTTATTTATATCTTAGTTGGGATTAACTATTCGGTACTGTCCTATTACTACAGAGAAAAAGGAATTCATTTGTAACATTTTGAATTATTGGTTTAAACTGCAATCTGTGGGAGATGGCCTTCCTGTAATGTGGAGCCTTCTGCATAACCTGTTTCTGGATAACTGATCTCATACCTGTAATTTCAAAACTGCTTAAGTATTTTCATTTATGATATATTTGCATGCAGAAGATATGTGTTTTGTCATTAGAGGGAGAAATAAAAATACTGAGGAAGTTATACTGAGGATTATAAAAAATTAAGATTACATTCTGTACTAATACTATACGAGTTTTATATTTAGGAAAATTTGCTTAAAAAAAATGCAGCCTTTGAGTGGTAAGATAGGGTAAAGTAATTCCTAGTTGACAATACAAGAAATATCTCAATCTAAGTTGTAACTTGTGATGGGTGAATCTGTCCCGCTTCGCCACGAATTTTTAGCGAAATTCCCGAAACTGGTGAAAACATAATGAAATGCAGATTTTGACCCCAGCGACAATTCGCCGGCATCAAAATGAGCGCCGATGTCAAAGTCAATGGGCGTCCCTTAATCGTCGCCACAAATTCACACATAACTAGTTGTAACCAATGGAATTGCAAAATGCCTCAGTACAATGTTTATGCAATGGAAATGATACCCTGTGTCTCCGCTATTGCCTTGGGCTGTAAGATAGACATGGTGGTGGTTATTTATCAATGTCTGAATTTATCTCAGTATTTCTAAAATCCAACTCTGAGCAACTCAGAATTCCTGAATGGACCTTATTTATGAAGAAAGAAGCCCGAAAAAATAGGGTTGGGCAAAACTCCAAAAACTTCAGAGCTTTCTCTGAAAACTCCGACTTGTTCGGCGTTTTCTGCAAAAACTATGATTTTTTCAGAGTTTCTTGCGCTGAAACCCCAAAATCATCGGATATTGGTACAGACATCAGCACAGACACTGGGACCTTCCCAATTGACTTATACAGGACCTTGAGAGCTTTTAGATGCCGGGGTTTCGATTCAGAGTTTTTGCACCATCAGACTTTAATAAATCTCGAAAAATTTCTAGTTTTTTTTCCTCCGAAAACTAAGAATTATTTGAGGTTCGGCTATTCGGAGCTTGATACATAACGCAATAATGTGTATTAGTCATGTAGAGGAAATATTCATTAAATGTTTAGAAATTCTCTTGGCTGCCTTCCATACAGCCAAAGGCCATGTTATGTGAAAGGGAACACGCACATATAAAAGTCATGCTCAGTGCAAGTAAAAGAAAGCAAATCATATGCTGTATGGGGAAGTGTTTGACAGCGCCTATGTTTCAGTGTTAAATACTGGCAAAATGTGTAGCAAGTGAGATAAACTGCATTGCAATGGAAGCACAGAACCTGTTATTGCACTGAGCATTTTAATTGTATTTCTCCTTCCATCTCTTGTTAAATTACAACTCCCCAAAAAAAAAAAAAAAGAAAGTCTTCAGCTCTGATGGGATGCTGGGAGAAATAATTCTTATGTGTGATTCTCTGTATCTTTAACAAAATATTAATTTTACATCGAATTGCTTTAAATAAAATATCATGTACTAATGACCCATGTCATGATAAGGGGACTCCTCAATTGACCCTACCATTCCTGTAATTTTATATCCACAACACTTTTACCAAAAAGCCAGAAGTAGTGTTCTGGTTATTATGTTAGACATCCAGTCACTCCAGCCTTTATACATTACATCTTTGCCTAACCAACTATATTAGAAACATTTTTTATTTTGCACAGCCTACCCAGTTTTTATTTTTACACTAAACTGTTCCTTTAACTCATTCATTCTCACCTACTCACAGCTACATCTGATTTTGCCAGTCTTTAAAGGGATCCTGTCATCGGAAAACAATGTTTTTTCCAAAACGCATCAGTTAATAGTGCTACTCCAGCAGAATTCTGCACTGAAATCAATTTCTCAAAAGAGCAAACAGATATTTTTATATTCAATTTTGAAATCTGACATGGGGCTAGACATTTTGTCAATTTCCCAGCTGCCCCCAGTCATGTGACTTGTGCCTGCACTTTAGGAGAGAAATGCTTTCTGGCAGGCTGCTGTTTTTGCTTCTCAATGTAACTGAATGTGTCTCAGTGGGACATGGGTTTTTACTATTGAGTGTTGTTCTTAGATCTACCAGGCAGCTGTTATCTTGTGTTAGGGAGCTGTTATCTGGTTACGTTCCCATTTTTATTTTGTTTGGCTGCTGGGGGGAAAAAGGGAGGGGGTGATATCACTCTAACTTGCAGTACAAGAGTGATTGAAGTTTATCAGAGCACAAGTCACATGACTTGGGGCAGCTGGGAAATTGACAATATGTCTAGCCCCATGTCAGATTTCAAAATTGAATATAAAAAAATCTGTTTGCTCTTTTGAGAAATGGATTTCAGTGCAGAATTCTGCTGGAGCAGCACTATTAACGGATACATTTTTTTTCCCATGACAGTATCTCTTTAAATATAAACCAATGTAATTTAGCTGCTGGTCATTCAGATCCCTTGTCTTGCAGCCCCTGGGTTTATAGCTCCAGGGCTTTCCTTTCTCCTTGTCATTGTGCTGCTATATTAAGTGGTCAATAATTAGTATATTTTCACATTTCTTCAGCATGCCCTGATGGCTTCTATGGCACAGACTGTGCAAACCACTGCCGGTGTTCCAATGGGGCCCACTGTGATCATGTGACAGGATCTTGCACTTGTCTTGCTGGTTGGACTGGCACTACATGCAGCCAGAGTAAGTCATATTTAGCCTATGGTAGCTAAACTGTTAATCTATCTTACCCATTCAGGGTATTCTATTCTAAGTTGTTTATCATACATCATTTTATTGTGTGCATGACACCTGCCCTATCAAACTCATCCTGCAAAGTATTTTGTAACCATTCTATTCCACATGTTAACTGTACAGGTATAGGATCCGTTATCCGGAAACATGTTATCCAGAAAGCTCCGAATTACGGAAAGGCTCCCATAGACTCCATTTTATCCAAATAATCTAAATTTTAAAAATGATTTCCTTTTTCTCTGTAATAATAAACCAGTACATTGTACTTGATCCAAACTAAGATATAATTAATCCTTATTGGAAGCAAAACCAGCCTTTTGGGTTTATTTAATGTTTAAATGATTTTATAATAGACTTAAGGTATAAAGATACAAATTACGGAAAGATCCGTTATCTGGTAAGCCCCAGGTCCCGATCATTCTGGATAACAGGTTCCTTATATGTTCTTAATCCAAACTAAGATATAATTAATCCTTATTGGAAGCAAAACCAGCTTTTTGGGTTTATTTAATGCTTAAATGATTTTATAATAGACTTAAGGTATAAAGATACAAATTACGGAAAGATCCATTATCTGGAAAGCCCCAGGTCCCGATCATTCTGGATAACAGGTCCCATACCTGTATTAATTTATTCCTCCATTTTTCTAAGGCTGCTCTAAGGAATTCAATGTGTACAGTTGTGCAGCACACGCAGGGCAGCCATCAGGGGGGGACAGGGGGGAGAGTTGTAGGGGGCCCGAGGGTAAGGGGGACCCGGCCACGCCACACTTCTTTGATTAGCCGGGCCCCCCATCTTTCTGAGAGCTGCAGAGCTGCTGACTTCAGGAAGGCATGGACATTTAAGGGGCCCTGGCCACCAATTTTCTTATAATGTGGGGGGGGGGGGGCTGGCCACCAATTTCTTTTTCTCATGTGGGGTCCTGACCACCAATATCTTTTTATTTTTTATTAACATGTGGGAACCCTAGCCCCCAATGTTTTTTTTGTTTTTTTTAGTGTGGTGGGGGGTGGACCTGTGGGGTGGGGAGGGTGGACCTGTAGGTGGGCACAGCCCAGGGGGCCCAGGAAATGTTGTTGTATGGGGCATTTCTGATGGCGGTCCTGAGCACACGTGACTAGATACTGTACATCAAGGAGTACAAATGGAGATAGTAATCATTTTAATGTAGCTTTGACTAAAGATTTTTATACTCTACTTTTTTGTGTGGCCCTTATGGGATCCTTTGAGTTGCTTTAAGCTCCTGTTGATGTTCCATGGATGCATTCCCTGAGCAAAAAAAAGGCTTTGTGACAGTTCACTATACAGGAGTTCTCTTTCAAATTGTACAGTAAAAAGAAAAGTGTCTTACCTGATGACATTATACAGGTATGGGACCTGATATCCAAAATGCTTGGATGTGGGGCTTGCCCGATAACGGGTCTTTCCATATTTTGGATCTTCATACTTTAAGGGGGTTATTTATCAAAGTCCGAATTTATCTGCTACAAACTCCGATCAAATCCCCCCGGGTTTTTTATGCTTATTTATTATTACATTTTCCCGATAATTTGCTTTGCGGGAAAAAAACTGATTTTCGCGTTTTTTTTTGCATTTATTCATCCGATTTTCATGAATTTCACGTGTTTTTTTGCAATTTTCACCAGAAAACTTTGGGGTATTGCACGAAACCCAGTGCACTGCCTTGACTTATATGCAACCTCGACAGGTCTGAGATGCCGGATTTTCAGATTTGGACTTTTCCATCCTCATGGTTTAATAAATTCCGAAAAATGTGTGATTTTTGCATTTGAAGTTTAGTAAATAATTCTACCAGAAAATCATGTAAACATTAAGGGGCCGATTCACGAAATTCGAGTGAAGGGTTCGAATAAAAAAAAATTCGAATTTCGAAGTTTTTTGGGCTACTTCGACCATCGAATGGGCTACTTCGACCTTCGACTACGACCTTCGAATCGAACGATTCGAACTAAAAATCGTTCGAATATTCGACCATTCGATAGTCGAAGTACTGTCCCTTTAAGAAAAACTTCGACCCCCTACTTCGGCAGCTAAAAGCTACCGAAGACAATGTTAGCCTATGGGGAAGGTCCCCATAGGCTTGCCTGGGATTTTTTGATCGAAGGATTTTCCTTCGATCGTTGGATTAAAATCCTTCGAATCGTTCGATTCGAAGGATTTAATCGTTCGATCGAATGAAAAATCCTTTGATCGATCGATCGCAGGATTTGCGCAAAATCGTTTGACTTTGATATTCGAAGTCAAACGATTTTAGTTCCTAGTCGAATATCGAGGGTTAATTAACCCTCGATATTCGACCCTTCGTGAATCGGCCCCTAAATAAACCCAATAGGCTGGTTATGCTTCTAATAAGGAATAATTATATCTTGGTTTGGATCAAATACAAGGATCTGTTTTATTATTACAGAGAAGGAGGAAATATTTTTTTAAACTTTAGTTTATTTGATTATAATGGAGTCTATGGGAGACAACCTTTCCGTAATTCTCAGCTTTCTAGATAACGGATTTCCAGATAATGGATCCCATACCTGTATGTTTTTGGGGTTTTTTTTGGCATAGAATGACATTCCAGACAATTGTCCATTCTGTCTGAATTCAAGTCCCCTAATTGTCTTCCAGTCTTTCATTCAAACCACTACCTGGTTTCTAGGGTTATTTGGACCCTAGCATTCAGCTAAAATAAACTACCCTTTTACATTTCTGTATTGACTGTAAGTATTCACCAAGCGTACTGAGTATGGGAGGTGAACAAAAACAAATTAGCAGCAGGATATTTACTTGTTAATGTTGAATAAAATTAAATCCTATTGCAATAACACCTAATAAACAATTACATTACACAGATACCTTTCTTCTTTAAAGGGTATGTAAAGTCTAAAATAGAATAAGGCTAGAAATGCTGTATTTTGTATATAAATATAAACATGAATTTACTGCACCACAAGCCTAATCAAACAAACAATTTATGCTTTCAAAGTTGGCTACAGGGGGTCACCATCTTGTAACTTTGTTAAACATCTTTGCAAGACTAAGACTGTGCACATGCTCAGTGTGGTCTGGGCTGCTTAGGGATAGTCATAAACAAAGCTGCTTGAGTTCTGCATGGCTGGGAAGTAAGGCGGGGGCTCCCCCTGCTGTTCATAAGTATGGTTGTTTCCCTGCTCAGCAGTTAGGGACCGTCTGACAATTCCTATCCACAGCAGTAAATGAAGGGAGAATTTCACTGCATACAGTCGGGTTTCTTATAAAAACGGTACACATTTTTTGAATTAAAGTATATTGGAGATAGGTTTCTTTTTCATTAAAGAAAGTAAAAATGGGATTTTATTTTTTTGCCTTTCCTTGTCCTTTAATATGGGCTATTGCCACAGAAAGTTAGAATTGATTTTGTGCTGGTGGAACAATATGCACCATGTCTTAATCAGTTATAGCCATTAGCCAACATCACAAAACATCCACCAAGAAGCACAAAACAATTAAATTACATTGATCGAGTTGAAACAAGAGTTATTAAAGGTTGTTGTGTGTCCCCTGTGATGTGTACTTTTATTGTGCCTATTGTTCAACCTTGTGTTTTCTAAAACCTTCCCAGAATGTCAAGAGAACAGATATGGAAATAACTGCGAGGAAACTTGTAACTGCTTTAATGGAGCCTCATGCAACCATATCAATGGGGAGTGTATGTGCAGCCCTGGTTGGACAGGAATCACATGCAGGCAAGGTAAAGTATGAAGCAAGATTCTCGTTTTTTTGCTTTGAAATTCCCTGCTGGGTAAAGAACTGACATTTTTATGGAACACTGTTCATATAAATGACAGAATATTGGCCACTGGCTTGGTTTTGCTCTTTGGGGGAGATTTTCAAAATGAAGAAAACATGTACGATGAACTAAGATTCACAATATTGATCCAAAAACCAGTTATCTTTTCTTGGCTACATGCTATTTCTGATAGAATTACCCTGAAGGAGGAAGCAATCAATTGTTTTATATAAATACACAAAATATAATGGAAACTCAATCCAAGGTTAATAGTTGCAGCTAATTCATAGGCAATATCCATATTCTATTTTTAAATGCATCACTGCAGATGTCTTGGTAAAAATGAAGCCTTAGCAATTAAAATACCCGGGGTCTCTATAAATGCTTTTTCTGTCTTCCCTATGCCCGGAGGTAAGACGTGAACTGCACTTGGACCCAGTTAATAAGAGTTCTCCACAACATTTCTATAGAAATGTTCGTTTTTCAACCCTACCTACAACAGTTGGTCTTCATTTTTTTTTATTTTTATAGTTTTTGAATGTTTTGCCTTCTTTTTCTGGCCCCATTTTAAAAACAAATTCTCTGTTAAGTTACAAATGCATTGTTATTGCTAGTATGTATTGCTCATCTTTTCATTCTGGCCCTCTCCTATTCATATTCCAGTCTTTTATTCAAATGAATGCATGGTTGCTATGGTAATTTGGACCTAGCCTAGATTGCTGATACTGCAAACTGGAGAGCTACTGAATAAAAAGCTGAATAACTCAAAAACTACAAAGGATAACAAGTTCTCTCTACATCATATTAAGGGACATATTTATTATATGTAAAAAATGGCGGTATAATACACCACACATCACCAGGCTTCACCATGTAAAAAACGACTCCCTCCGGAAGCAATGTAAAATAACGATGGCAAATCGTAAAATTTCAGGGAATTTTGTTTTACGTGGCATAAAAAATATGCCCTAAAAGTTAATTTACAGATGAACAACCTCTTTAATATGCCTGACAGTTACTTGTGTAACTATAGAGGAAGCAAACCCTGCAGTTGCAGGGGGGTCTCGGGAAAAGGAGGGCCCGGACTGCGGGGTCTGCTTCCTCTATAGTTACGCCAACAAGAACTCCTTCCCCCTTACCCAGCCACTCTCTTACCTGTGGCAAGGAAGCAGAGTGTGTTGGCACAGGGCAGAAAGTGGGTGGAGAGTGGGAGTGGGCAGGAGGATGGGGATCAGAGGGCGTTGGGCCCCTCTAAAGATTATTTTGAAGGGGTACCTGGCGCACTCTACTTACCTTGATAAATAATTTTAAAGGAGTCTTTATTTTTAAAAATAAATTATTTGTCATTTTTGCAGCATGTTCGGATGGCTATTATGGGTTGAATTGCCTTCAACAGTGTATCTGCGGAAATGGAGGAAAATGTGACCATGTCATGGGACGGTGCAGTTGCCAGAAAGGTTGGACGGGATTGGCTTGTGAAATAGGTGAGGTTTACTTGGCAGTATGTATTATGACTATAGGAATCAATTGGATGAATGATGACACAGGAGAGGCAGAAGAGGCTTTTCAACTGTATAAAGGAATAGAAGATCCAGTTGTGGGTAATGCTATCATTGTATGTGTGATGTTATATAGATTTTGAAATGGCAGTGTAAAATTAACAGGCGTAAAGTAAGTTTATACTAACCTTATATTCAATTATTGACTTTTTTTTGCCAAAATATGCCTTGGCCCCAGCTAAGTGAAGGTGTCATTGTAGAAGGGGTGGTGGAAGTAATGAAATGTTTTTGTTGTCCATGAGTAATGGCCTAACAGAATGGGAAGTATTGTACGTATAACTGACCAATTGTATAATGTCCATTCTGCTGTAATAACCCATATTATTCATTCACATTACCCACTAGTGACAATGCCACCCTTCCCAAAACAACAATTAATAAGCACTAAAATTAGCAGGTAGCTATTTAAACCAGATAAACATTTTGTAGTAAACAGATTGCTACTTTCTTCCAGAATGTACACCGGGAACATACGGGGATGGCTGCCTACAGAACTGCACTTGCCAAAATGGAGGAGTTTGTGAGCGGGAGACAGGGCGTTGCATGTGCCATGCAGGCTGGACTGGGGAGCTATGTCAAACAGGTAAGAGGATGTGTAGAGAAGAGATGATAATGTCTAAAAGCATACTAGCCAAAGGACGAAAATTGAGCTCATTTACTAATTTCAGTGCTAAAACAAATACAAATCTCCATACAGCAGAACCCCCATTTTTTGTTTTTTTTCAGGGGCCCAGGAAAAAAGTCTGTAAATTTCGGGAAAATGTAAAATCAGGGAAATGTGTTAAAGTAACTTTTTCTTCAAGTACTGAAAGGATATGCTGTAAGCTCAGGAGTCTGTTTTACTTTAAAATACAATATTTACTGTCTTAGTAACAAGGGTTAAGCATTGCATTGTTAATGTAACACTATGGGGGGCAAGCGCAAGACTCACTGTCAGTCACATACACAACAAAAAAGCAGTTTTTGGGGACATCAGGACAACATTTTGATGTAAAATCTGGGAAACCTTTACTTAAAATAAGGGAAATGCACCCATTAAAAAGCATAAATTGGTGGGACCACAACTAAAAAATGTAAACTGTTAAATGTAAAACTTAAAATCAGGGTACTTAAAAAAGAGGGTTCACTGTATTACAGAGTATTTTCCCAGAATTCAATTGTAATAAATTTAACCTGCAAAAGTGTGAATGTAAATGGCTTCACTTAAAACAATGCACTGCAGGGTGGGTTGTACTACCTATGATCATGCATGCTCTTGAGATAATCAGATGGGATGGCTCCTAGCACTGTCCCACTCCCATTAGATGTCATTTAGTATTACGCTTATGAAACATGGGGCTGATTATTGGCATTAGGCCTTATGTTCCCTGCAGTGATGTGTAAAACTGGCTATAGATCCATTTGATCTTTTGATGAGTGGCGTAGAAAGATCACCGGCACACAGGAGTTTGTTCAGCAGGGCAAGCCCTTGCAATTTTAATAATGCAATGCAACGTTTCGGGGCACGCCCCCATGTCAAGCATGCAAGGGCTTGCCCTGCTGAACAAACTCCTGTGTGCCGGTGATCTTTCTACGTACCTTGGCTGGGTGGTTGCCAATTCCCCTACCGCCGAGCACCAGGAAGCTCTGCTCAGGTTTGTGAGGTGTGCGGTCTCTCCAAATTGGCTTGGATCTTTTGATGAGTGGAACAACCAGAATTGGTAGTGTATGGTCAGGGCCACCATCAGGTGGGCACAGGGGGTACAAGTGAAGTGAAGTGGGGCCTGGCAGTGCTGCAATTTCAAAAGAGTTGGGCCCCCCTTGACAGTGCCGAAGTCCTGAATGCGGAAGTGCCGAAAAGCCGAAGTCTCGAATGCGGAAGTGTCGAAAAGCTGAACAGCCAAAGTCCCGAAATGGGGAAAAGACCCAAAGCCACAAAAATTGCTGAAGCCGAAGTCTCGAAGTGGCGAAAAGACCCAAAGTCATGAAAACAGCCGAAGTCCCGAAGAGGCGAAAAGACCGAAGTCACGAAAACAGCCAAAATTGAAGTCCAGAAGCGTCATAAATACTCAAAGTCATGAAAACAGCCACAATTGAAGTCCTGAAGCTGCAAAACGACCCAAAGTCACGAAAGGAGGCGGAGTTGAAGTCCTGAAGCCCTAAGTTCAATTCCTCTGAACACCAATGTGTGTGTGTGTGTTTTTTTTAAATCCCCTGGCCACTAATGTATTATTTTAATACTCTTTAGCCCCCTGCCACCAATGTTTTTTTTAAAAAAATATTCTTTGGGGCCCCAATTTTTTTTTTAACTTGTAAGGGGGGGCCCTGGCGCCAATGTTTTTTTTTAAGTTATAGGGGGGCCCTGGTCACCAATAGCTTTTTATACCTTGTGTGTGTGGGGGGATTACCTTTTTTAGTGCTGATGTCTGTGTGGTCTTTTAACTGTGATGTAGAGTGGGCGGGATCTGGGGTGGGGCTTGGTGGGCCCTAAAAATGTTGTTGTATGGGCCCCATGATTTCTAATGGCAGCCCTGTGTATGGTCAATTGTGTTCTACTGCAGTATCATATGTGACCATCGCTTAAGACTTTTATAGAACTGACTTCTGTCCTTTGCAGAGAATTCTGTCCATAAGATCTATTAATAAATCTGTACATTCCCTCATAAACACTGCTGTCTCTTCAGGAACTGTGCCTAATATACTGTATCTCTGCCGTCTCTTCATTAGAACTGTATCTTCACCCATTATTTTTTCTTATTCCCATTACCCATTGCCCTTTACCACCTTCACCTATTTTATTGTGTTATTGTGTTATTTTATTGTGTTTTCACTAGTGCCACCTTCATTTCTCCTACACAATATTTTTTTGATCCTGCTCTGACTATACAGCACGGCATATGAAGAATTTAAATTGCTTAATGGTATTATTATCTAGTTTGGATTTTTTCCTTGGTGCATGTTCTGTTTATTGAATCTCTTTCCTGCTTATAATAAAATTCATAAAAGCCAATTAGACATCCCAGGTTTTGGAAAGATGCAGTCAATGTTTGTATCCAGTTTCCAAAATTCTGGCAAGCAGCTTGTACCTCTATCATTTGCCAGATGGCAGTCATACTAAGTTGATTTTGAGAGTTCAGGGCAAAGACTGAAATGAGCCTTCTGTGATTACTAATCATTTTAACTTCTATTTTTGAACTGATGGCGCTGAGCTTTAAAAGAATAGGAGCTACACAATATGATAATCACTTAAAAGTAACATTTTGGCTTTTTGTCTCTCAGTAAATTTCCTTCAGCTCTGTCTTAGTATTTCAAAGCCTTTTTTAGAGAGAAGCAGATTCCTGAGGGTTATAAGTATGACTTTCCAGAAGGCATATTATTGTTATTAATCTACTAATTTATGAAATCTCCAAGCGTTTTTCTTAGGGCTCTGGGAAACCACATAAACAAGAGCATAAACAAAAGCATATAAACTGGAACATACATAACTGAAAGCCCTGCTTGTATGAGGTTAGACCCTAAAGTTGGCGACATACTGTAATAATCTGCTCATTTGGGAAGGGAGCAGCACAAGTGGATCTTTGCCTGATTTGGCCTACCATGTGCTGTGCCAAATAGAGCCAATAATCTAATTGTGCTGAGTTCCTATGGGGACCTATCAGGAGAAGTCCACAACAATCAGCTGATTTTCAAACCTGCAGAATAGATATCTTCCTGATTTTTGCCCAGATATAATCTAGCTGCCTATAAAGAGGCCGCCGTACATGGGCCCTTAAGCTGGAGGAGCTGAGCTGGTAGCTTTATCATCCTGTGTTTGAACAGCTTTAAGAAATATCCAGTAGACTTGACTGACACTGGAACAGCATTTTATGGGGAGTGTCTGGTTTAATGACAAGGTGGGTTTTTTAAAACATGAAATATATTTAAACTATACCTGCAAGACCAAGCTGTACACATAAGTATCAAATACAGTACTGATGTCGTTTTTGCAATCTTATTGCTGAATAGAGATGGCGCGAACTGTTCGCCGGCGAACTTGTTCGCGCGAACATCGGGTGTTCGCGCTCGCCGGAAGTTCGCGAACGTCGCGCGACGTTCGCCATTTTGGGTTCGCCATTGTTGGCGCTTTTTTTTGCCCTCTCACCCCAGACCAGCAGGTACATGGCAGCCAATCAGGAAGCTCTCCCCTGGACCACTCCCCTTCCCTATAAAAACCGAAGCCCTGCAGCTTTTTTTCACTCTGCCTGTGTGTGCTGAAGAGATAGTGTAGGGAGAGAGCTGCTGCCTGTTAGTGATTTCAGGGACAGTTGAAAGTTTGCTGGCTAGTAATCGTTTTGATACTGCTCTGTTATTGGAGGGACAGAAGTCTGCAGGGGTTTGAGGGACATTTAAGCTTAGGTAGCTTTGCTGGCTAGTAATCTACCTTCTACTGCAGTGCTCTGTATGTAGCTGCAGTGGGCAGCTGTCCTGCTTCTGATCTCATCTGCTGACTGCTGCAATAACAGTAGTCCTTGTAAGGACTGCTTTTATTTCTTTTTTTGTTCCAATACAGAGCAGTATCAAGCAGATTACTAGCCAGCAAACTTACTATCATCTGTCCCTGAAATCACTAACAGCTCTCCCCCTACACTATCTCTTCCAAGCACACACAGGCAGATTTTTCAGATAAATTTTTGCCCTTGATCCCCCTCTGGCATGCCACTGTCCAGGTCGTTGCACCCTTTAAACAACTTTAAAATCATTTTTCTGGCCAGAAATGTCTTTTTTAGATGTTAAAGTTCGCCTTCCCATTGAAGTCTATGGGGTTCGCGAACCGTTCGCGAACCGCTCGCATTTTTGCGCAAGTTCGCGAATATGTTCGCGAACTTTTTTTCCGACGTTCGCTACATCCCTATTGCTGAATAGGAATAATCAGAATGTTTGGAATGTGTTGGCTCAACAGCTGAATGTTACGGTTTTAACAGACACAGTGCACTTCTGTACTCCTTCATTAATCTGGCGGTGGCTGAGCACATTGCTCTCACACAACGTCTATAAACTCGTCATGACATGGTGTTTACATCTTTTTATCATGCCATCAGAGTCTTATCACTTCCCAAGGCTTTTCCAATTTTTAGTTTGTCTCTCAACTGTGTGATTTGGCTCTTATGTTTCTCTTGGATTTCTTCTTTTGACATCTAGCACCAACGGTGCCAGAAACGTCTGCCTTGTATTGGAAGCAGAGGCTGTTATTGGGCCTGAAAGGCTTAAAAGAGAACTAAAGCTGAACTAAAGAAGTAGACTATAAATGTTGTACATTATGTTTTTGGCATCTGTACCAGCACAAGGCATCCACAGCCCTATAGCAGTAAAGATCTGTGTCTCGAAAGATGCCCCAGTAGCTCCTCATCTTCTTTTCTGCTGATTCACTGCACATGCTCTGTGCTGCTGTCACTTACTGATCTTAGGGACCCCCTCACCATATACAGTACATGTACAATATAAATGTTACAATACAGATAATACTACAAGGCAGTACAGAAACCAGTGCAACTAGCATCAGAATTTAATAATCAGCCCTGTAGCATCATCTTATATTACAGACAAACCTCATTTTCTGGTTGATAATTTGTGACGACCCCTAAGCTCAGCTTTTCAACAGCTGCTCAGAGCCCACTGAGCATGTGAGTGTCACAGACACTTTCCAAGATGGTGACCCCCTGTAACAAGTTTGAAGTCCTAGATCATTGCTGCTATTGACAAGCTGAAACTTCAGGCTGGTGCATTAAGTTCAGTATATAAAATATGGCATTTTTAGACATATTCATGTTTAGGGTTTAGTTCTCCTTTAAGATTTACAGCTTGGTCTATAATTAGTTCGTTTTTTAGAATAACTGAGTTATTTATTAGACAAAACATTGGGATCTTAGGAAGCTTGTCACAATACCACACTTATTGGAACCGGGGGTTCAGTTATCATCTTATATTATGTCATATGTCCCTTGGTACAGACAAAAACCCGTCTCCATTATTTTCATCAATAACTATGCATGCTACTTGCACGTACTGTATACAAGAATTGCATCCCTCCAGTTCTGAGTTAAAACTGCCTTTATTTCACATACAACATAGCTATGCTATATGTGAAATAAAGGAGGTTTTAACACGGAACTTGCAATTCTAGTATACCTGATTTGGAGGTGAACATACTTTTTTGCATGCACCCTGTGAAGATAAGACTTTAAATGTACAAGTGTGCTGGAAAATTGCTGTAACTTGCTGTTTCAGATTAAACTTGAACGCTCTACAGGTAGCAAAACCTGCAGTTTTCTTGCTCATTGTGTGAAATAATAAAATTATTCATGAGAAACAAATTTAAAACATGGTTTTTAAAGGACAAGGAAAGGCAAAAAAATAAAATCCCATTTTTACTTTCTTTAATGAAAAAGAAACCTATCTCCAATATACTTTAATTAAAAAATGTGTACTGTTTTTATAAGAAACCCGACTGTATGCAGTGAAATTCTCCCTTCATTTACTGCTGTAGATAGGAATTGTCAGACGGTCCCTAACTGCTGAGCAGGGAAACAATCATACTTATGAACAGCAGGGGGAGCCCCCGCCTTACTTCCCAGCCATGCAGAACTCAAACAGCTTTGTTTATGATGATCCCTGAGCAGCCCAGACCACACTGAGCATGTGCACAGTCTTAGTCTTGCAAAGATGTTTAACAAAGTTACAAGATGGTGACCCCCTGTAGCCAACTTTGAAAGCATAAATTGTTTGTTTGATTAGGCTTGTGGTGCAGTAAATTCATGTTTATATTTAGTATACAAAATACAGCATTTCTAGCCTTATTCTATTTTAGACTTTACATGCCCTTTAAGCCCATATTTTGAAAACTGACATTCATTTAAAAAATGAAAAATGTAAAAAAGAAGACACAGGGCTGAATATAAGAAACGCGTCATCTGCAGGAAGAATGATACTTTACTAGAATATTTTGGAGAGGGTGTGAAAATAATTTGTGTTTTTCCTTTCATGCACTAGCATGTCCGGCTGGAACATTTGGAGTGAAGTGTGCAGAGAGGTGCAACTGCCGCCATGGAGTTTCTTGTAACCATATTACAGGCATGTGTGATTGCTCAGCTGGATGGAGAGGGAAACACTGTGATAAGCGTAAGTTGTGATCTGTCTCTGCTTCAAGAGTGGTTGGCAACAACCGATATATTCAATGTTGTGGTGCTGGGAGTCCCCTTTAGCTCTGGCTATGTTTACAGGACAAATACTGAATGATACATAGGGACCCTTTTGCAGCTGTGTGAAGCAAAGTGCATAAAAAGGTGCAATCTTCTTTATTTTTTGCACTTTGAGCCCTACAATTCTCTGAACTTCTGCAGGTCTCTGTGTTCTGAGTGGTCTGTATTCAGAAGCACTGTTTATAAGGGGCAGTAGAGGCCTGCCTTGAGCCCACTGTACTCTGCAACTAGCGCCAGACTTCTGTATGGCACACAAGTTATGGCTCTCGTGGATATAGCACTGGCGAATGGAGTAGATGGCTGATATTAAAGGGGCTATTTTCCCCTATAGGTATTTATTTTATGGTGGCAGGTGTAGCTCTGCAACAAAGTTATTGTGACCAAAAGAGTAATAAGCACTGTCTCCTTTCTTAGCTTGTCTCCCTGGGTCCTATGGAGAAAAATGTGTGGAACTTTGTACTTGTCCCCATGGAACAGCTTGTAATCACATCACAGGAGAATGTGGGTGCCCACCAGGATTTACAGGCAATGGATGTGACCAAAGTAAGTTTTATGGAATACTCAGAGAAAAGTACACATGACTCTGCCCAGTCAATTCAAACTTTACAAATTAGTCTACAAATTGATTTACAGTGAGGGAACAAAAAGGAATACAATCCTTCTTGGCCATAAAATGTAAATTATATTACTCACTAGAAGATCAATTACTTATGTATAGCAATGTATATGAGTAATTTCTTCATAAAAAATACCTTTTTGAGCCTCATAAAAAAATTATTCATGACTTCCTTTATTGGTGGGCAGCTCCATAGTCTGACAAAACTTTTAAAAAAACTCTTTGTTTCCTCCAGTTTCATAGACATAAGTAATAAACATCTAAATATAATCAATTTAATGTTATGTATTGTTTATTAAATAACCTCTCAGAAACTATCTCTCTTCAAGTCAGAATCAGATATTTATTAATAGTAGGTCACATACATTGGTGTCCCTTTTGCCTAAACAATGTATTAGAGCTAACTGTCAGAATAAGTGACAACGCTGCATATAGAGAGACATATTTCCAAGGCAAGGTTACTAAAAAGTAATTTTATTATTATTTCAGCAGTGGTGCATCATTTTTAATTGATTGTATGTATAACGTTTCTTATTTACCAGAGATAAAGCAATTTTTTTTTTATTTTCACATTAAGGGATGAGCGAAATATTTCATCTAGTTTCGCAGAGAAAAAACACCCCTAGACTACAATGGATAGTAAAAAAAAGTTGTGTGGTTTGAAAAATTGGTGTGCAGTTTGACGCCCATTGACTTTAATGCGTATCAGACTTTTCTTTGTCAGTTTGCAATTTTTGGTGAAGTGAAATGGATCAGATTAGCCTATCACTATTCACAATATTTCCCTTTAAAGTAAATACATGAGTAAATGAAGGTATGTATATAAAAATCATAGGCTTGCTCATCAGTTTGGTTCTGTGTTATTCTATTAACATCCCGTCATTCGTCGGATCACTTAAAAAACACTTTTTGATCACTACTTCTAAACTGGAGAAGAATAAGTCAAAACCCACAAGGAAGGCTAATTGTCTTAAACAGGACTTATGTATAAAAAAATCTGATTATTTGCAAGGTCATCAAAACAAGTGCATCTTTGTCCGATATGGATTTTGGATGGAAGGCCACACAACTCAGGAGGAACCAAGGGAATAGTGTGGTCAGACAGGCCGGGCGGTACAGGCTGAGTTCAAGCAAGGTCAGACAGACAAGGATCAGGATTGGAGAGTTCAGAATAGTCAGGCAAGAGTCAAAACCAGGATACACAAAAGATTCACGTAGAAATAGCACCCAGGAACTCAGCAAGTTAGACCTAACAACGGGCCACTACTTCAATTCCAAAATCCCTTTAAATACCATTTGACATGTCATTGACATGACATCATCACGCCGGTGTGTAAAACCTGAAAGTGTGTGCCCCGTGCGCCATAGAGAAACCGGCGCTGGGGACAGAAGGAAGCAGATGACGGGCATCCCTGCCAGCCACTAGACCACCAGGGTAAACTATCGTAACACTCTGTCTGAGAGGGCTAATTTGGAAGGTTATATCGACATCTGTATGGTGTAAGCTTCCCCTTGGTAGGGTTGTGAACAAACACTCTCAACATTTACCATAACCCTATAACTCATAGAGAACAAGGGGTTTGTGTTCACTATTCTAATTTCTAAAAAGCAGTTACAGTAAACTGAATGAACTGATGAAGTTGTCGGGGGTTACAGGGCTAGGAAAAACATTCCTTGTGTTTGTGCATTACCATGAAAATGTCATTGTTAGCTATTTTAGTAGCTACCAGCACATGGTTAATCAGTATGTTTACAAACAGGCACCATTTATTAGTGTCAATGCACAGTGAGCCATTGATATTCTCTTGTGAGCTGACGTCATAGCCTTGAGCTAAGTATTATAAAATCTATTATTAAATTAATTATTTGTCAACCTTATTTTTTGTATCTCTGTAGCTTGCATTCCAGGCACCTATGGGCTAAATTGTGAGAAAGCCTGTCAGTGTCCAGGTGAACATCAGAACTGCCATCCAGTGACAGGGGAATGTGTGTGTGCACCAGGATACCATGGAGCAAATTGTCAGCTAAGTAAGTATCCGTGTCATAGACCACATCATAGATCTGACCATCCATTAAAAACTCCATAAACAAGCACTTCTCATTGAATGACATTTACTATACATATTCTGGATCATGTTTTGTCTTTCACAGAATGTTCAAATGGACTTTATGGTCCAAACTGCGAGAAACGTTGTACGTGCAAAAATGGAGGACACTGTGCGGCTACAACAGGAATGTGTCACTGTCCAGCTGGTTATGTGGGCTCTGACTGCAGCACTGGTAAACATCTTAAAAATGTTTTAATGTTAAAATCAAAATATCA
Source organism: Xenopus petersii (assembly GCA_038501925.1). Taxonomy (NCBI): domain Eukaryota; kingdom Metazoa; phylum Chordata; class Amphibia; order Anura; family Pipidae; genus Xenopus; species Xenopus petersii. The sequence goes on from CM076685.1 coordinate 91,931,692, forward strand.
TATAGATGCAAATAAAAGACAGACAGGGGTGCTTCGCCAATGAGGCGAACTGAGAATTTCTCCTCAGGCGGCAGCGCCCCACTAGGTACCAGGGGCAGCAAAAATGCCGCTCTTGGTACTTTAAGAGCCAAATTTTTGGTTTTCAAAGCGGAAATTCGTCTCTTCTAACGCAGAGAGCGTAATTATGCTCTCTGCGTTAGCGTCCTGGCCCTCTCTGCCTCCCTCGTCGACTCCCCCGGACCCTGTCTGGTGCAAAAAGGTGAGCGCAACTGCAAGTTGCCTCAGGTGGTAGAGGGGCCAGGATCGGCCCTGTGTGCAGGGTGTTATAATGCAAGACCGTAGGTTTATAATTATAGACTAATGCTAATAAGGCTTATAACGAGAGTGTTTAAGCAAATGAAAATTAACAAATTTAATAAGGTTATTTTAATTTTTCCTTTTATAGTATGTCCCTCTGGAAGGTATGGGAAAGGATGTGCCCATATCTGTCATTGTGGTCCAAGGAGTAGCTGTAATCATGTGACTGGAGAATGCATTTGCCCCCCTGGAAGGACTGGCCAGAACTGTGGACATAGTAAGAATCAACTCTCTTATTTTATTAATTCCAAACTATATTGGCATAGGTTTTCCTTTGCAGGGAGCTTTGTTTGTGTTGATCATTCTGATTGGAAGCAACATTCCTGAAGAGAAATCCTCACAAAAAGAATTGCATGAAAGCGTATCAGTGACCATATTGTTGTGAAAAATTGCTTTCTGGGATTTAGTGGGCAATAATGTTGAAAATAATCACCTCTCGGGAAGGGGTTTATTCCTGAAGAAAATTACACTAGCCCTGTTTGGACGTCACTTTGTGGATGTTGCTGAGAGCACAGAACAGGAGGCCTTAGCAAGGAAAAGAGTTGGGAATCCGGGGAAGGAGCTTGCCTTGGTGAGAAGGTACCTTGTGAACAAAGATAAGTTAGCCTGGCTCCTGGTGAGTGACTACCAGCATAGGTACAGTATGTGAGTGAGCAGGCCTAGTGTAGTCTAGACCTTTCAATTATTTTAGTGAGAGCTGTGGGACAGGTCAGGAAGTAATAGATGTGTGTGATTGTGATGTGTATGTGAAAGTACTTTTCAGGAACCATAGAACAAAGCTATTTTTGTTGTGTGATTTTGTTGTGGTGTATCACACAACAAGCTTAGTTTACAAATGGTTAACTCTTTTATTGCTAACAACAGTTCCCCATGGCATTCTTACAGATAGAAATAATAAGAGGTTTCTACTATGTAATTGTACTTATTGCAGCCATATTGTTTGGCATGGCAGATTGTATACATGCATTTATGTCCATTTTTTTCATTTCAGTGTGCAGTAGAAATTATTTTGGAAAAGACTGCAAGCACCGCTGTACTTGTAAGAATGGTGGTATGTGTAATCCAGTTGATGGTTCTTGTACCTGCGGTCTGGGTTGGCAAGGACCAACTTGCGAAGAAGGTATGTGCCATATTGCTCTTAAATTAGTTTTTAAATACAGGTCAGGAATGTCACATAAAGCCTTAGTAATAAGCGCCATTTCCTGAGATGGTTTCTCTTTAATTTCCCTGCCCAATAGAGCCTTGACCTGGAGTTTTGTTCATATGTATGATTTACTCCAGCTCAGCTCTTGCAAGAAGCCACCCACTCTCATTTGGTCTAGTACATGTTAGATAACAGTCTGAAATGGGATTTTTATATAATGAAAAATATTAAAGGGAACTTATACCCTCACAACACAACTTAAAAGGAACATATACCCTCTGATACAACAATCTAAAATTACTAATTTTTTACATAATTTTACTTGTTTGTCTTCTAATAATATAAAAATGAAAGGAGAAAAATAAAAGTTCTCAGAAGAGCATTCTGAGCAATTTAACAATTAGTTGCATCAGAAGGTATGTGTCCCCTTTAATGACAAGTTACAATTATTTAAATGAATTCATAAATGTAATAGCATCTGAAAGCAGTTTCTGCCTTTATCTCCCAATCCAGAGACACTGATTTCAAATAATTTTACAAATAACCTAAAATCTCTAAAAATGGAATGTAGCTTAGAACTATATTTTCTTTCATTATTCAGAGGGGAAAAAAAATAAAAATTTTAGGTGGACATTTTTTGACTGGCTATAATATGATGTCAGAAAAAGCTAAAGCTGGCCATAGACGTGTAGATTTTAGACTTGTACACAATGAACTATCGTACGTCGCAACCTTCCGACCTGCAACTAACCATTCCAATTAAATAAAGTAGTAAAAGAACAAATCAGACAATGTTCTGGCTGTGACAGCAATCCAATGAACCTTATGTCCGACACCTATTGATATAGTCAGATAGGCAATAGAGGCAGAGATATTATCGGTAGCCAACAGAAATCTTCTAACCTAGTCCGATCGACAACACGACCAATTGCCATGTATGAAAAATGTTGTATGAACCTTCGATTCGTACGACTTTATCTTTGCATCTATGGCCAACTTAATTCCTTTACTACACTTCAGCTGATATACTATGTTTAATTATCAGTCAGTTCTCTAAAGTGCTTCTCTGAACTACACCCAATAGGTTTATTGTATATAACGATGGTAGAAAAGGATAGAACAGAATAAGAAGTGTGAATATTGGCTCTTGAACATAGGTTCAAAAGCATGTGCGTATATCTATTTAATCATTTATATATTTTCTCAACTCAGGGTGCCCTGCTGGCAAATTTGGGGCTGGCTGCCAAATGGAGTGTTCTTGTCAGAGCAATGGCACTTGCGACATGGTAACAGGAGCTTGTCACTGCTTAAAGGGATATTATGGAACGACATGTGAACATGGTGAGCTACACACACACTAATCTGCAAATTTGGCTACTGGCACAAGTGGATTAGTCACAATAAATCTCCTCTACCAGACTTCATTTTTTCAATGTCACCTGAAGTTTCCTCGCAAGGCAACTTCGAGCGGCTTCGGAAAAATGAGGCACCAGCAATGTTGCTGGTGAGAAAATAATTGCAGGAGATTAGTTGCCTACAGCAGCGTAGATTTTTGACAGGTGACTAATCTCCATGTGTGTCAATACACTTAGAAGGGGTTTCACAGCAGAATTTAAGGCAGCAATTATATTTAATTAATTAATGCATGAATTAATTAATTTAACCCAGAGGTAGAGTTGTTAATGGGTGTGCACAAGAAGAATATGACCGAGTTCAGTTCCCCTTTTAGATGCCAAAGGATGTACAAGTTATTTGTGTTGTGATAGCAGAATGAGAGATTGTTTTAATCCAAACATGTGGATTTGCTGCGCTTTCTGCAGGTCATGGATGGGTGACCTGTGGCTTTCCACAGCAGCCCCATAGTTAAAGAACAAAAAGTTGAACCTCCCTACAGCAAAATATATATTAAAGCCCCCATCTGGTGCCATATTGTTTCCACTGATTGCAGGAGTAAAAGGCATAATGATCCACAGTACTTGTCCTCTGCATACACAGTACAGGTATGGGACCTGTTATCCAGAATGCTTGGGACCTGGGATTTTCCGGGTTAATGGATCTTTCCGTAATTTGGTTCTTCATGCCTTAAGTCTACTAGAAAATCATGTAAACATTAAATAAACCCAATAGGCTGGTTTTGCTTCCTATAAGGATGAATTATATCTTAGTATGGATCAAGTACAAGCTACTGTTTTATTATTACAGAGAAAAAGGAAATCATTTTTAAAATTTTGGATTATTTGGGGAAAATGGAATCTAAGGGAGACAGCCATTCTGTAATTCGGAGCTTTCTGGATATCAGGTTTCCAGATAAGGGATCCTATACCTGTACAGCCAACTCATCAACATAACTATGTAAACCTGGCTTTTCATTGCAACTTTTACAGTTCACTGCTTGTGGGCTTGACTAGTTTGAACTGTATGTAGAAACTTCTCTTGTTTTCACAGCCTGTCCACCTGGTTTCCATGGAGACAACTGTGGGGAATTATGCACTTGTGAAAATGGAGCAACGTGCGACCCTGTCACTGGGACGTGTCTGTGTCCTGCAGGTTTCTATGGAGACAAATGCGAGAGAGGTCAGCTATCTAATAAAATGTGTTACAAGTGCGTTAACACTCTTGCTTTCAGGCTCAGTGGCTAATTGCTTCCAAAGTCACTGAGATGCCCATGAATAAAAGAAGTAACTACAGAAAATCAAACGTATTTTCAGAAAAATAAATAATTTGGTGGGAACATACTGTTATTTTAATTTGATTAGTTGAAAGAAGCAAAGTAATTTTTCTGTCTTTGTGAGAGACGACATAGTATTGCTCTGGGTAGAGCAGCTGTCAAGACTGATCCAAGTCTGGACCAAGCTGGAAGTGGAGTTTAGACAGGCAAAAAGAGTTCAAACGAGGTATCTGAAAGGTTAAGTAAGTCTCATAGTCGATTCAGGCAAAGATCAGGGCTGGCGGCAATTAGAATAGAATAGCAAGGTCAGGAACCTGAAGTTCGGTCAACTTAGAACCCAGAAACTTATAGAATCAGACCTATGTTTAGGTCTTCAGAATATATTTAGATTTGTATTTTTGTGCAAAAGTGCAACGTGATGTCATGCAGCGGTGTGCTGATGTGCAACATGATGACGTCATGACATTGTGGACATGGGCACCTCCATCCTGAAAACAAAGAGGAGCACTGCTGAAAGCAGCATGTGAAAGAAAAACATGGTGATATGAACAGAGAAATACAATCCTTTGTGGGCTTCCAGTAAGGAGGCATTAAATGACTGTAATGGGTACTTTCGGCATCTCCATCTCACAGCTGTCATGCAGTGATGGGCGAATTTGCGTTGAATTTTTGTGTTTCGCTGCCCGCGAATAAATTAGCAAAATTGCAGCGAAAACCCTTTTTTTTACACTGGGGACAATTAAACGGACGCCCATTGACTTTAATGCACGTCAAATGTTGCTGGCGTCAAAATTGTGGCCGGCGTCAAATTTGACACCCGTGAATTTGTCGTTGCCGTCAAAATTTGTCTCCAAACGGGACAAAGTCACCCATCACTAGAGTATGAAGTGTGAGAGCGTTACATAACTAGAGTCTTATCAGCCATTGGCGACACAGAAGCTAAATGGGACAGTTAGCATCATAGCATCAAGTTGCTGGCGGCGGTTTGGCTGTCAATTGTTATTTAAAGTTAAGATTCATTTATAACAGAAATAAAACATGAATAGTTACCCTTCCTATATTTAAAAACACTGAGGGGCATTGTGCGCTCTAATAACCTGCAGAGAGTCCTAGTATCAATGGCATAATGCAAATATAACAATCCATTACTCACTCCAAAATTTCAAAAAATATTAAAAATAAGTCTTTATTATAGCATAAATTTAAATATGTAAACCCAATAGTCTTTGTTTTTTGCATTTCATGCCTAGATCGCACTTCATTTATCTCTCAATTTGCCTAAAAGGAGGGATACCTGTTTATTCCTGACTCCAAAAGGGCAAACATGCCAGTCTCTGTGTAAACTGTGTACTAATATGAATTACTTCCTGCTGGTGTTTTCAGCCTTAAGAGCCAGGGTCGAATTAAGGAGATGTAAGGCTCCTAGGCTACACTATCCATAAGCCCACCTTATAGGCTACTCCAACTACCAAAAGATTAGAAATATACCACAATTAATCAGGGTCACCTGGTGCACCTGGAGACACAAGGGGCCCATAATGTAACTTGTTTTAATTATATTTTTCTTTCTGGTTGTGCACAGTCGGTGCCAAACCCAACACATTTAGAGAGCTCAGACACGCAGCGCACACAACTTGCCTTGTCTAGCTGCCTAATCTTCTCCCAGCAGGTAACAAACAACTGTGCACCCATCATGACTGGACCCAGGTCCAGCAGCTCAGATAAAAATACATTTTTTTAAAGAAAACAAAAAATAATAATTGAAAAAACTATAAGGGCCCCTAGGCCTAGGGAAGTCCATTCATTAATCCATTCCTACTCAGAGCAGGACCCAATATCAAGTAAGTTATTTAGTTACAATGGAGCAGTGGAGTTCGCTGATCACTGTTAGTTAAAAGTGGATTCCATTTCAGTAAATAATAGGCTTATAGCACCCATACCTTTTTCTACACAAACAAGACATGCAGACAATGTGCCCCATGTGACATAGACCCATGTTTAATTTTGGTAACCTGGAAAAACAGTCAAAATTATCCACCATGCTGTGAAGTTTACTACATTTAATACATTAATGTCACAGGACAACCCTTTTGAAATAAAAAATAACAAAAGCCGTATAAAGGTGATCCCTTTATTGGCTAACTAATATAATCATAGCAACATTTTAGTTCCTTTTTCAAGCTGATTACAATAAGCTTTGGTGTTCTCTGGTATATATACAACATTCAGCTCATAGGTCAAATGACCAACAAAAAGGAATATCAATCTATGTGTAAGGTGTCAAAGTCATTTACAAGGGGATCTGCAAGAGACAAGCAGATAAGGTACAAGATAATGTGGGTCAAAGAGGCTGAGTATAAATTAGGGCTGAATTATTGGAGTGTAGAAAAAAAGGAATTCCATATAATCTCTTAGTCCATATCCAAGACATGTTGGTATTTCTGACCTGGTGCAGTCCTTTCTTTGTCCATATAATTAGCCATAAATCCAAGGCCCAGGTTTAGTCCCTTCTCCAGAGAATTGAAAGTTTCCTTTAATTTGTATTCCCACACTTTTCTATCATTATCTGTTTTAAAATTGCCCTTAAGAACCAAAATTGTTTAGTAGTGATGAGGGCCATTGAAATGATTTCCTATTGGCGTGTCCAGTTTTTTATTGGTTACAGTAAATCGGTGGTGTACATAAACCATTGTCCTTGTCAATGGGTTGAATGCTGAATGTGTAGGTGACTGAGCTTGGCAGTACTCAGGGCCGGATTCACATAGTGGGCGCCCCTTGGCCCGCTGCCGTTCGTCACCTCTATCCTCTCCCCTTCCTTTGTGTACATGCACAAATTTTCATCATCGTGTTAGAGATACTGGGGATTGTGCACAGGAGATTAAAAAAACGATTGTATCTCATGAGCAGTCCCAGAACTCCCGAACTAATGTGGATGTGGTTGGGTAAGATCCTAAGATCCTGCCGCCCTAGGCCCGGGCCTTGGTGGCAGTACAATCAGGGATCAGTAGTCAGAAGGGCATGCTGCAGTGAACTATTCTGCATTCATATCTCATATACTTTTCTTTAAGGCTGTGAGAAGGGGACATATGGAGACAAATGTAACAGACTTTGTGAATGTGAAGAAAATGCCCCTTGTGACTCTGAGACCGGAGAGTGTATTTGTCCTCCAGGAAGAACTGGTGCCAGCTGTGATTTAGGTGAGAGAGAACAAATACATGATTTCAGCTTTTCTGCAGCAAATAGGACACAATAAATCTTGCTTGTGGACAGCTCATTTACTTTTACTAAACTACTTCCTTTAGAAGCCTTTGCCTTTGTTTGACTTAGCAAACCCACTGAACTTTTAAAATATTGGCCTTGTATTGGACTTGTTGATATTTAGCATTAAGGAGTAAATCACTCAGTTGTCTTCTTTGTTTACAGAATGCAGGATCGATCGCTTTGGCCCCAACTGCACCTTCAGCTGTGAATGCTCGTGGAATTCCCAATGCAATTCGATGAATGGGGGCTGTATGTGTCTTAATGGGTTTATAGGACCAACCTGTCGAGAAGGTAAGTTAGAGAACTGCAATTGCATAAAAGATTCCTTGTATCACTAATTTAGATAATGCCACTGCCACAAGAAGAAGGCATGGCAGCTAAAACTACAGCAAAGGTGACACATAGTAAATGAAATCATGCTTTTTTCCCTGTTCAGCCTTGGATCATGGAAGGGGCTGTGTTTCGATACCCATTAAACTTCCTGCTTCTGGGTTAACTGTGGGCCACATGGTTAACCTATAAGTTGCAGCTAGTTTCCATGAGGAGCTAGTTATGTTTTACATTGTGTTTGGCCGCAGAGGTGAGGCTTGTGGTGATAGGATGCACTTCCAGGTATCAAGGTGCAGGCCATAGCCCAATACATGTATAGGAACTGTTATGTAGAATGCTCCAGACCTGGGGTTTCCAGATAATGGATCTTTCCATAATTTGGATTTTAATGTCTTCAGTCTACTAGACAATCATGTAAACATTAAATAAATCCAATAGGCTGGTTTTGCTTCCAATAAGGATTAATTATATCTTAGTGTGGATCAAGTACAATGTACTGTTTTATTATTGCAGAGAGAAAGGAAATAATTTACAAAAATGTGTAATATATGGATAAACTGGAGTCTATTGTAGATGGCCTGTCTGTATTTCGGAGTTTTCTGGATAATGGATCCAATACATAATAGATATGTCATCTCTTTTGGACATGACCCTCTTTACCTGAGTTATTATCTGTACACCCATTTTAAATTGTGTCAGTTATATCACTAGAGCATATTGATTGTATTACCTTTCTCTTGTTGAAGGTGGTCCGCCCCAGCTTACATCAACTCTGTTCCAAACATTACTTTGTGAGTATCAACTCCCGCTTACTCTTTATTTACAAATGTTTGTTATACACTGGCCTTTTCGAAGGGACAGTATTTGCTCTGTTAAAGGGAAAATATACCCCCTTTTTGACATGAGCTCATTGAGTTAGGGATATGTAAAAAAGGTGCCTAAACACTGAACTGTGAGAAATATACTGTATATAGAAATGTGTTTTTTTTCACACTGACATAACTGCCACCGCCTCACCCCCCCCATGCTTACTTTTTCTGCGCCGGAGGGAAATTGCAATTGAGCTCACTCGCACTAGAAGAGCAACATTTCCAGTTAAAAAAATGGAAATTTGGCTCTTAAAATTTACCAGGAGAGGATTTTTGCCAGTGTAACGTGAGGGACACTGCCGTCTGAAGTGAGTTTTTCAACTCGCCTCATTGGTACAGCACCCCTGTTTCCTGGAGTCAGGCCCCTCTCATCTTAGGTTTATAGGTAATGCGAGAAAGGATGGATTTTGGGAAATAAAGTCCCTCTGGTTTTCCAGAAATGCCTCACCACTGCTATGGTAAGCAGAAGGATTTTAAGTTCCTGAATCCAGCACTTAGAATCTATGGGAGATAGGAAACTGGCTCCAGGGAGTAGAGATCGATTTCAATTTGTTCATCCAGGTTAGTGATGGTCGAATCTGTCCTGTTTCACTTCACCAAAAACGGATTGAAGTCAATGGGCGTCAAAACACTTTTGACGCACAACAATTTTGACACGCACGGCAATTTTGAGACGTGCGACTATTTTGTCCAAATGCATTAAAGTCAATGTTCATCTGAATAATTTTGACGCGCGATAAATGCAAACATTTTTCACTGGCAAACTTTCGCAGTAGCTTCTCCAAAAACATTTGGGAAACGTATACATTCGCTGCAAATTCGTACATGACAAAGAAATTCGCCCATCACTAATCCAGGTATGTCTGATCAGAAAATGTTGATGTACCTTTTCAAACACTGTAACCTCAACAGAATGAGCTCATGTCAAAGTGTACTTTGCCTTTAAGGCAATGACACACAGTGCTATTTGTGGCTTGTGTTGTGTGTCATCAAAACAGAAAATACCCTTCCATAGACAATACTGAGAATGATCTCTGCTAAACCACTCAAATCTTGTAATTGCTCCTGTAATGGCTGATTTTGTATAGGCAGATTAAAGTGATCTCCGGCAACTGAATACTGTTGTATACATTTCTGAGTGATTACGCAATTTAAGTGTTTAAGCAGAGACAATCCTTTGGGAAGGTATATACTGGTCTTAGCTACGACAAAACAAACTGTGTGTCATTACCCTAAATGCCAAGTGAAGCCTTCTGAAATCAGAAGGCATTTACTTGTCTCACGCCATACACCCTGCACTGCTTAAATACCAAAATGAGAGTGTTAATTCTCTAATAAGGCATCATGGACAAATAACTCCTTTGGTTTTATAGCACAGATACAGCCTAATGGTTCAGAGCCATATATCCAAACTTGCACACAGCCTGTTTCCATCTTGTTAGATCTCATCAGTGCAAGATATTTGAACAAGGCATTCTTAGGGGCAGTAACGAAATAGAAAAACCAAACCTGTCAATGGGCATCAATTATTTTGATGTGCGACAATTTTGACACGAGCCACAATTTTTATATGCATGACTCTTTTGTCCAAATGCATTAAAGTCAATGGGCATCCAAATAATTTTGCCATGCGACAATTTTGAAGAGCAACAATGTTTTTGTCACAGCAAATCTTCTCTCAGCAAATTTTTGCGGCAGTTTCGCAAAAACATTCGCAGAATCTTGCCAGCCGCCGCGAATCCATGCCTGGCAAATAAACAGTGTTGGACTGGCCCACCAGGATACCAGGAAAAGTCCCGATGGGCCCAGGTGTCAGTGGGCCCTCAAGCTGCTAAACATTTGGTCTATTTCATGGTCATTCCCTATTTCTATGAGAACAAAGAGACTAAATAGATGGAATAATAGATTATAGTATGTAAAGAAAAGAGACTAGCAGAATAGAGGTTGAGTGAGAAGAAGAAGAATAATAGTACTGAGAGTGGGCCCCTTGTCTAAGATTAATTGGTGGGCCCCTGGTCAAAGGTTTTTGGGTGGGCCCCTGGTGTCCTAGTCCAACACTGCAAATAAATTCCCCCATCGCTAATTACCACATGTCAAGTATACTAGAGGCCTTGCAACCAATCAGTGGATAGAATTACCTTAATGTTTGTTCTAAGTCTAGAAAAAAAAACATACCAAACTATGCCCCTATAATTACATTGCCCCATATTTTGAGAGGACTACCACAAGAAGTTCTTTATTTAAGCTGTCCATATACTGACAGATCTTATCCACTGGCAGGTCTCTAAACAAACATTTGTACAGTACTGTATATTCAAATGTAAGCAAAATACAAAAAATTCAGTGTGAACAAAACATTCTTGTGTTTGGTTGTCCAAAACTTAAAAGTCTCATGACTTTTTTCATGAGGTTTGGATTCTGTTCTGCTGACCACTTAGGATTTGTCCTAAGTCATAGGTTTTGGCCAAAACCTGAACAGAATTCTGGATTTAGTAGTCTCATGGTGTACTAAATTGGGCTGATGGAAACGTTTGCTTTAATAAATTGATTGCGTTGGCAACCTGTGAAGACCTATTTGGAGAAGACCACATCCATGTCCTGATGTGACCCTTTCCCAAAGGAATTCTCCAGGAAGGCTGATGGAAGCAACAGATTTTTCTAGTGTGCTTCTTCTGTAGTTATGCTTTCAGGGATAGTGAGAATTATCCCAGCTATCATTGCTTCCAGCCTGAGCTGAATTATCAAAAGCAAATGAAGAAATTCTTGTGTATATATTCAGTAGCATAACTATAGAGGAAGCAAACCCTGCTTCCTCTTTAGCCAACAAGAACCCCCCTTCCACAGCCGCTCTCTTACCTGTGGTTGCACAGGGTGGACAATGGGCAGGAGTGCATGCGGAGTGGGCAGAGTCCAGGCGGGAATTGGGCAGGAGGATGGGGATCAGCATGCGCTGGTCTCCTCTGAAGATTTTTTTTGTAGGTGGGGGGGGGCCGGCATACTCTAGTTACGCCACTGTATATATTATATCTATATCAGAAATTAATTTAAAAAAATGTAGGGCCCTATAGGGATACAGGCCCTATAGAGTTAATCTTTTCACCATTTCCTTGGGTTATTGTGTAGAATCCCTGTTACAGAATAACCTTTTTCAGTGATAGGCTGAGAGATTTGATGGCACTGCTCTGACTCACTCCTATATAGTGTGTACAGGGAGTGGCCTTTTCCTCTTTTGCCTCTGGATGTGATTCCAGCTGGATGTGCTCAGGGGGACTGAGTGCAATAGGCCCAGAAGAAGTCATGTGTCCAAGTCGGGGAGCAGGTAACCCCGTGAATGAGGAACAGATATACTAGGGCAGACTTGTCATAGTCTCTCTAGGAGAGAAAGGCAGAGAGGTTAGAGAGAAAGAGCAGCTGAAGCTCCAACAAGGATTTGCAGAAAGGGAGTAACTTCCCAGAGGCTCTATGTGTTGCCTCCAGTCAGGGACCTCAGTGAAGAGGGACTGTAGGGTAGAAGCTGCTTTCCTGACAACTTCCAGGAGGGAAAGGTTGTACTGCAATTGCCTGTGTACTCTCTGTGTGAGCCTGTCTTTGATCTGTGTGAACTCTCAATATGCTGTTTTCCTCAACTCCTGCGTGAGCACTGAAACCTGTGGTCATTTGCCCTTTTTGGCATAATAAACCGTTCCTCATTGTTAAGAACCTCCTGGCGCCCAAGTTGTTTTTGTGTGCACAGTAGCCTGGGGGGGATGTAGTTGCACTACACCATAGAGGGAACATTTCCACTTAGCGAAGGCCCTGCCCTGGGTGTAAGTCGCGTGTAACCCATGCTCTAGTGTTCTAGCTGGTGAATTAATCCCGAGTGGCCCAAATAGGTGTTACAAAAACATTTTAATTCTCTTAAAGGATAACCTTAAAAATAAGTGAATGTAAAATTAATGCTATTAATTGAGTGGTATTCTAAGAACTTTTGCAATGCACATTCATTATTTGTTTTATTTTTAAATTCCAAGATATTAAAGGATAAATGTACTGTTAAAGGAAAAAAAAACCCACCAAGACAGTTTTAACTTTTAAATCGCCAAGCTTTTATTAAGAAATTACTCATCCTTTAACATGAATTAATTTTGTTACAACACCGCCACCTGCTGGTCTTTGTCTGACCACCAAGTAGTCAAGGAAATTGTCAGGAGAAAGAGGCTGCTCTGATGTTCTTCTGGTTAGGAAAAAAAATTAGAAACCTTTCTCAAATCTTTCCTAACCAGTAGAACATCAGAGCAGCCTCTTTCTCCTGACAATTTCCTTGACTACTTGGTGGTCAGACAAAGACCAGCAGGTGGCGGTGTTGTAACAAAATTAATTCATGTTAACCGTACATGTATCCTTTAATATCTTGGCATTTAAAAAGAATATATAATGAATGTACATTGCAAAAGTGCTTAGAATAACAACCTCATAAATTTTACATTCACTTATTTTTAAGGTTTACTTATCCTTTAAATGGTTTGATTCACTGGTCCTTACTTGGCTTCAATATTTTCCAGCATGACTTTCAAAGTTCCTGTTTCTAAGACAAATCTTCAGGCAGCCTAAATAAATGAAGAACATGTTATCCTGCCAGGCTATCTTATTTCTTTTTTTTAAAACCTTGTAGTGAAAGGTTTAGCCTTTTAAAAAAGAAAAAGGAGCCAGGCATGTGGCAGGGATTACTAATGCTCTCAATGAGACATGCATGCAAATTTCTTGTAATGGTTCCTTGACATGCAACAACTAGATGTTTTCAGATCCGATTTGTCACCGTTATCCTTACAAACGTGCCTCAAACCAGAGTGGTTTGCGTGTAGCACTACTGACCAACATGAAGTGACAGACCTTGGAAATATCTAAGCATGCTTGTACAATGGCTCATATATCCTGTGTCAGCTCCAGATGTGGAACAGTATGGTGGCCAGCTACATCCAAATCCATCCTTGGCAGGACACAGAGAATTTTAGCTGTTGACTATGCTTTTAAAAGCAGCCATATATGGAATACAATGTAGACTATCCATATGATCAGCAGGTTCAAGGTGCTCTGTTCCAGTTGACTGGAGCCAAGAGAAGAGCGGCTCTGTTCTTCTCCAAGGTGGCAGTTGTGTGCAGTTATCCAGTGTGGGAATGCATCATCTTCCTTCTGTTAAGCGGTTTTTTACTTTTCCATTTTGTAGCGATGGGCGAATAAATTCGCCAGGTATGGATTTGGCAGTGAATTTCCATATTTTGCCCACACAAAAAAAAAATGTCGCACATCAAAAACACGGCGAAAAAATTTGCTCATCCCTATTTACAGCTCCTCCTCATTGGTTCACATAATGAAGAAGCTCCATACTGGGTTTAATCGTTTTGTAAATCTGTTTAGGAGCAATATATGATAGGATTACACAATAAGCGTGTGCATTTAATGAATGTACTTATTTTCCAGATGCAAAGTCTCAAGCACAGTCCGGATCCTCGAATAGATATCTGATAAACGCCAGCAAGCAAAGGCCATAAATAGCTTGGAATATGTTCATTACATATGGCTACAAAACCACCTAATGACATGCATTCGATTGTAACATGCAGTTAATGCAAACTGTACTGTGCACAAAGTGCCAAACAAACTTTGGATGAATTTCTAAATAATGACTTGACTAAAAGCAACATGGAGATGCACCTGAGATTCCATCAGCCCCCAAAAGTGATAGAGGCACACCAAGCAATGGCTCCTGAACCTAGAACTGAAATGCCAAGAGGAAACACCTGCAGCACATACAACATGGCATCTTTTATTAAAATGGCTTCTATTCAGGTTTGTACTGTAGACTATAGCACTGATCTCATTGTGACTCCCTTCTAGTCTTCTGAAAAGATCCATACATAGAAATATCTACTACTGAGAATTTAAAGGAGTAAGTACCAACAGAATTGCGACTTCTTTTATGGAAGCTATATAATGTGCTTTGGTATGTTTCTGACATCAAGCTGGTTGGGGACCATTGTCCATATATTAGTGGGCTGGCAATAACAGCACCCATCGGCCAGATGCAGCCGTCCAATATATTAAGGCCCCTAGCCTTCAATTTCCTTATATTCTTGTATAATGTAATCATAACAGTATTCACAGGCCTTTGGGGATCATCCCACTACATGGAATAAGTAGGACAGAACTGCAGGAATCCTCCTGCACTTTACCTGTTTAAACCTTGGGGCAGTTAGTATCCATACCGTTTTATATTTTTTGGTAAGGATAAATCAAGGAGTGTGTTTTTGTGATAATATTCAATCAGAAACCACGCAAGAATATTTATTTCAAGATTCAAAAGGAAAGGCACAGGAAGAGGAGACCCTTTCCTCAATGATAACCATATCCTATTGTTACACTGGTGTAATGTTGCCAACTTGTGCTTCTTAATTCCTATTTACATCTGGTTTCCATCTGTTTGCCTGATCAGGAAAATAGCCGGCATATCTATTTACAGTATGTTGCAATATTTAGAACCTTTGAGGTGACTTTGTGGTATCTATGTACTGTACACGGTATGTTACATGCCAAGCTCTGAAGGAGCTTCTTCATGACCAAACATTGTCATTAAGGCCCAGTAAGCAAACAATAACATCACTGCAGTATTTACAATATTGATAATATTTACACACAGGAAGTTCAGTCCTGAATTACTACAACGAGTGAACTGGAATAGCACCACACCTCATAAAAGTGACTACTTGTCTATGTAAAGACATGTCCGGGCCTATTTTACATGACTTTTATAGTTCTCCTTTATATTATATTATTATATTCTGAGAACAACTTAAAATAGGTCTTTAACATATCACTTTTACTTTTAATTATATACAAGCAATTATATACAAGCAATCTTGAATAAGGCATGGCCAAAGGCTTCCTACAGTGAGGACCAATCTTCACATATGAGGTCATTTGCATACAAAAGTACAATGTGGAAAGTGCAATTTTGGATGCAGTTTGTCATGTTCTTTCCCATAATTTCATGTTGCAGAGCTGTTTTTCACTTAGGGGCTGATTCACGAAGGGTCGAATATCGAGGGTTAATTAACCCTCGATATTCGACTAGGAACTAAAATCGTTCGACTTCG
Organism: Xenopus petersii; assembly: GCA_038501925.1. Taxonomy (NCBI): domain Eukaryota; kingdom Metazoa; phylum Chordata; class Amphibia; order Anura; family Pipidae; genus Xenopus; species Xenopus petersii. The sequence continues at coordinate 91,947,451 of CM076685.1, forward strand.
AATATCGAAGTCGAACGATTTTGCGCAAATCCTGCGATCGATCGATCGAAGGATTTTTCATTCGATCGAGCGATTAAATCCTTCGAATCGAACAATTCAAAGGATTTTAATCCAACGATCGAAGGAGAATCCTTCGATCAAAAAATCCCAGGCAAGCCTATGGGGACCTTCCCCATAGGCTAACATTGACTTCGGTAGCTTTTAGCTGCCGAAGTAGGGGGTCGAAGTTTTTCTTAAAGAGACAGTACTTCGACTATCGAATGGTCGAATAGTCGAGCGATTTTTAGTTCGAAACGTTCGATATTCGTAGTCGAAGGTCGAAGTAGCCCATTCGATGGTCGAAGTAGCCCAAAAAAACTTCGAAATTCAAATTTTTTTTAATTCGAACCCTTCACTGAAATTTAGTGAATAGGCCCCTAAGTGTGTGTGCGTGTGTGTAAATGTTGTCACTTCTGCAGCCCAAGGTCAATAATGGTGTTTGTGTGCGACTGGTGAGATGCAAGTCAGTTGCATGTGTAGGCTCAATAGGCTAAGGAAATAAATGCTGATTCATTTGCACATGTGCAGTTCAGCATTTCAGTGCACCGCGAGGGTACAGGCCTTGTGTAGCAGAGTGTCAATGCCACTTAAATGAGGAGTAAAACCTTGCTGCCTGAATGATCCCCTTGCTTTCAATGGATTAAGTAAGATGTTGGAGAGAAGAACACAGAATTGTAAGTACAGTAGAACCCCCATTTTACGTTTTTCAGGGGGACCAGGAAAAAATTGTGTAAAGTCCGGGAAAATGTAAAATCAGGGAAATGTGTTAAAATAACTTTTTCTTCAAGTACTGAAAGGATAATATTTACTGTGTTAATAACAAGGGTTAAACATTGCAGTGTTAATGTTACACTATGGGGGGCAAGTGCAAGACTCTCTGTCAGTCACATACACAACCTAAAGCAATAAGTGATGGGTGCAGGACTGTATAAGGGGCAGACTAATTGCAATTGACCATTTACAGGCAGAACCATGGCAAAATATACATCTGGTTAGTATTTTAGACCTCTTGATTTCACAAATAACATTCATAGAGGAAAAATAGCAGTTTTTGGGTACATCAGGACAAAATTTTGATGTAAAATCCGGGAAAACATTACTTAAAATCAGGGAAATGCACCTGTTGAAATGCATTGTAAATTGGTGGGACTACAAATAAAAAAAAAAAGTAAAATTCGGGAAAACTTAAAATCCGGGTACTTAAAATTGAGGTTTCACTGTATTCTAATTATAAATATTCCATAATTTCTTTTGTGCAGAATAGGCTCATACAGCCAGTGGGTAGTATGTGGCCATGGACTGTTGAGGAGGTATCTTCTGACCCTCAACCACCTAAAATAAAAAAACAGATGTCCTGTTACCCAATAAACCTTCAGACACTGGCAGATGTAAGTCATTTCTAGCAAATGGAATTATTTTTCCCTGTCTTAAAACTGAAGTGACTAGAGGACATTCTCACAATAATGTATTCATTGGTAAGAAAATCTGAATGCCTTTCTATCTTGGGCCATTAATTGCTAATTAGATTGACATTTCCTTTGCTCTAGCTCTGTGCTTTTTCCTCCAGGGATGAATTTATTGAGGGCCAGAGAATTCAACTGCAACTGCCCATTTATCTCATTGAACAGGCGCTCATCCATATTGCAATAATGGAAACCCTAGCTAAAGTGCTATTAAACTGATCTACAGTATGTTCTACTGCATTGTGATTGTTCGGATGGCCCCATGAAATCCAGTAATTGGCTACTGCAGCCCAAGCCTTTATTGCTCTTAATCACCTGGAGCCTCATCCTAAGCACCTGCTGGGGTCACATGTCACACAAGCTTTTCAGGATATCTTCTCCCAGTGTTTGGGGTGAATTTTGGCCATGAAGGTGATAGCAGATGAAAATACATTTCTATAGTATATTACTATCTTTCTTGCAATGTCTTAAGCGCAACCTGGAGATCCTATTTTAGTTACTATACTGTAGCTTAGTTAATGGATCTCCTCCTTTTAGGCTTAAACCAGGTAGTTGAGACTAAATGCATGCCTTGAACCCCCCCCCCCTCACTTCTCTAGTGGCAACTTCAATTTAAGATTCAGAGTTCCTTAGGGGATACTGTCATGGGAAAATGTATTGTTTTCTAAACGCATCAGTTAATAGTGCTGCTCCAGCAGACTTCTTCACTGAAATCCATTTTTCAAAAGAGCAAACTGATTTTTTAATATTTTATTTTGAAATCGGACATGTGGCTAGACATATTGTCAGTTTTTCAGGTGCCCCCAGTCATGTGACTTGTGATCTGATACACTTCAGTCACTCTTTACTGCGGCACTGCAAGTTGGAGTGATAGCACCCCCTCCCTTACCCCCCAGCAGCCCACAAGCAGAACAATGGAGAGGTAACCAGATATCAGCTCCCTGGTAGATCTAAGAACAGCACTCAATAATAAAAATCCATGTCACACTGCGACTCCTTCAGTTACACTGAATAGGAGAAACAATAGCCTTTCAGAAAGCAGTTCCATAGTGCAGCACTGGCTCTTTCTGAAAGCACCTGACCAGGCAAAACGACTTAAGATGGCTGCCTACACACCAATATTACAACTAAAAAAAAACACTTGGATTAGGAATTACATTTTACATGGTAAAGTGATTTTTTTGCAGTGTAAACATTGTAATTTAGAAATAAAAACTACATCATAAATCATGACAGAATCCAGCTGCCGTAGGATTCAGTAGAGCAGAAATCCAGCACAAGCGTGGGCAGCAAAATTACTAGGAGGTGGGGTGGGCGAACTCTCATTCAGTATATATGGTGCTGATTAGAACTCACACAATGCTTTACTACAGGTTCGTTGTGCTCATTACAGTCTAGGGGGCCGGATATGCTGACAAAACTATATAAAAATTAATAAATCGGCGCGTATTTAGGGGCAATATCAAAAAAAAAAATGGTTTCTCTTGTATAAAAAGGATGTATATTTAAACTGTCACTCATTGTTACCAGGATGGTTTGTATCTATGTACTGTATGTATCTATGATGTGTATTACATAATTTATACTTTTTCACGTGTTTGGAATGGATTATTTGGAATGCTATATTATTAAAAAAAAAATATTTGATGTACAAAAGAAAATGTTCTCACTGGCTCTCCCAATCACTGTGAATCCAAACTGTTGTGTCTGTCAGATCTATTTATTAGCCAATAGTAAGGAACTAAAAGGAATATATACCCAGGACTAATATAAAATGTTTATAAAACTCCATTCACACTTAAAGGACCAGTAACATAAAAAAATGAAAAAAAAATATTTGATTGTAAACTACAAAAAAAAACACCAACACAAATTAAACATTTTTCCAGTTGAGTTGTTTTCAGACTGTTCACAATAAACAATGACTTTTTTCAATTGCTTTCCATTTTTTATTTTTTACCATTTTCCAAAAATTGAAGTTTATAGTTTAATGTTCGTGTCTCTAGTGTTTCAGTCCGGCAACCCAATAGGCTGGTTTTGCCTCCAATAAGGATTAATTATATCTTAGTTGGGATCAAGTACAAGCAACTGTTATATTATTATAGAGAAAAAGGAAATCATTTTTTAAAATTTAGATTATTTGGATAAAATGGAGTCTATGGGAGATGACCTTTCTGTAACTCAGAGCTTTCTGTATAATGTGTTTCGGGATGACAGACCCCATACCTGTACAGGGAAAAAAAAATTTAAAAAAGAATTTTAATTATTCGATTAAAATGGAATCTATGGGAGATGGCCTTCCCATGATTCAGAACTTTCTGGATTATGTGCTTCCAAATAACAGATGCAATATCTTTACTGACTAATACAGGTGACTTACAGGTTTATGGAATAAATAGAGTGTTAGTGGTTCCTGGCCTGGACCCACCGGGACATTCTCTGGTTTCCGAATGGTCCAATACCGGTTGCTGATGGACAACAAATGAATTGCTTTAACAATGGAACAGTATTAATGTAACATAACATTTCGGCACAGAGAGTGTACATCAGCTTCTTTCACTGGAGCACAAGGATTTCCATAAACATTAAGCATTTGTGTAGGAATACATTTTCATGCAGTTAAGCAAAATGAATGTTTCATTTGAATAGACAGCCATACACAGGTATTTTGGAGCATTTTTTCCCCCCTTGGGGGAGCACAATTACCAGTGGGCCATACAACACTGTATGTAAGTAAACGTACAAAGTCCTTCTTCTGAGGATTGTGCCATGAATTCAGATTCCATATTGTCCAACTATTAGGGGGCAGATTTACTAAAGGGCGAAGTGACTAATGCTAGAGAAACTTCGTCGCTGGCATAACTTTGCTAGCGAAGGAGATAGACTCTAGCGGTACTTCACTCCCTTACGCCTGGCAAATTTTCTCTGGTGAATGGACGTAACTACGCAAATTCAATAAGATGCGGATTTTACTGAACGTTATCTCTTGCGCCAGACTTGCCTTCGTCACCTCAGACCAAGCGAAGTGCAATAGAGTATGTACAACTTCCTCAAAAGATAGTTGAAAATTTTGAAAAGTCCCAAAAATTGCTGGCGACTTTTCATTTTTTAGGGTGATTGGCTGCAAAAGATCATAATTTTTTTCTGGGGTACCCGGCTTCCCCCCTACATTTCCCAACATATGGCACATAAACTATACACTGGGCTCATGTGTAGGGCAATATAACAACTTTATTTTATTAAAAGGGCATGTAAAGTCTAAAATAGAATAAGGCTAGAAATGCTGTATTTTGTATACTAAATATAAACATGAACTTACTGCACCACAAGCCTAATCAAAGAAATAATTTATGCTTTCAAAGTTGGCTACAAGGGGTCACTATCTTGTAACTTTGTTAAACATCTTTGCAAGACTAAGACTGTGCACATGCTCAGTGTCGTCTGGGCTGCTTAGGGATCGTCATAAACAAAGCTGCTTGAGTTCTGCATGGCTGGGAAGTAAGGCGGGAGCAAACAGATTTTTTTATATTCAATTTTGAAATCTGACATGGGGCTAGACATTCTGTCAATTTCCCAGCTGCCCCATGTCATGTGACTTGTGCCTGCACTTTAGGAGAGAAATGCTTTCTGGCAGGCTGCTGTTTTTCCTTCTCAATGTAACTGAATGTGTCTCAGTGAGACATGGGTTTTCACGCTTAAGAGGCGCTTAAGGGGTGATATGATGACTATGTATAAATATATAAGGGGATCATATAATAATCTCTCTAATGCTTTATTTACCAGTAGGTCTTTCCAGCTGACACGAGGTCACCCATTCCGATTAGAAGAAAAGAGGTTCCGCCTAAATATTCTGAAGGGGTTTTTTACAGTGAGAGCTGTGAAGATGTGGAATTCTCTCCCTGAATCAGTTGTACAGGCTGATACATTAGATAGCTTTAAGAAGGGGTTGGATGGCTTTTTAGCAAGTGAGGGAATACAGGGTTATGGGAAATAGCTCATAGTACAAGTTGATCCAGGGACTAGTCCGATTGCCATTTTGGAGTCAGGAAGGAATTTTTCCCCCTCTAAAGCAAATAGGAGAGGCTTCAGATGGGTTTTTTTGCCTTCCTCTGGATAAACTGGCAGATAGGTAGTTAATAAAAAAAAAAAAAAAAAGGTTGAACTCTATGGACATGTGTCTTTTTTCAACCTTACTTACTATGTTACTATGTTACTATGTTACTATTGAGTGCTGTTCTTAGATCTACCAGGCAGCTGTTATCTTGTGTTAGGGAGCTGCTATCTGGTTACCTTCCCATTGTTCTGTTGTTAGGCTGCTGGGGGGAAAAGGGAGGGGGTGATATCACTCCAACTTGCAGTACAGCAGTAAAGAGTGATTGAAGTTTATCAGAGCACAAGTCACATGACTGGGGGCAGCTGGGAAATTGACAATATGTCTAGCCCCATGTCAGATTTCAAAATTGAATATAAAAAAATCTGTTTGCTCTTTTGAGAAATGGATTTCAGTGCAGAATTCTGCTGGAGCAGCACTATTAACTGATTCATTTTGAAAAATTTTTTTTTTCCCATGACAGTATCCCTTTAAGGTTTCCCAGGCTTGTGTAGTGTTATGTATTTGCTGCAACATATACGTCCATTGAACTTTATCTTTGCTAATTACGCAACACTAGCGCAACATCGATTCGATTGCCACAGTAACGCGAGTGCTACTTCGCCAGCTTTCAGCGCCCAGGACGCAACTTCGGTTTTTAGTGAATTAGCATTGTCTTGGCGAATCTACACCTGTTGAAGTGTTGCGATGTGAGCGAAGACTTCGCTCGCGAATTTTCGGAGGTTAGTAAATTTGCCCCCTGGTCACCAAGTACATCTCAGGGATTTCCAGCTATAATTATGCAGGATACAGTGGGGTAACTTTAATTTAAATGTATCATACTCATGATCATGGGGGACCTTATGGATTGCAGACAGGGGCGCCCCACCAACGAGGCGAGTTGAGCAACTCGCTTCAGACGGCAGTGCCCCACTAGGTACCAGGGGTGGCAGAAATGCCTCTCCTGGTACTTTAACAGCCAATTTTCCGGTTTGTGCTAGTGATAGCGTCCTGGCCATCACTGCAGCAACACCAAGCTGCCTCAGGCGGCAGAGGGGCCAGGATCGCCCCTGACTGCAGATGTCTGTACAGTAAATCCACAAAGACAAAGGGAGTCGCAGAGTCTGTGCAAGGGATGGAGGGGCCTGACATTGTTTGTTTGCAATATTGGTCGGAGATACTGAGCAGAGAAATGAATAAATGCAACAAAACACAAAGGATCTAATCATTTGGGGATGGATTTGTAATCTATTTATGATTCTATGTAATTTCATGTTAAAGGAAGCTGTCTATTTAACGTACTACAGTTATATAATGCAACTCTGCTGATCAAACACAAGGTTCATGCTGCCACCTTGTGTTTCCCTCTAGATACAAGACCAGGGCAGCCATTCAGTTGGAGATCCAAACCAAGCTTGAAAGAATACATTTTAATACATTTTGGTGTCTGAAGAGTGAAATTAATATTTGACTTTGTTGTAAAGGCCAAGTGATAAAAATAAGCCTTTATTAATTGAATTATTGCATTTCCCCTGCATATTCCCTTTCATTAAAAATATCCCGTGCCGGGAGGCATTCGTTACACACAATGTAAAGTACACATTAAATCATAAAGACGGCATTCGAGTAACACATTTTACAGTTCAAGATTTTTCTGTTTACATTCATATTTGACATTAACATAAAGTGTAAATCTATAAAGTGGTGAGAATGAATCATGAACACAAGCAACAGACATATCTATATAGTTCTACATCTTACGTTGATTTGAGACATGGAGCCTGGCCAGGGTCTTAAACTTTAATAAGAAATGTCCCGAGATACAGTGCACTGGGCCAAAACAGGGTCAAGTACTGGTTAATAATGGGGCCTAGGAAGAACAGTAGGGAGAGGACTGATCCTCATTCAACTGGATTTTCTACACTTCCATGATAGATATCTCAATGATTTTCACCCAAATATTGATTTAGCAGATCATCTCAATAGCCACATCCACATCTCGCATGTGATTGCAGCTTTTATGGACCTGTGAAACGACATGAAAAGTTTATAAATAGCCAACACAAAATCCCAAAGGGTGATGGGTGGAAATCACATTCCCCATGGACGTCCGTGTGTCCAAACTAGTCTTTATTGTGCAGAACAGGAACTGCTGTTTGTAAAAAAAAGTTACACATAATCGCACAAGAATGCAACCGAAGGTTTTTTTTTGCATGATTATGTGATTAGCGATGAGCGAATTTATTTGCCAGCCATGGATTTCCGGCAAAATTCCGAATTTCGGCAAGTGTGAATTTTTTCGCGAAACTGTGGCGAAAATTAGCTGTGGAAAAATTCACCGGAAAAATGCCCATGAGAAATAACACGTATTGACTAAAGAGAAAACACCCATTGAGTTTTATGCATTTGGAGGAAAAGTCGCCATAAGAAAAAACGCCCATTGACTTTAATGCATTGGGACAAAAAAGTCACCATAAGAAATGCCCATTGGCGTTAATGCTTTTGGAGCGAGAAAAATTTTGCGCATGTTAAAATGTGTTGTGTGTAAAAACACCCATTGACTTCAATGCGTTTCGCAAAATTTCCTCATTTCGCAAATTTTTTCGGAGTTTCATGAATTTTTCGGCGAAACGGGACAGATTCGCTCATCACTATATGTGATATTTGTGATGTTTCATCCACGGCAATTCCTGTACAGCCCAATGAAAAGGTATTTTTCTGCCACCTCTTTTCTCTTACCAACGAGTGGGAGTGTCAGACTGGTCTTATTTATAGTAATAGGAGGCTGCAGGGGAGGCTTTGGGTGCCATCACCATTCATCACCGTAGTGATATTCTGTAATACAGCACAAAAAAACTCAGTGCTTCCCAAGTTAGCCACTATGCCCAATGTACTTACAGATTTATCAAAGGTTGAAGTAAAAATTAGAAATAAAAAAAAAAAAAAAGAATTTTGGTTTTATTTGGGGAAAAAACGATTCATACGATTTGAACGAATACAAACTATTCACCAGCAAAAAAAACTTTTTTTTTTTTTTAATAAATTTCAGTTGGTCGAATTTCGAAGTTTTATAAATTCGACCCTTGATAAATCTGCCCTTTAATAATACAGATAAGTCCGAAATGGAAAAGTTGCTCCATTCTATATACATACTAAAAGTTTACTTTAATGTGAACCATCCCTTTAACTTTTTTTTATAATTCTGAGACAATTTTCAATCGGCCTTCTTTTTTTTTGTTGTTTTTTGCATTTGTCTTTTTGGTTTAATTTTTGGCTGCCAGTTCTGTATCCATCATTTGAAAGCTGAAAAGAGGCAAAAGAAGAAGAAGAAGGCAAATAGTTTAATAACTATAAAAATAATAAAAAACGAAGACCGATTGACAGGACTGAACTAGGGGTAGCCAGTAGAGACATGTGCACCTTTTCTATCGCCCACCCCTAGTCCGGGCCATTGTTCCCTTTGTAGTTTACCTCTCCCCGCTCCATCTGACTATTCGCACATGAACATGTTGGTATGGGGGGGGGGGAAGCAAGGTTGAAATTTCTCTGAATGAGCCATTCTAGAACATACACAGGCCTCCTAGAATCTCCAATATCCACACTAACAGGACCCCAACAGTGGAACAATTCAATAACAAATAGCAAATTAAGAAAATGAAAGGTCAAATCAATAGGGGCAATATGAACCAATATTCAGGACAGCCCCCAGTGAAGCAAACTTCTAATATTGGGGTCAGGTCTGGTTCCTGTCTTGCTTATAATTCACACTAGCCTGGTGCACTTTCTTATAGAGTGACACGGATCCATTTCCCAAGGAGCCCCTCCATTACCCTGGACCAGCTTACACTTATATTGTTTTTTTGGTGATATTTCAGTTAGCAAACATGTTAAAGGCTCTCTGGACTTTATTCACTCTCTTTACTCTGAAACAAAAACAAATCATTTTAGCACAATGAAGATATATAGGGGCAAATTCACTAAAGCGCGAAGTGGCTAACGTTAGCGCAAATTTGCCAGCGTGATGTCATTTCGTTACTTTACTAACGGGCGATGGCGTAAATTCGCTAGCGAAGTGGACCTACTCTAGCGCTACTTCGCACCCTTGCGCTATGGGCGCTATGAAGGGACATAACTACGCTAATTCACTAACTTGCGGATTTTCATGAAAGTTAACTCTTGCGCCAGACTTGCCTTCGCCAACTGAGACCAGGCGAAGTGCAATAGAGTAGATAGGGATTGCTTAAAAAAAAGTTGAAATTTTTTCTAAGTCCCACAAAACGCTGGCGTCATACATTTTTTTGGGGTACCCTCCTCCCCCCCTACATTTCCTAACATATGGCACCTAAACTATACAGTGGGCTCATGTATAAGGCAAAATATCAACTCTATTTTATTTTATGAAGCTTTCCCAGGCTTCTGTAGTGTAATGTATTTGCTGCTACATATACGTCCATTGTACTTTAACTTGAAGCCGTATGCAAATTAGGCATCGCTAGCATAACTTCGAATTAACGCTAGCGCATCTTCGCTACCATTCGCCTCCCTGAGCGCAACTTCGCATTTTAGTGAATTTGCGTAGTGCTGGCGAAACTACGCCTGGCGAAACTACGGCCTTGCAAAGTGCGGCAGAGTGTGGTGAAGCTGTCGCCGGCGTAACTTCAGATCTTAGTGAATTTGCCCCATAGTGTTATCCCAAAATACACTCATTCCATTCATTTACTCACAAATAATTCCCTTGTCAGTTATGATGCAGAATTTGTACAAATCAAACATAATAAAGTCCCATGTAAGTCCCTTCCCTAGAAAAGAGTGCAGCGGATAAGAACCAGAATGCAGGTTTGTAGTGTAGAACTGGCAAAATCCCTAGAACAGTAAAACTATAGTTGTGCATGAAAATGCAGAACATTTTGCATCTGAAAGGGAAAGTAAAAATCTCACTTTCCAGGAGCCATATTCTTTGGACGTTGGCTTTTCGGGTCAGTAATATGGAGCACTATACCCAAACAATAAAAAAAGGAACCAATAGGATTGTTTGTTATAAACATGGATTCATGCTGGGTGGAGAAAAAGCACATTAAGTGAAGGTGAAGATCTTGGTTGGTTTAAATAGTAGACCATGAGAAATAGCATTGGTGTATTTTGTTTGTAGATAATAGAGCCCATACCTGTAACATGAACTTGCAACAGGGAATATAATGCCACATTCTTCTCTTTATATTTACATTGGATTCATACACGGGAAGATAATAAAAAAAACATTTGGGTGCCTTTTATTGCTCTATTCTGCTCTTCCCCAGTTTGGCACTTAACCAACACGTCACTGGTTTCATCGGAAAACAAAAGATCTGTGAATATGTTACAGCTATTTGCATAATGCTGCCAGACTGGAGCATTGCTCCCTGGGTAACAGAATGTAGGACAAGGGGACCAAGATGGTTCAATTTTGGATGCCTGGTTTGGACTGAGGTTTTGTTCCCATGGACCTTCTGGCAACCTAGTCATCATTGCAGTAGAATGATCTCCAAAGATCTCCTGAAATGTATTTTATGATCTAAACTAAGTTGGCCAACCAATGGTCCAAGAACTACACACTGCGTATATTCACAAGTCTGTCTCACAGTGTGGCCTTGGCGTAGAGTGTCCATTTCTTCCATTACACATCTGTCTCAATCCTCAGTCTCTCCATTCGCTGAACATTCCTTTCTACGGCTGTTTGGTTGGTGATTTCCTTGGCATAGGACTCTGGAAACCATCCTCTTTCTCCGTCTCGTAGCCTTTCACCCTGATACCAACCTATTAATAACAGTTAAAAGTATCAGTAAATATTAAGGTTTATGTAGACATACAAAGAAGTTTCTCTCAATATATTTCTTCCATACAAGCTATGGATACGTTTTTATCCTAAAGCAATGCTGAATTTACTTTTCAGCCAGTTTAAATGGCCTTGGCCCCTTATGTTTATATGAAAATTTTTGGGTTCATCATATTTTACCACTGAAGTGCAATTTCTTCATGCTTGTACCACCTGACTAGTTGCCTACTAAGCGATTCATCTATAAAGGTGTTGCACTAGGAGGAGACTATTGGTCTTCTCAATTTTGCATCAATGTTAGTATAACTGGGGGAACACCCTGCTTCCATGGCAGACCACAAACTAGTTTAAAAAAAAAGTAATTTTCCTTTTTATTTCCCTAGTTTGTTGTAGAAGGTGCAGTAAATCCCACATAAGATTCTTAACTACGAGCTGAAATAATGCACATAATCTCACGCATGGGAAGACACATCAGTGGCTACTACTGGATCTGCCTGGAAGTTCCCATGTACGTTTGGGAAATTTGTGCTACCAAGATATTGTATAAGTATATAAAACTATATATATATATATATATATATATATATATATATATATATATATATATATATATATATATATATATACATATACATATTTAGTAGCCTGAAGACGGCTCAATCTAAGGAGCCGAAACGTTGACAATTTATTGTCAACGTTTCGGCTCCATAGATTGAGCCGTCCTCTCTATGGAGCCGAAACGTTGACAATAAATTTTGATATTTGATTTTTCATACTAAGACCTGGTTGATGCGTTTTTTTCAGTGGACTTCCTGAAGACGGCTCATGTGACTGGGCCGAAACGTTGAATAAACGACAAATTTATTTTCTCATTTAAGCCCTGTGTGTGCGGACTCTTTTTGCTACTTCCATACTATTTTCAATAGTTCCAGCACCTAGGCATCTATTTTGTGCTCTGTGTGCATATAGTATAGTACTAGTACATAGATAGTGGACTCCATCTGATTTAGAGGTAACCTCACTAAGTTATACAGAGTTCCATTTCTTCCTAGACTCTAGACAGGCACATCCATGTATAGCTGCACATAATAAAAGCGTTTTGATTTATCACAAATTGGAGTGCGGGTCCTTATGACGACTTCATTATGATATTTAGGTTTTTATTACAAAAATTAAAAATCCATAATATATTTATTTTTAATTGTATTTAATAATTGTATTTAATTTAATTAACAGGCCAACGTTTCAGTCTCCTTCTCAGATCTTTAGCAATATATCTATATCTATTAAAAAAACAACATTAAAAAATATATATATATAAATTTCATGTTACCATCTTCTTCCTGCAACACCAGCATCACATCATTCTGTTGGAGTGAAATTTCATCCGCTTGTTTGGCCAAGTAAGCCTTTATTATTTCCACCTGGCTCAGTCCTGGAATAGGGGTAAAACTTTTTTAGCACAATGACAGGAATGGAGAACTGCCAGTATGGGCGACATTATAGAGACAGACCCCAATATGTTAAAACTCCCGCAGAAAGAATATATAATGAACATTTGGCATGTAATGTAGGGTCTGTTTAAGTTTACCACTTGCTTCTTGATTGTATTTTCTTTTAATATGTTCATCATACTAAATGAAGCAGACTGCATGCGGTGTATATACCCCAAATCACCCCTACTTACAGTGATCACTCATCATTATTTTCTTACCTCCTCTCCTAGATCTGTTGTTCTCTTTGTTGTCTTCTTTCCTCTCAAGTGCAGCAATCCACCGTGCTCTATCACTCCTGCATAGAAACGTGCACAATGATATCTCATCCTGGGATACCCAACCTCAGCCCTTTGTTTTTGTTGAACTACAATTCCTATCAGTCCTTCTCTGCCACGGGATGATGCTGGTAGGTTGGACACTACCTATCTCTCTAGTCTCCCAATCAGGAATTAAGGACAATGGTCTTCGCCCAGTGTGAAATATGTGCTTTTATATCCAGCTTTCTCTTAGAGGGCTCGGACTATATACTTTTACCCTTTAACTGTTTACAATATCTTATTTTCAAAAAATAAAATGGTGAAACAAAAAGTAACAGACTGTGATGATGTCAGATACTTACAGACTGTCAGATGCCAACACAGTTTGGTCTGGTTTCCCTTCACTGTTCTTACTGATATTAATCTGGAACAAGAAGGTCCCATTTGGACTCCGGGGGCCACTTGTTGCAGTTTTTGCAGGAGGCGTTAAAGGTTGGTCACTGTTGTCAAATTTAGTGACAGCTAACTGATCCGTCATAACATAATCTGTTACTATGTAGTTTTCCTCGCTGGAAACAGAAAGAAAACCCCAATGTGAATAACAATGACAGGGTACTACACAAGGAAACAGTATAAGGCCTGATTAAGGTTTAGCTAGTGGTAGTAAATTTCTGGTTATATTCGCTCTAGGAGCGTTGATCAAGCTGCTAGTGTCGGGAAACTAGTGGGTGAAGCTTAGAACCAGGTAGGGTGCCAAGAATCAGCAGAAGGTAATGAGCTATCTCCAGGGAAGGTTCTGTTCTCAAGAGTGTGATTAACTTTTTATGCCCTTTTATAACCTACAAGCTGTGCTCTGTGATACTTCCTACACTGTTCAAGTGAATTATTAGTGGTCACCAGTTGATAAACTGCCTGAGAGTTAATAAAGAAGTACAGATCATTGCTAAATCTGTCGTTTGACAAATATTCTACGTGTCATCCTTCCCTCAGCTAGCAGGCTGGTGTCCATCAGAGTGGCAGAGTAATATTTATGGTACAGAGGTTGGGAGTTGTCCAATAGTTACAAGATTTCAGAAAGCACACAGGAAGCATCATACCACACTATAACTACACTTCAATAGACATGGGTGGGTTACATAAGTGATGAAAAAAAAATCCACTCATATGTTGGAATGAAAAAGCTTTTTAGGATGGAGAACAGAGCCAGCATAAATGATCATGTTTGATCTTTCTCTGTGAAAAACAGTGGCGCATTCTACTCACCCTTGATCATAAAGCAATGTTCTAAGCCACCATTAGAAAAGTGATTAAATGGTTTTCTTCTAGTACCTACCACCAGGGCCGGAACTAGGGGTAGGCAGAAGAGGCACCTGCCTAGGGCGCAAAGATGTTGGGGCACTGGGCAGGTACCTATTCAAAAGTTTTTTCTGCCTACCCCTAGTCCAGGTGGCTCGCTCCCCTGCTGCTCTTGCCCCCTCCTCTGTCCTCCCCTCTCCTTCGTTACTATCCCATGTCATTTTATGGCGGTTGAGGGCACACAGGAGGCGGGAGGTCGCCCAGCCCTGCCTACCACTCTGGTTTGCGTCCATTATGCTCCAGGCCTTGTTCTGCTTCTGACATCAGATTTCATACTAGAAATGTTAGACCTAATTATGTATTCTTTTTTGTTTGGTTGAAACTCCCATACTCCCTCAGGACCAATTTCAGTTAGCTGAGCCAACTAAGCTTAGTTTTTCCTCTTTGTCCCACTTTGTCTTTTACCTATACCTAGAACATTAGAACCTGCAGTCCAAGTTCATTTTTATAATATGTTAGGGTGTCACATATTCATTATTACTTCACCTTTTCTTCTTCGTTATTATCAGGACATCATTGAATAGGAAGAGGTAACAAGAAGTCTTTCCAAAGCCTTTCCAGAACACTCCAGATTCTTCCACAAGGTTAAGTTCACCCCTCTTCAACAACCAGCGGGAGGCAGAAATGAGTGGGAATGGCTAAAATAAATCAAAGGAGAAAATTAATCCTTCGTTACCTTAAAGGGATACTCTCATGGGAAAACATGTTTTTTCCTAATATATCTGTTACTAGTGCTGCTCCAGCAGACTTCTGCACTGAAATCCATTTCTCAAAAGAGTAAACTAAATAATATTTAATTTTGAAATCTGACATGGGGCTAGAAATATTGTTTCCCAGGAGCCCCCAGTCATGTGACTTGTGATCTGATAAACTTCAGTCACTCTTTACAGCTGCACTGCAAGTTGGAGTGATATCACCCCCCCCCTCAACAGCCCATCAGCAGAACAATGGGAAGGTAATCAGTAAACAGCTCCTTGTTAGATCTAAGAACAGCACTCAATAGTATAAATCCATGTCCCACTGTGACTCCTTTAGTTACATTGAGTAGGAGAAACAACAGCCTGCCAGAAAGCAGTTCCATCCTAAAGTGGCTCTTTCTGAAAGCACGACCAGGCAAAATTACCTGAGGTGGCTGCCTACACACACAATATTACAACTAAAAAAATACACTTATTGTGTTAGGAATGCAATTTATATGGTAGAGTGAATTATTTTCAGTGTAAACAGTGTCATTTAGAAATAAAAACTACACCATAAAAATCATGACAGAATCCCTTTAATGGTCTAAAAGTCTACTAAATGGCCACATGGTGCATTTCTTTGGCAGGTCAGAAGGTTATCTGAGAAACCACCTCTTTTCATAATAACAATGGGAAATTACTTTATTAAGGGAACCCAGACTGTTTTTGTGAAAGACTTATTTTATTTTTTTAAAAGTTTTTATTTTCATTTTAACAAAGAAAAAGGAAGAAAAGAAGAAAGAAAAGAAAGAAAGGAAGAGAGAGAAAAGAACAACAAGATTGACATTGTACATCTTTGGAGCCATAATAAATACAAAATCTGTGCCATTACATGTGTTCTGTTGTTGTCGTTATCTAACAGCTTGAGATCAACATATCATAATTTAATTTTAATTATTTTATTTTTTAGCTAGTGCCCTCCATGTCCAACCACTGGGCCCAAACCTTCTCAAATTTTGTGGGGCATCCCCGAGCTATGTAGGTAATTTTTTGGTTTGGAAGGGAATCATTGACCAGATTTCTCCAGAAGCCTAAAGATGGAGGAACCGTGGACTTCCACTGTAGTAAAATGGCTTTCTTAGCATAATACAACAACTGGAGATAGCATAATTTAACACCGGCCTGCATGCCAAGATCATCCACAACCCCCAATAGACATATCCGAGGATTTTTTATACATGGGACCCTCAATGTGGCAGAGATATGGTGTAGAACTTCCCCCCAATACCTTTGGATATGGGGGCAGGACCAGAAAACATGCAAAAATGTGCCGACTTCCTGTAAGCATTTGACACAATGGTCTGGGGTTAAGGGATATATCCTAGCCAACCTGTGAGGGGTTAGATACACTCTGTTGAAGAATTTTGCCTGGATATATCTGTCTCTGACTGACATAGTGATAACCGGTATCTGCTTCAGAGCGTCATCCCACATCTCATCCTCCAAATCAGGAATATCCCTAACCCACATCTGTTTTACCTTGGCTAGGGGGTCTGGGGAAGCTTGGCACAGAATGGTATAGAACCAAGTCGTTGGTTTTTTAAGATCCACCCTTCGCAAATATTTCTCCAGTGTGGTGTCCATCAAATCGATGGGTGGGGTGGGAAACTGCATTCTGAATGCATGTCTAAGTTGTAGATATCTAAAAAGCATAGAGTTGGGCAGCTGAAATCTTTCTTTTAGGTTTTGGAACCCCTCGATGTCCCCATTCGCTATGATGTCCCCAAGTGTTTTTATTCCTCTAGATGCCCAGGTATTAATATCAGGTATTGAGCCAAAGTGTGAGAGCATACCATTGCCCCAAATAGGTGTCCAGGGGGACCACACTGTCCTCGCCTTGTGGACATGTTTAAAGCTTTTCTTAAATACCTCTGCCACTGTAGCCATAGGTGTAGTAATTTTATAGTACTCTGAGGGACCCCGATATGGCAGTTTGGACAACGCTTCCAAAGACCCCATGCTAGCAGCTTCCAGTATAGTAGAGGGGTTGTCATTTTGGGGTACCATCCACCAGTGCACATAGGTTAATTGACTGGCCAAGAAATATAACTTGAGATTAGGGAGCGCCAGTCCCCCACATGTCACCGGGACCTGCAATACATTGAAACTCATACGTGGGTGCTCCCCCGCCCATATGAACCTCCTCAGTATGGAGTCTATGTATTTAAACCATTGACTTCGTGGTGGGATAGGCGAGTTGTGGAATACATACAAGAACTTGGGTAGGAACACCATTTTAAATAGGTTAACCCTACCCGGGGGG
Organism: Xenopus petersii; assembly: GCA_038501925.1. NCBI lineage: Eukaryota > Metazoa > Chordata > Amphibia > Anura > Pipidae > Xenopus > Xenopus petersii. The sequence goes on from CM076685.1 coordinate 91,964,967, forward strand.
GAAAGGGGCAGCTGTCGCCAGACCTCAGTCTTGGCCTTCAACGCCTCCACAATTGGGGTCAGGTTATTCTCCTCGAATTTCTTGTAGTCCCTGTGGATGGTTATCCCCAAATATTTAAACTTCTGCAGGACTTGTAGGTGACAGATTTGTGTTGGTGAACCAATGGGTAGCGGGTCTATTGGAAATATCACAGATTTGGCTCTGTTAACGCAAAGGCCCGAATATTTCCCAAACTCCTCAATAAGATTCAGGGCTGCCTCTAAGGCTCTACCAGGATTAGCCAGGTAGAGGAGCATGTCGTCTGCGTACAGCGACAGCTTTTCCGTTATGTTACCTACCAGAAGTCCCTCCACCTCCTGGGCTTCCCTTAGTTTCACTGCCAGAGGCTCTATTGCTAGAGCAAACAGCAAAGGGGAGAGGGGGCATCCCTATCTAGTCCCCCTTTCAAGCCGTATTGCCTGTGTAAGTATACCATTAACTAAAACCTTGGCTTCCGGTTTGCAGTATAATGCCTTTATCCAACCCAGAAAACGCTGCCCAAATCCAAATCTGCCCAAGACTACCCAAAGGTACTCCCAAGACACCGTGTCAAAGGCCTTTGCCGTGTCCAAGGAGACCACTATCCTGTTCCCACTGTTGATGTGATCAAGGGCTAAGTTATTGAACAATCTCCTAATATTAATGTCGGTGGCCTTGTTTGGCATGAAGCCAGTCTGATCTGGGTGCACCAATTCAGTAATTACCCTTTTTACTCTATTAACTAGCACTTTTGCAAAAATTTTAGTATCACAGTTCAGCAGGGAGATGGGGCGGTACGAATCACAACTGTCAAGTGGTTTTCCGACTTTGGGAATCAGAATTATATGGGCCATATAACAAGAGTCTGGGAGTGGAGTGTCTGGCGATACTCTGTTAAAGAGCGCACAAAGCTTGGGAGTTAAAGTCGTCCCGTGTTTTTTGTACCACTCCGTTGGAATACCGTCTGGTCCAGGGGACCTTCCTGCCGGCATGTCAGCGATAGCCTCAGCTATTTCCTCCTCAGCCATGTCAGCTTCCAATTCCCCTATCAGTTGTTGATCTAGGCGTGGGATTGGTATTTTATCAATGTATGCCTGAAGTTCCTGGGGTGTATGTGATGGAGGAGCAGCATAGCTGCTTTGATAGTATTTATGAAACCTATTTACCACATGCAGCCTGTCAGTGATCAGAACAGCATCATCCCCCATAATTCCCTGTATAACCGTATGTGGGACATCCCCCTTTGCTAGCAAGGCAAGTAACTTCCCATTTTTGTCCCCCTTATCAAACCACGCGGCTTTCCTATATATTTCATTCTGGGAGGCTTTTTCGGTTACCAACAGGTTTATACGTCTCTGGGCAGCTGCATGATCCTGTTTGATACCGTCTGTAGGGTGGGCTATTAGATCGGACTCAAGGGCGAATAGTTCCGCCCTGGCCACGTCAAGTTTTGCATCATGCTCCCTCCTCACAGACGATATCAGAGAGATATATGTACCTCTTGTGTGGGCTTTGCAAGCATCCCATACTATATCTGCGGAGGCACTGCCTTGATTTTCCTGCCAGTAGGCCTCAAGCATTGGGGCGTATTTCTCCTCTACTTTATCGTTGGAGATCCATTTAGGGGGGAGTCTCCAATTCCGTGTGACCCCAGGGTCCCTTCCCTGCAATGACATTATTACTGGGGAGTGATCAGAGCACACTCGCGTGGCAAAAAATACATTTTCCATGGCCTGTAACACCTCGGCACTGACCAAGATGAGGTCGATCCTGGACAGCGCCGAAGAGGAGGAAGTATAGCACGAGAACTGCTGGAGGTACGGATTCCTCCATCTCCAGGAGTCTATAAGGCCGGTTGCGCCTAACCACTGCGCAAAAGCTTTGTTGTCACAGGCAATGGGTCTCAGCCTGTCGAGGCCAGGGTCAGGGACCATGTTAAAATCCCCCGCCCAGATCATAGGGAAGCTTCCCAACTTAGCAACTTTATGTAGAATCTCGTTAAGAATTTGTAAATCCGCAGGTGGCGGCAGGTAAACATTGACAAATATAAATGTGGAGCCGTCCACTTGTCCTTTCAGAATTATAAATCTCCCAAAACCATCAGTCATTATCTTTTCTAACGTAAAGTTTAGGTTTTTCCTAATCAATATGGCCACACCCCTGGAATAGTTGGAAAATTCAGCATGGTAAACATTTGCAACCCAACATCTCTTCAGGGCCCTAACCTTCTGACCCACGAGGTGGGTTTCCTGTAACATAATAAGGTCTGCATTCGCTTTCTTAATCTGTTGCAGCACCACAGACCGTTTGATTCTGTCGTTTAAACCCCTGACATTCCATGATAGTAAGTTAAACTTTTGTTGTACCGCCATTGCATCTGCAAGAAGCATGAATGAGTGGGATAACCCTGGGCCCCTTCCCTAGAGCAGAAACCCGTAGTGCAGACATATCATAATAGACATTCAAATGGCACAATGAATCAGTGTATATCTGGCATCCACATAACATCAAAAAAAGAATTAGAAAAAGACAGATAGTAAAACTTCCCCGAGTAGAATTCCCCCCTCCCGGTATCCTCCCCCTAACTTGGAGATACATCACTCCCAAACTATCTCTCGTTCCAGGGCGTGTGGAACTCTGAGAAAGACTTATTTTACATCAACATATCATACTTTTCCCATGTTTTCTCCCTTGAAATCAGTATTGTTGACTGTGTATGTGCGCTTGGAAGTGAGACCCACCAACATTCCACAGCTCTGCTGGATCAACACCAACCCAGCTATACTGAGATAAAGGTCATAGAGGGAAAACCAATGTTTTACACAGCTTTAATAGAATTGGGGGTGCCTTTCCCCTTTTCTCCCAGTACAGAGAGCAGGCGACTAGCTAAAGAATAGTGATGGGGGAATTTGTCCCGTTTCGTTTCAATGAAAATTTCATGAATTTCCTGTGAAATTTGCAAAACGACGAAAAGTTAGCGAAACAAATTATTAGCGAAATGGCGAATTTTATCACAGGTGGGTGTCAGACAATTCTGACGCTGGCGACAATTTGACGCACATTAAAGTCAATGGGCGTGCATTTAATTTTCGCAGCAAATCTGCAGCTTTATTCGCCAACGGCGAAACGCGGAAATTCACTGCGAATTTGCGCCTGGCGAATAAATTCGCCCATCACTACTAAAGAAAGCTGCCTATTGATGGAGATGTTTGACCAGAGAGAACTCCAGCATGGGGAATAACTCCTTGGACACTAGATCCACAGAAAAGCTGTCAGAAGGAAAGGAAGCCTTTAAAGCCTAATTTTTCTAATATGGCTTAAAAAATAAAACTCAGAAGAGCACTCGGAAGGGCACATTTTCCTAGCCCCAATATTAATACCTGCCTGCACAACACACACAATATTAGGAGGACAATCCTTAAGGGAACACACTGTTCTCAGAGTTTTGTAAATGATGGCAGAAATGATTTCTGAATACAGAAAAAGCTGCTTTTGATTGTAGCTACAAAACCTTAGCAAATGCAGGCGATTGTGTGCAGTAATTCTAGTTAAGCATAACTATATGGAAATTTTGTCATTTTATGTAATTTTTCTAAAATTACTTCCTACCTTGATCTTCCCGAACTCAAGCTGCGTTTGCAGGGTGTACATCTGCTCTGTCCTTTCCATCTTCCGTGCCCCTTCATTGCACTGCTTAACCAGCTGTTAAAGAAATCAATAGATAATCACTTTATTTATTTACTTTATCTGCAGACAGATTCAGAAGGTAATCACCTGTGTCACATAAAATTGCTTCTGTAGTTACGCTGTTTTTCTAATAATATTTTACATTTGTACCCAGCAGCATACCGAGCAAACTAATCTACACATTTAAATACACTTTTTTTTGTAGTATTGTTAATTTGACCAAATTTGGTCATAAGCTTCAGTTTTTTTTTTTTGTTTTTGCAATGCATGGTGTTATTTCAACCGTAAGGACTACATGGACCCCATGTTGTCTCGCATTTACCTTGGGAAAAAGTGCTCTTTCAATAGATAGAAGTGGTTAAATGAGCGAAAGCATTGGGGCCATGTCAGATTCCAGACAGAACTTTATAAATCACTAGTGAAGGATTTAGAAGCTGCACTCAAGGAATAACTTTGAGCAAGAACAATGTTTTATGTTCAAATCTTCATTAATGATTAAGGAGATAGACTCTAATGGTACTTCCCTCCCTAATGCCTGGCGAATTTGTGCTCTGGCGAATGGACATAACTACACAAATTCACTAAGATGCGAATTTTACTGAACGTTACCTCCTGCGTCAGACTTGCCTTCACCACCTCAGACCAGGCAAAGTGCAATAGAGTAGATAGTTGAAAAAAGTCCCAAAAAACGCTAGCGTCTTTTCCTTTTTCAGGGTGATAGGCTGAATAATAGCGTAAATTTTTGCTGTGGTAACCGGCTTCCCCCCCTACATTTCCTAACATATGTCACATTAACGATACACTGGGCTCATGTGTAGGGCAAAATAACAACTTTATTTTATTATATTAAGGTTTCCCTGGCTTGTGTAGTGTAATGTATTTGTCGCAACATATACGTCCATTCAACTTTAACTTCCCACCATAGCCAATGCTAGCGCAACTTCGCCAGCACTTGGCGCCATGAACACAACTTCAGATTTTTAGTGAATTAGCGTTGTCCTGGCGAATCTACGCCTCGCGAAGTGTTGTGCTGTGAGCGTAGCCGTCGCTGGCGAATTTTTGGAGGTTAGTAAATTTGCCCACAGTGTATACACAGTTCTTAACGTGTTGGTTACCAATTTCTAAAAAGGTACAAGAAGTCTTTCAAGAAGTGTAACAAATTCACAGTAGTTATCTTATAGTTTTATGGATTTGTCGTAATATGACAAAACTTAAAAAAGTGTTGTATATACGGTAAAAAAAAAAAAAGTCATTATTGTGCTGTGAAAATTTTGTGCCCTCCAAAAAATTCTCTATACAAACTTAACCTGTTGACATTTTTCCCTGAATTTTTCATTACTGCAGAGACATTTTGGTTTAAATGGCTGATTCTCAACATGTTGCTCACTTTTTTTCAACATTTTTTAAAAATTGTTGGTAGAGATGAAAAAATATTCATATTTGATCTGTGAATTCCTCCCTACAAGTCAGGATTACTGATAGTAGTCTCCATTCAGTAGTGCATCTAACTTTGCAATGATCGTTCTCTCAAGCTGGCTTATTGGTGCTCAAAGGATAAGTCAATATTAAAACAGAATCAGCGTATGTTCCTGTCCTTCCAAAGAAGCATAAAAAAAAAAAAGTAACAGGAACTCCAATAGTTTGACTGCAAAAACCTTTATTCCAAGTTGTGGCAACACGATTCATTTGATAAAGGGTATTGTACCTGAAACATGTCGTGTTGCAACAACCTGGAATAAAAGTTTTTGCAGTCAAACTACTGGAGTTCCTGTTCCATTGTTTTTTTTTTTTTTTGCTTTTTTGGATTTTCACTAATTAGTTGCAGCACGGAGCAACTTTAAAGCACTTGGACATAATTCTTGGAATTTTACAGTATGTACTGACCACCACCGCCTTCTGCATTACGATCCTGTCCTTATAACCCTAATTCCCCTCTTAAGATCCCTCCCAAACAGCATCATAGGTTACTCAAATGACTGCACCGATTGCTGTACCTGGTTACAAACATAAAGGGAATTGGTGCAGTTATTGGAGTTCCAACAGGGCTCAATCTGCATCACTTCTACAGGAATATAAAATACATTGATTAAGAAGAGAAGAGATGCAGCTAACCTTGCTTAAAGCTTTCAGGGCATGAGTTGTCTCTTCGTATTCTTTAGTGTACATGTTCATTTTTTGGCAAATAGTCTAGAAAAAAAAATACAACAATAACATAAGTCATGATTATTTACAGCATAGTGCATGCAGTAGTAATATAATTATTACTGAAATTTCATTTGACATGATCAAATTTTACTATTGAATGGATACAATGTGATACTTTGGGAAAAATGTGCCATGTTACTCCATAAGGCAGTAAGTCCGCCAACATGTTATTGTACCTGCACCTTGTGTCCTACAGATGGAAGCTCAGAGATTCTAGAGGTTGCTGATGGATTCAATCACCAGAAAGAAATATACTAGGATTGTCCTACACAGAGGATACTGATTTTTATGTGGCCACGGAGATCAAAAACTCAAAACATTGCCTCCGGCCCCTCATGAGCGCTCCTCCATATCCAATACTGTAGGAGCCAAATTTGTTGGGGAGTTTGTCTTACTATCATTCAAAAATGTAAAACTAAGTAGGAGCTCTGTGTAGAAAATATTGATGATGGCAAACACAACTTTAAATTATTCAGAAGCTCCAGTCTGCAGGCCTGAAAGTTCTATTTATAAAGTCATGAAGAAAATAGTTTGTGGAACAGAGTTCTAACTGTTTCTTCCCTGACACCTTCCCCTTTGTTTTTCCAACCTATTTGTATCTATGTTCTCCTCCACCCTTTGTATTCTTGGTTCTCTACCATTTTCTCTTCTACTCTTCAATTATCCCTTTAGTTCTGCTGCTCTTCCCTATTCCAGTGTCAGACTGGAAATGCATGAAATGCACCGTAATGCACGAAATGTATGCATGGAAGGCTAAGCCATGTGCTTTGCTTTCCTAAAATAAAGCCTTTACTGTGAGATCTGTGAGTGTCTCCTGTCTTCCATGGGAAAGTACAGGGTTCCTTTGCACCTACAGAAATGCATACTGTGCTTAAGTCGTAGTTAATAGGTTCAAATGCAGTATTAATGTGCGACAAGGTACAATAACTTTCTGCATGTTGTTTTTATAGATAATAAATATATATTATAGGTTCAGTATAGGCCTAAAATAAAGTAAGGGATGATAGGAGGATACCAGGAGATGCTCTGGAACCCTGTCCCCTAATCTGTGTATCCTACTCTTTTCTCTTTTTTCCCATCTCATCCCTTCCACATTTTTATTATGCTTTTGGCAAGTCAGCTCAAACTAGCTGAACCATTTACTATATTGATTTCTTATCATTTCAAAATATTTGTAGCAACTTCTACATATATTACATTATTTCTCTAAGTAGTTACATTTGTGAGAAGATAATCCATCGACTCTAGATAATAGACAGAGACCCGCTAGATTATAGACAGGCCAGTGGGCAACACTGGTGTACAAATAACCCCTAACTGAACACTTGTGATATATAGCAGCAGCGCCACACATTCAGACTACTTACATCCATCAGGAGAGGAAGACGAGTGACTCTCTGCATTGGTAGAATTAAGAAAGAGAACATGGGCAGGCCACCACATTCTGCCTTCATTTCTATTTGCTTTAAGGTGTCTTTGAAATTTACATTGGCTGATCTGAAATTGCCATAGAGTAAATTAGGAACCACAGTAACAGTAATGAGACACAATGTATATTATTTTAATGCACACAAAGCTTTTATCCAGAGAATGAAATTAGGAGATGAAGTTCTCTCATGGAATGGAATGTGTCTGTATGTAACTTACATGAGCCTTTGGAGAGTCCGTTGCTGGTACATTTCATTGGAGCAGTAACTCACATAGGGCTGGAATTTCGTCACAGCGTGATGCTCTACAATATCACTTATGTTGTCAATGAATGGGTTTTCTTTGTGCCTTTTCTCCAAGTCTTCAAAAAATCTTGAAAGAAAGTGCAAAACATCTTCTGAGTTCATTTATAGGGGGGCAATTGATGCTCTTCTAAACACTTTTGCAATGTTTCATTAATTTTTGTTCCTTTCTTTCCTGGATGTCTGCAGAAAAACACTGCTTAATTTCATAAATGGGTAACGAGAGACCCTTGCCTTTTCACTTCAGGTCACACAGAAGTCCAGATGTTTGGAGATCTTTATTAAAGCTCCACTGATAGCTACATTTTACCCATTTCACTTTATTTACTTGTTTTTCAGTCCCTAGGTTTTCTGAAGAGCACTGCAGTGCACTGCCAGGACAAACTATGGTACTCAAGTTGCCTTTTATCACTTCAGTGAGAAGTATGGGTAACGCTGTATCTATGGCAGATTGTGCCAAAAAGACGGGCAGCACTTAGGGACACTAGCTTTAGCATTTCTCAGCAGAACCCCCCTGTCACCACAAGCTTCACCCATTAGCAGGGCATTTTCCATTCTTCTCAATGAAAAGTGGGGATGGACAATGTTTGGTACATTAACAGTCTGTTCTCCATGAAAGCAATTCAATACATTGTAACCCTATGTCTACTATGGTTTTTTATCATAGCTCTGTACATACTTATTAAGGGTAGTGATGGGCGAATTTGCGCCGCTTCGCTGAAAAATTGGCGAATTTCCCACAAAATTCGCGAAACGGCAAAAAAATTGTGAAATGGCGCAGGCGTCTTGTTTTTGATGCCGCGCCCGTTTTTCGATGCCGGCGTCAGTTTTTCGATGCGCGCATCCATTTTTCCGATGTCGGCGTCCGTTTTTTTCCGAAATTTTTTTGACACTGGCGAATTTTTGCGGGCGTTTCATGAATTTTTTTGCCGGTGGCAAATCTCGAAAATTGCCCGCAAATTCGCGCCTGCCGAATAAATTCGCCCATCACTAATTAAGGGTGATTGCTGAAAATGTATCTTACCTGCACCAGAGCAATTGGTCAGTCTCTACCATTGCACCTTTGCTTGTCATATATTTGCATTTGCTGGCATCCCATATGGAAGTTCTACAGTTTCTTCCACTAATTCTAAGGTTGTCAGAGACCTCACGTGGCTATACGTGGTATTGAAAGCAGTTAGCTAAATGTGCCCTATATAATGACAAGCCTTTGAATTGAACAGATACTGAAGTTCATCCTTAGCAATAGGGTGTATGTCTCAGAAACAAAACTGAAATCAGGGTGTAAGTGTTTCATGGCACTAAGGCTAATTCTTCCAGAGTTCAAGGTCCATTTCATTTTACCACCAATCATCTTATCTGATAACAGCCTCGTGGTTTTCAACCAAGCACTTTCGGTTCCAGCATGAGTGCAGCCCTATTATTGGAGTCAGCATTATTATTAGTGGTATTTATAAAGGGCCAACATTATCCACAGTGCTGTACAATAAAAATTTGTATACAATTAACACACAAAAATGCAAACCATAACAGATACAAGAGATAAAAGGGAATTGGCCAAAAGAGCTTACAATCTAAAAGAGGGGATAGAGCCGTATATCTGTCCCAACTGGCTGGGACCTTATGCAAAAGAATACCTTGACCACATTATATCCCAGGTGGGTACTTGAGCTGGACCATCAGGAAACCTTTACCAAAAGCAGCAGTCATGTGTAATAGGTGTACAGCAAAGCTCTACAGGGAAAACATGCCAGGGAATTCTGTCCGGTGCAATACAAGCCCCATATCACAAAGGGCACATGACTACATTGTTGGCAATTAACAAAGCACTGCACATAAGATCTGCCTTTCTTAGGTGTTCCAAGTACAAAGTTGTAAAGTCTAAGTGCTACCAGAGCTCCAGAGCACGCTTGAGTCCACAGAGTCAATTTAATAGGCTAGACCCCCATCACAATAACGTAGTACTGGAATAATGTTATTTTGCAACACAAAATTCAGTTTAACTGAATGTCAAAACAACAGAAAAGCTCCCTTAATATATGTTCAGTCTGTGCTTTATAACATCTGTCTGCTTTGAATTTACTGATGTGGATTCTGTCATCAATAAAAAAAGAGAACATAGGGCTAATGTAATGTGAATAAAAGGGCCTCCAGAACAATGTGGATGAGAGGGTAAAACAAAGCAACGCCGTTTAATGAGTAGACATCAGTAAGCCTATGCCATTAGCAACTCTGTTACATAACAAGTAAGAACAATAAGGAGCAGTATCAAAAGCAATGAATTGATGCCCCAAATCTGCCCCATAAGTGCGATATAAAAAAAGAGCCCAATAGAGGACTGTCAAGGCAGCACCCTGGTGCCAGAGTAAAAGCAGGCGCAGCCAGGAAACTTGCATTGCATTAGCTGGATCAAAGTCACAAGACTTTAAACAAATGATGGTGGTTTTTTTTTTTTTTTTTTTCTTAAATCAAAGATGATGCACATTTTGGGGATTTATCAAAGATTTAGTAAACGAAGGTTTGGACTTAATAGTTTCCATTTGCTTTTACTCTAGAGACCGAACTTGAAAACAGCAGTAGTTTCCAGTTGTTGGTCCCAGCTAAGAATTTTGCAATAAGTGGGCAAAATAAGCCCAAGATGAGATCCAGTGATTAAAGGAGCATGGACTTAAGTGGTAGAAGTAGAGTATCCTGGAGGTCAAGCCTCTTGTCAAAAGCTTCCAGATATCCAGAAGGAATTCCAACAAAGTTAAGAGCAAATGTCATTAAATTCTATTATGAAACAAATAGTGGTTGGCATCTGGCTGTGTCTGTGTCAGGCTAGAATCATATCAGTTTCCTTGCTGCAACCTATTGTTTCTCTAGATCATGTTAACTGTCATCTCCTTGCTTAATGGCGTCATTTCCAGCTGATGCCAAACTACAGACTGCGCAGATTGGAACACAAAAAGGTATTGCAACCATAAGCAAACGGAAGGTATTTGGTTACTTTTATAGAATCATCATGCTGTGGTTTTGTACCAACTGAATTCAAACTCAAATACGACATGTTACATAAAAACTATGTATATAGTGTACACTGTACCATCCACTATCATCCCAGGGAAGCTTACAATCTAATTACCATTTCCATATTGACAGTACACCCATATAGGAAGGTTAGCTTATTTAGAACATTCAGTATTCAGAGAGTGGGAGGAATCTGTGGGAGACCCATACAAAAGACAGGAAGATGCACCCAATCCTGGATTTCGTTTGGTCGAATCGCAGAACTTATTGCAGTAAGATGCATTTGGTGCAGTAGTTGGCATCAAACCAAGGGCCGCAGATCTACAGACCTGTTATCCAGAAAGCTATGCTATACTGACACTGTACATAAAACTCTGTTCTATGTCATACCCAAAGATTTTACTCCAAGTAGCAGAATAAAAACTCCCATAACCTGAATCCCCCCCCCCCGGTCTCAGCTCATTATAGGCAACATATTCCGTAACCTGTACTTGTTTGAGCTACTTCTTATGCTTCATATCATCCACAAAATAACGGCATTAATGGCTCTTATAGGGGGAAGTTCATCTTAGAATGTTTTAAAGACACCAGTATTCTGACCCAAACTCCCATTGCATTACTTTTGGAGGAAGGTTTCCATATTTACTTTGCAATTCTGCCTTTTTCTGACCTAGAATGTAAAATGCTAGCCCCTTGCCAAGGTCAGAGATGCTAGAGCAACACAAAGCTGTTTTAATTCAATTCGTTTGTTATTCATTTTTATTTTTTCTTAAATCTGTTGCCTACTTTTCTTGGTTCTCAAAACCACTGTCTGGTTGCTAGGAGAAGTGGGAAGACAGCAATCAAATCAAGGTTGAATGTACAGACCAGAGAGATAAAAGAAAACAAATTAAACAAAAAACAAGGTAAATTACTAAAATGCTATACAAAATAATCCAGGAATACAAAATGTGAATGTGACCATACGAAAATTACCAACTTAAAACAATCATATGGACACATATGCCTTTTATAAGGCAAGGGAAGATACTCCAACACTCACAATAAGGGCCGTGCTTATCAAGAAACTACAGGTATGGGACCTGTTATCCAGAATGCTTGGGACCTGGGGTTTTCCGGATAACCGACCTTTCATCTTCATATCTTAGGTCTACTAGAAAATCATGTAAACATTAAATAAGCCCAATAGGCTGGTTTTGCTTCCAATAAGGATCAATTATATCTTAGTTTGGATCAAGTACAAGCTACTGTTTTATTATTACAGAGAAAAGGGTAATCCATTTTAAAAATCGGGATTATTTGATTATAATGGATTCTATGGGAGACAGTCTTTCTGTAATTGGAGCTTTCAGGATAATGGGTTTCCGGATAACCTGTACTAAATACCTTCTATTTATTAACTGGGATTTCTACAAATTGGTTTTACAGTAACACATACAGAATTTCCCAAAACTAGTAGTTGTAAGAGATCTTTATATGGAAGCAAAGGCAACTAAAGCTGCCAACCTACAGGCCAACAGTAGCAGCTTTAAATAATATAAATAAAACCCCTGTAACTAGAAAATCATCATATTTCTACAGAACAAAAACGGGTGCCGTAAAGGGGCAATATGCACCTTAATATGAGCCCCATAAACATGGTTTTGTTAAAATTTAAAAAAAAAACTATATTTTTAAGTTTCTTCTAGTAAACATTGCGAAACAATGAATCAAAATTACATTTTGAAATTAAATTAAAATAATTGAAACAAGCCTAACAAAGAAACAGCTACTACCTTTTGCTGACTTCCAGTATCTCTGCAATGTTGGAGAACAGATGATGGTGCTCAGTGTTGGTTATTGTTTGTCTTAGGTCCTCGGATTTTTGGAAGAGTCGGACAAGAATGCCCAAGCTGTGCTGGTAGGAGTATTCTGACGTGATGATCTCAAATATTGCCTGGAACAATTTAAAGCTTCTGTTAATAGAAGAACAAATCCTTCCATGCAAAGCCCAAAAACTCACCCAGACCAGTGACTGCACTTAGACTTATTTATGTGAAACATCCATTTGGACCATGATATCCTTCTAAACTGAACTCTCTAAACTGATATCCCAGTAAATTGTGAGAGCACCTCTGTATTGAGCTGAATCATCAGATCTAAGAACTGGTCCATTAAAATGCAAAAGATAAGAAAGAGTAAGAGTCCATGGTGGGTGCCAATGAACTATTATTCCCTTATCCTGGGTCAGGGCTCCTCTTCCATAAAAAATGCATGACCCAGAGTAATTATCAGCAGGGGCGGGGGTGGGGTGGGGGAGATGGGCGACAGCCATCTTCACCTACTTATTCCAGGAATCCCATGTACCAAACTTAAAAACATTTCCAATAAGTTCTGTATTGCACTTGCACCAAATCTAAAGAGGTCACCCCGTGCCAGTCCAGGGTAAGGAATAAGCAGGGCAATCCAGAGACTATAGCAAGTCACATTAAGAAAAACAAATATGTTGCTAATGTAGAGCTCTATGACTCCATGTTGATTCTAATCACTGCTGTGTGATATATTTAGTATTTATATAAAAGTTACCTTACATTTAACAGGGATTCTTTAAAAAGTTACTGATGATCTTTCCTACCTCTTGGCGCTTCCGCTCTTCAGGGGAAATCCTGTCCAAAATCCCAGATTCATGTACCTAAAGATGGAACAATTACACATGATAAAACACTGCTGTTGCTCACATATGATGGAGTTATGGTTTGTTATAACAAATAATCAGAAAAAGCAAACTAAATCTTAAATGAGAGTATTCGGACTGACTTATCCACGGCACTTCTGTTCAGCCTATATCTACTGATTAACAACCACCTCTTATCCAAGTCTACTGAAATCCAAGCATTATCACTCACTGATTATTCAGCAGGGTTAGACATTACAAATGGGCCAAGGAATTGCCTTAAATCCTATTTATTTATAATTTTCTTAAAATCACAAAGTCACAAGGCTGCCAGAAGCTTGACACGTGAACTAAAGAGGACTCGTATAGATGACAAGAGAGAATGCCCAACGTTTCTAATATTAGTAAAGGCCTAAAGTAACGCCAATAATAGAGAAAGGATATTTTTTGTTTGTCATATAGTTATAAGAAGCTACAATAAACTATTGTAAACACAACATATTAAAATACATTAGTGAGAACCTCATCAGTCTTGTGAACTAATCCATTTTAAAGTGATACAGTGAAACCTTTATTCACTTTACATTTTTTATTTTTTTATTATTTTTTTATTATTATGCATAATACATTTCCCTGATTTTACATTTTCCCTGATTTTACACAATTTTATCTTGGTCCCTAATCTTCTAACACCATAACGCTATTATTTTATTTTTGGTGAGTGGCCTTACCAACCTAAAAGCAGTTTTTTATTGGGCAGATTGCTTTGTATTTTTATTTTCCCCCAGACTTTTCGAATTGATCTTGCACCGTTTACATCTATACACCTGCTTGGCCAACAGGGACTGTATTCTTAAGTTTTTAAAATTTATGTTACAGTATTTTCATTCTTTTAAACAAATAGGGGACAATTCATGTGCATTTTATGTGCTGATGTACAAAAGTTACCAACATGTTAATAGAACTTCCCAGCTCCATTGACAACTGCTGTGAAAAGTATAACCCCTCTGGCAAAAACAGTCTGACCTTGTAATAAAACTGTTGTGGGAAGAGGTTAATTTAAGGTTCATTCACTTTACAAAACTGTACAAGTACAGGAGATATGGGCAAGGGATTATAGGTGTTAAAAAATGAAAAGGAGTGGGCCTGCACTAAATGTTTTGTTAGGGGGGTTAATACTGCTGTTTGGGTTATCAGAGGGGCTATTACATGATTACATACATAGTGAAAAATTTAAGGAAATCTGGTTGTTAAATGTGGCTTAGAAGCCGCATTAGGAGCACAAGGAAAAGCTGCATTAAAACAATGTTTGGGAGCCAGAAATCTGACAGTACATTTTTGGCTGCTCCATAACTGTAACATTTTTTTTCTCAAATCTCAACTCCCCAGGTGAAATAGAATAGAAACAGAGCCGTGTGAAAAGATATGGCACTCTGCAGTGGCGGAACTACCGGGGGAGCAGGGGGTGCGAGCGGGTCACGCACCAGGGCCCGTCCCTCTCTAGTTACGGTACTGGCACTCTGTTTTATGTGGTCAACTATATTCCAAGAGCTTTGCTGGGGGAGTAGACACAGGACTGCAACATTAGCCAATTCTATCCTAGCCCAAAGGGATTTTCAAACCTGCCCAATTTGCAGTAAGGTAATGGTTGGGTAGGCCTGTCAGACTGCCCCATACATGGTTCATCGGCAGCTTTTATAGGCCACGGTGCATGGCCACTTAAAGATACCAGTAGAGAGCTAATTAAAAATGTCAGTCCATCATGAGCCTAAGAGAAACACTGGGAGGTTCTTTGGCTATGAGGCATTGTGCCCAGTTCTAGCAGAAGTATTTATTTTATGCTAAAAAATATTGTCCATCATTGCAAAGAGACAGGTGTGTAACATTCATGACTTTAAACGTAGACTGTATGCAAGGGCCACAGCCAATGGTGCAAACCTGATTTTCTGCCAGGCAGAATAATGGTTTAGGGTTTTTTTTTTTATAAAGGTCATGAGCAGCAAAATAAAAAAAAAAGTGTTTGTTCTTGAAAAATAATTTCTGGAGAATAATTGGAGAATAACACTGAAAAAAACAGGTTTTGAAGATATTTTTAGAATTGCATATTTGCTCACACACATGGACCTATCTACAAGCTGAAGGCAGAAATGCCCGATAGGCACCAATTTACTTACCTTCCACACTACGCTCATAGGGACCTTTCTATATCTCTTTTTGGACATTTTCCTTACCAAATGAATAGTTACTCCAGTCCTTGGGCACCATATTCTATCTATCAAAATATGATATATTTTGAATGGTTCTTTTGATGGGGTGGTTCACCTTTAAGTTAACTTTTAGTATGGTGTTCGTTATTTTCTTTTTTTTTATAGTTTTTTCATTAATTGCCTTCTTTTTCGGGCTCTTTCCTGCTTTCAAATGGGGGTCACTGACTCCATCTAAAAAGAAATGCTCTGTAAGGCTCCACATTTATTGATATTACTCCTCTTTCTATTCAGGCCTCTCTTATTCATATCCCAGCCTCTAATTAAAATCAAGGTATGGTTTCTAGGGTATCTTGGACCTTAGAAACCAGATTACTGATATTGCAAACTGGAGAGCTGCTAAATATAAAAAGCTAAATCTATCTAATCTATCTATCTATCTATCTATCTATCTATCTATCTATCTATCTATCTATCTATCTATCTATCTATCTATCTATCTATCTATCTATATCCAGAGGAATGGTGCACTCCGTAGACAGAATTACTACCTGGATGCTAGCAAGGGAAATATGCAGTAGGTTCACGGCACTCACAGGATTTTAGTGAAAAAACAAAAAAGTTTTATTAAACCTCAATGTTTCGATCCCCCACAGGAATCTTTGTCAGGAGCAAAAACAAATGCTCGACGAAAATCCCTTTGGGGGATCGAAACGTTGAGGTTTAATAAAACTTTTTTGTTTTTTCACTAAAATCCTGTGAATGCCGCAATCCTTGTCTAATATATATATATACATAGTGCTCAATGGAACGCACAACCAAAAGTCCAGTAAATGCCTGGGTGCCAGTCCGATTTAAAGCAATATAAAGATCCAATAGTGCAGCACTCCAAGGACAGTAATCAAAAATAATAAAAAGAGTGAATTAAAGCAGGTTTATTAGATCCAACGTTTCAGTTCTATACTTAAACCTTCATCAGAGAAAGGAATCATAACGGGATGGCGATTTATACATAACATTTTTGGCGCCAAAAATGTTATGTATAAAGCGCCATCCCATGCACTGTTATGATTCCTTTCTCTGATGAAGGATAAGTATAGAACCGAAACGTTGGCTCTAATAAACATGCTTTAATTAACTCTTTTTATTATTTTTGATTACTGTCCTTGGAGTGCTGCACTATTGGATCTTTATATATATATATATAAATATATATATATAATAAAACTGCCCTCACACCCATGAGTAAGGTGCCTATATATTATAGAATGATAATTTGGAGCAAAGCCGACAAATATCAGTGTAAAGCACCAGAGCCAGAACTAGGGGTAGGCAGAGTAGGCACGTGCCTAGGGCGCAAACCTTAGGGGGCGCCCAGCACGTACCTTTAACTGCTGCCTACCCCCGTCCAGTCTTTATTACTGCTGTGTGTACATGCGCACGCTCCTATGTGACAGGAGCGTGGCGTGCGATGTGTGAGGGCGTGCCTAAGTGATTGAGAATGGTGTGCACTGTGACGCTTTTGTCAGCGTGCCTGCGCGTGCTCAGTGTAGGGGGCGACGCAGCAGGTCGGGTTGCCAGGGGCGCCAGCCCAGGCTGGCCCGGCCCTGTAAAGCACAGGCACTGAATTAGGTTTAACCAACAAATGTAGGCAATTCTACAACCATATGTACACCTGATTAGTGATGGGTGAATCTGACCTCATTTCAACCAAAATACATTGAAGTCTATGGCCGACAACATTTTTTTTGCCACACGACAAATGTTTTCACCCATTAGAGTCTACGGGCGTCAATTTTGCGACAAAACTTGGCAATAAATTTCGCTCATCACTACATGTGATCATCAATTATACCTTGTAACTTTTTGTCCAGCAACAATGTATTCTTATTAGCTTAGAAGTTATCTGCCAATGTGGGTCCACTGGCTACACCATAACTTAAATATACAGGCACATGGGACGTATTCTCCACTATGTCATGCATTTCCTACTGAGATGAATGGGAGGCGACAGTAGCATCTTTGGACGCTTCTCTACTTTTGAATGTGCCTCTTCTGCCATATAAATGATATTCATTATTTAGAGGCAAACACCAAAATATATATATATATATATATATATATATATATATATATATATATATATATATATATATATATATATATATATATATATATATATATATATATATATATATATATATAATTCTAGGTTCCTAGTGAGCAATCCTTGATTACATTGTTTGAACTGGGCAGGAGTGTGTTTTTTGTATGTGTACATAATAAAAGGACTTGATGTATTATACTTTCTCAGTTTAACAAATGAACTTCCCTTGTGGAAAATAAACAAAGCAAAAAAGCAATTTAAGCTTGGGATGGGACACATACTCCCCCTGAATTCATCCTGCTGCCCACTGACAGCTCAATATGGCTCCCACGCACGTGTTCTCTGTACGGCATGTACTGCCCCTTAACTGCTCCAGCAGCACAAACAGCACAAGTCTACAGTCCTATTCTCATACGGCATAATACATTAGAGGATAATCACTTCTGGAGTCAAATTCCACATCACTGTCTTCTTGGTACCACTTCAAATAAAATATACTGTACTCCAGGATGAAATGCAGTGTTGGACTGGGACACCAGCGGCCCACCAACAAACCTTAGATCAGGGGCCCACTCTCAGTACTATTATTCTTCCTCTCCTCACTCAACCTCTATTCTCCTATTCTCTTTTCTTTACATACTATAATTTATTATTCCATCTATTTGGCCTCTTTGTTCTCATAGAAATAGGGAATGGCCATGAAATAGGCCAAATGTTTAGCAGCATGAGGGCCTACTGACACCTGGGCCCACCGGGAGTTTTCCTGGTATCCCAGTGGGCCAATCCGACACTGATGGAATGGGTGAGATGATCACAAGAATTCTGTCATTCTGCAACTGTATCTTGTTTTATTATATCCAGATATCACCATGACAAGCACAAAGATCTGTTTATGGCCCTATAAAGGCCCTTTGGCTGTACCTGTGGGTTGCACAATGCCGTCCCTAAAGAATTAATAACCTCATACTGAAAAAAAGGCACGAATTGCTGACATTTATTAGGAATTATGAGATGACTTAATTGCTTAAATTCTGTGTTCCAAAGGGGGTGGCTATCATTCTCCTGTTCCCCTCAGGCTATGCTTGGTGTATCACCTTGGGGTTTAGGTTACAAGTGCACTTAAGTACCCTATACCACGAGGACAGCCCAAATTGCACATTCACTACAGCCACAGTAAGAGGGCCACAATGCTGGAGAGAGTAAGTCCTATTAGAATAAAGGTGTTACCTTACAAGGGTCAGGGCCACAGATGTTGGAAACAGTTCTCTGCCCTAAAACAATGGCCCGCTAGCCACAGGATTTGATTTTTAGCCTATACCACAATACAATGCCAATTAATTTTCTGCTTTCTTTAACTGGCTTAAATAGAAAGCTAAATTTCAAATATACCATATGCCCATAAAGAAAATACCCAGCAAGGCACAAGACATTTATCACCTATTTTTCGATCAAAAAAACAGTAAGAGTCCACGTTTAAATAATATGTTCAAACAAGAAGCCTTACAGTCGCGTTAGAAACGGCTCACTACAAATGGAAAGCAAGGGAGATCATCATAAGCAAATAACGAGGCAATGTACATGTGTGTCTACTAGCTACTAGTGTTTGTCTGTAAACATTGCACGAAAAAGCTCTTGCACCTACAGAGAACGGCACCAAGCATCGGGGGCTAAAGGTTTTGTGCTATGAAAATGCAGTTCAGCACCTTGGAGATTTGAATCATAGCCTGGGGTACAGCTTAACTGCGGCCCTCCAGCAGGGTTAAAGGGCAGCGCCCACTGATCCAAAAATCTGACAATTCAGTGCAGTATTTCTTTGAGAATAGTTAGGGAAATTGATTTTGCAGTTTAAGAGGAGATATGCTTTTTATAATGAGTCACATCTTCAGTTTTAAACAAATCTCAAGTATTTTCACAAAGATGGTCTTAGCTAGAAATTAGGTTTCGCTAGGAAGGTGAATCTGATTAAATTTTATAGTAAAATCGGTGAATATGCAATACACAGATAAATGGCTTTTCTCCTGTACATGCCGCTTGATGGTATATAGTCTTGTCAAGCATAGGTCATGAACTACCTTGTACGTAGCATTCACCCTCAGCTCAGTGGAGTACATAAAATCTAAAAGGACACAAAAACATTCTTATTATAAGCAGAGGTATCGCTCAGGGCACATGACATTACTGTACATACCTCGGGAAGCTGGCTCCAGATGAGTTGGGAAGGTCGATAATTCTTCACCACTATGCCATCATTAGGCACTGGCTGCTCCACCTCCCCCTTCTCATCCAGCAGATCATCATCAGATTCCTGATTGTTGGAGTTAAGTCCTCGCTCCCGGAACTCTTGGTACAGCCGTGGGTCTGGAAAGAAAATTCTGCTTAGGAAAAAGAGGAAGCCTTCAGAGACATCCCTGGCACTTGCAGGACCTTCAGCATGTTCTTTAGCCAAGGGAGCCAAAGTAGAGTCCATCAAACTCTCCTTAGTCCATAACAATGGCCCCATGAGGGAAAGGCGATGGAACATTGTAATGTTGCTGTTCCCCCGTTAGAATGGGATTTTTAACCTGACCTACTCCCTCTACAGCTTTCTTGTTTGTCACTTTAGGCTGCTGTAGGAAGGTGGTAACAAAGTGTAGAATTTAACATTAGTATTCAAGGGTGGGGCTTGCACATTCTATACTTCTAAAAAGACCTGCATGTGCACAAGCTTCTGTCATCTGTCACAAGACGTCTTTACCAGGAAAATTAGGGAAAAGGCACTTAAAACATGCAGTGGCATTTTTAGTGAATCTCTATGCAAAAAGTGCCTAATACAGCGTTGCACAGGTCACACGGGGGAATGCTAAGAACTGTGTCTGCTGGGAACACAATTAACATGTTTTACAACTTTTAGCAGCTGAGCACATGATCTTTGTACAAAAGGGTGTATTGTACAGTAGCAAAGGCTAAGGTGTAGCAGAACGAGTTACACTTGCTCTGGACAACACAAACACACTTTTTGGGTGCAGATGACAGAGTTCAATATAATATACATACATTTTTGAAATAGAAATGGGATGGGTTTTTCCAGCCTTAATTGATACACGAGTCCTGATCTCAATTATTTGGGAAAGAGCCAATCCAGGTAAGGAAGCCATGAACTGGAAAACTTCAACCCACACACAGAGCAAGCAGAAGAGACCAACCCAAATCCTCCCGTGACCTGCAAAAGGTGCGCTGAGGTCGGGAGTCCACAGGTATCGGGCGGCCCACACATTACTACCGGAAAACCGTTATCCGGAAAGCTCCAAATTACGGGGTGGCCATTTCCCATAGACTCCATTTTATCCAAATAATCCAAAAAATATTTCCTTTTCTTTTTAAAAATAAAATAATACCTTGTACTTGATCCAAACTAAGATATAATTAATCCTTAATGGAAGTAAAACCAACCCATTGGGTTTATTTAAATTTTAAATAATTTTCTGGTAGATTTAAGGTATTTTAATATCCAAATTATGGAAAGATCTGTTATCAGAAAAAACACAGGTACTTAGATTTCTGAATAGCATGTCCCCTTCCTGTATCAGCCTGTGTGTGGACAACATACTTGTGGTCTATGTGGCCAGTAGACATTGAAGAAGAAGAGGACCCAATATAAATGAAATGCTTCATCCATGACATCCATCCCCTATCCAAACATGCCCTACCTGAGAAATCGCCCCATAAGAATAGTAGGTAGAAAGAAATAATATATAAAAAAAGAAGAAATGTAGCGTCTGGTGACTGGTTTCTTTGCATAAGGAAAGGTTTCCTGGCTAATCAGGCATATAAAGTGACTGACATAGCTAAATAAACATTACATAACATACATACTAGTATAGAATCTACTATCCAGATTGCTCAGGAACTGGATGTTTCTGGATGAGGGGTCTTTCCATAATTTGGATCAAGTCTACTAAAAATCATTTAAAATTAAATAAATAGAATTGTTTTGCCACCAATATGGATTCATGCAGCTTAGTCACCATCAAGTACAAGGTACTGTTTTATTGTTACAGAGAAAAATTATTAAATTTAAAAAAATTAATTATTTGCTTAAAATGGACTCTGTGAGAGATGGCCTTCTCATAATTTCAAACATTCTGGACAATGGGTGATGCTATATAAAATACAGTAAATGCAATGAAGTGTTTATATCCCATAATAAAACAATCCAGGATTTGGTTAATTTGTCAGATTTTAATTTTATTTTCCTTGAACAGTATTAAAGGGGTTGTTCACCCTTAAATTAACATTTATCATGATCTAGACAGTGGTATTCTGAGACAATTTGCAATTGGTTTTCATTTTTCATTATTTGTGGTTTTTGAACCACTCTCCAGATTGCTACTCAAGCAATCTGGTTGCTAGGGTCCAAATTACCCTAGTAACCATGCACGGATTTGAATGAGAGACTGGAATATGAATAGGAGAGGACTTGAATACAAAGGTAAGTAAAAAATGTAGCAATAACAATAAATGTGTAGCCTTACAGAGTATGTTTTTTTTAGATGGGGTTAGTGACCCCCATTTGAAAGATGGAATAGTTACATCCCATAATAAAACAATCCAGGATTTGGTTAATTTGTCAGATTTTAATTTTATTTTCCTTGAACAGTATTAAAGGGGTTGTTCACCCTTAAATTAACATTTATCATGATCTAGACAGTGGTATTCTGAGACAATTTGCAATTGGTTTTCATTTTTCATTATTTGTGGTTTTTGAACCACTCTCCAGATTGCTACTCAAGCAATCTGGTTGCTAGGGTCCAAATTACCCTAGTAACCATGCACGGATTTGAATGAGAGACTGGAATATGAATAGGAGAGGACTTGAATACAAAGGTAAGTAAAAAATGTAGCAATAACAATAAATGTGTAGCCTTACAGAGTATGTTTTTTTTAGATGGGGTTAGTGACCCCCATTTGAAAGATGGAATAGTCCATTGAAAAAAGGCAAATATTAAAAAACTATAAAAAAATAATGACCAACTGAAAAGTTGCTTAGAGCTGGCCATTTTATAACATACTAAATGTTAACTGAAAGGTGAACCACCCCTTTAAGCCATGTAATTTTTCCCCCTGAACTTTATGGGCAGATTTATCAAGGGTCGAAGTGAAATCGAGGGAATTTTTGAAGTTAAAAATTTGAAATTCAAAGTAAGTTTTGGATACTTCGACCATCGAATAGGCTACTATGACTTCGATCTCCGATTCGCAGTAAAATCGTTCGACTATTCGACCATTCGATAATCGAAGTACTGTCTTTTTAAAAAAAAATTGATTTCAGTAATACGTCAACTTAAACCTGCTATGTTAGCCTATGGGGACCTTCCAGAGCATATTTCTAAGTTTTTTGTATTCGAAGGAAAATCGTACGATTATACGATAAAGATCGGAATACGATCGTACGATGCAAAAAATCCTACAAATTCGACTTCGAATTTCATAGTATTCAATTCGATGGTCGAATTTCGAAGAATTTTCCACTTCGAAATTCGACCCTTGATAAATCTGACCCTATGGGGCAGATTTACATAGGGTCGAATATCGAGGGTTAATTAACCATCGATATTCGACTGCCGAAGGTAAATCATTCGACTTTGAATATCAAAGTCGAAGGATTTACCGCAATTAGATTAAATCCTTCAAATCATCCGATTCGAAGGATTTTAATCCATCGATCGAACGATTTTTCTACGACCAAAAAATGCTTAGAAAGCCTATGGGGACCTTCCCCATAGGCTAACATTGCACCTTGGTAGGTTTTACTTGCTGAAGTAGGGGGTCGAAGTTTTTTTTTAAAGAGACAGTACTTCAACTATCAAATGGTTGAATAGTCGAATGATTTGAAGTCGTAGGGTCAAAGTAGCCAATTTGATGGTGGAAGTACCCAAAAAAATCATTTGAAATTCGAACTTTTTTTTTATTCTATTCCTTCCATCGAACTAAGTAAATGTGCCCCTATGTGTTTTTGCATGCGGAATGACAATAACCAAGCATTTTATGTAAAAGCAACTTGTGTTGATGAAGTTAAACAGCTTTATGAGAACAAACCGGTTTGTATTATGCAATATTTATTTATTCCCAGACATAAATCATGTATTAACATTGCCAAATGACTGGCTGAGGATTCGCACAGTTTAGCAGTCACTATACATATGGCAAATAGATGGAATCTCTGCATATTAATTAGTACACAGCTTCTCATGGCAATTATATACCAGCTGTAATATATGTATTCACCTATGCCTTGCCTCTATGGATGCTGGGAACTGTAGTCACATCTGGAGGAGAGCGGATTGGATATTTCTGATTGTGATCTAGTACTTTACGCCAAGTATATACAAGTCTAGATTTCATATAGCCTGCAGCTAACCTTGGTCCATTGTACCGCCCTTTTACAGGTACAGACCTGATATCATGCAATTTTCTAAAGACAGGATTCTACATGAACAAGCCCACGTTTACTTCAGCTACTCATTATGCAATAAGCCTCATACAATAATATGTTACCATGACTCTCTCAATAGGCAATAGGATGGTCATGTTTCACCTGTAAAAGCTATTAAAAAAAAACAACAACTTCAAGTGCCCATTACCCACGGATACCCAAGGGAAAGCTGAGAGTTGTAGTCCAGCTACACCACTGCCATGACTGCAAACTGCCAGGCTTAGTTTTTTGATTATTTTTCTAAGGACTTTGTGCAAAATCCTTTTATATCATTACAGGTAAGGATCCCTTACCTGGGCAACCTGTCTAGAAAGCTCCAAATTACGGGAAGCCCGTCTTCCCTAGACTCCATTATAAACAAATAATTCTAATTTATTTATTTTTTCTTTTTCTCTGTAATAATAAAACTGTACCTTGTACTTGAGGTTAACTAAGCTGCATGAATCCTTATTGATGGCAAAACAATACTATTAGGTCTGTGTAATGTATAAATAATTTTTTAGTAGACTAAGGGCAGAGACAGATGAGAAGATTCAAGGAGATTTAGTTGCCCGGCAACATACCGCCTCTTCTTCAGGGGACTAATCTACCCGAACTGATTCCCGCTGGCTAGAATCTTAATCGCCGGCGGGATGGCACTTGGAGCGATTCGTTTTCCAAAGTCGCTGAAGCTTCCTCATGAGGTAACTTAGGGTGAGTTCGGAAAATTAATCGCTCCAAGTGCCATCCCGCCGGCGATTTCGATTCTAGACGGCGAGGAGGTAATTAGGGGAGATTAGTCGCCTGAAAAAGAGGCGATTTGTCGCCAGATGACTAAATCTGCCTGAATCTTCTTGTCTGTCTCTGCCCTTAAGGTCTGGTGATCCAAATTACCTGTATCTCACAGAGGAAAATTAATTTATAAAAAAGACCAACATATTCTGCAGTGCTGCCTTTTCTTCAGATACACAATGTTGACCAACTACTGTAGACACACAGGGGCAGATTTATCAAGGGTTGAATTTTGAAGTTGAAAATACTTCGAAATTCGACCATCGAATTGAATTACTTCCACTTCGAATATCGACATTGACCATTCCATGAAAAAAACTGTATTTTGCAGATCAAAAGATATTATATGATGACTTGCAAACAAAATTATGTGTTGCTGAAATATAAAAGAAACAAAATAAAGAATTAAAAAAAACAAAACAATGACCAACAACTCAATAGTGCTCTACATACACAATGAGCAATAGAAAATGCGATTACTACAATCTACTCCAGACACAAATTGCTGAGTCACATGGTGACACAGTGTCTACTTTCTATGTAATGTTTTCCTGTTGAGAGACACAACAGCACATCCCTGTATAGTGCCACAGATACCTACCACATACTGTTCAAGGGGCATATTGTCAATAACTATAAAACAAAGCCAGAGAAGCAATAGAAACATTTGCAATATCATAACTCCCATCTAGTGATGTGCGGGCCGACCCGATACCCGCGGGTTCGGGTCGACCGCGCACTGCTCCTCGCGAATAGCGGGCGGGTGCGGGTTGAGCTATTCACCTGCTCTCCCTGCCCACCACCTTCAAATGCCGGCTTCCAACTTCCAGTTTTATAGTCTCGCGTCTGTACACCCCGCCCCTTTTGTGACATCATTGTGACATCTTCGGCAGGGCGGGTCTATATAAGGAGGTATGCAATATGTGTATGGTAATGTTCTACTAATCTGAGTGTCATGATCACACTAAATACTAATTCGTATATCCAGAATAAACAAGGGCACATGTCTACCTTTGCTTTTTTTTTTTTTTTTTACTTTTTTTTTCTTTAAATTCCATTTGGCACCATGGCTGAACCCAAAATGATATGGCTACAATATTTCAAAATACAAATTACTTTGAATTGCACGTACCATATGCCATAAAAAAATGCCATGCACGATAATGGATAAGGTCAGAGTTGAGCCTCCATCCCTAGAGGTAAGTAAAGATTCAACTGCACAAGAACAATCAACAATTGCCACCTTTGCCTTTATTTCCAGTTAAATATGTTTCTTTGTCACTCTAATATTCACTATTTTCAGTGCTCACGTACAGATCACAATCACACTTACCATCTTTGAAGGAACCTGCATGTCTCTGCATTCTCTTTCTTCCAAAGGTTTTCTGAAAAAGGCCAAAAGAGGACTCTCCATTAAGTTGAGAAATGTGTTACCTTTCATTTAATTGCAGGTAAAGTTGCTGTAACGTGTTAGCCAGTAAAACTGGAATGTTCTGAAAGCTCAGTGTGAGCCAATAAAGATATCACCTTTATACCACTTTTGTTATTTTTTTATTTCAAAAGGTTTGCCCTGTAACTTTTCATTTACTTATATTAGAACTTACACTGGTACCTGAATACTTTATATAGCTCAGTGGCTGTTAAGACTTTTTCAGTTCAGCCCCCACTTGGAAATCCAATATTTGGTCAAGTTATAGGAGTATAAGTTTGATATGAAGCATAACAAAAGTGGTGCAAAGGGGACACCTTTATTGGCTAAAATGATAATCACACTAAGCTTTCAGAACATTCCAGTTCCTTCTTTAAAGCTGATTACAAAGAAGCAACGTTGGCTCAGATATAAAAGAAAAACACATAAGCATAATTTGTATGACAAGCAGAGACAGACATATGGGGAGGTGGGTTATTAAAAGGAGTCCAGACCAGGCCTGAATTAGGTGTGAAGTTAATTCCAGATTACTGTAGTAATTTGTGGTCTCCACAGATTTGTTTTTTTTTTTTTTAAATAGAATTTAGGCTAATGTTTCTAGTCTAGGTAATTAACCATAAATCCAATGCCTAAATTCAGTCCTGTCTCCAGACTCTTTTGCATAAATTTGTATTCCCACACTTTGCATTCATTTTCTATTTTGAAATTGCCGTGGTTGGGGCTATTAAAATGTTTACCTACTGGTGTGTCCAATTTTTTTTTTATTGTAAACCTGTAGTGATTGATCCTTTTTCTGAGGCTTTGTCTAGTTTTTCCAATGGTGGTGGACACTTTGTGCATGTTATTACATAAACCACATTGCTGGATGAGCAAGTGTTGTGGTCAAGTACATAGTATTCCTCTACTGTGGAATTGGCAGGAGAGGATGTGTGGCCATGTCTTGCATCTCTTCTTTTCACGTGGGTGGGTTCCATTGTTGTGGAACCTGAAAGTGAACTTGTTACAGTAAGTCTCCTTAGGTTTGGAGTTCGCCTAAATACTAGAAGAGGTGGGTCAGGAAATATACAATTTAGCCGTTTGTCTTTTTGTAGTGTGCCTTGTGCTGTAGCTCTTTGGCTATTTTTCTAAGGGACTTCAGCAGTGGGTTGTAGGTTGTGACAAGTGGTACCCAAATCTGTTTCTCTTTTCTGTTTGTATTTTAGTAGTTTGTTTCTGGAGACCTTGGTGGCTCTGTGTATGTTGTGGTCTACAATCCTGAAAGCTTACTCTAATTATCATCTTAAGGCGACGGTCATACACGGGCCGATAAAAGCTGCCAACGGACCGAGTCGGCAGCTTATTGGCCCATGTATGGGGCCCTCAGATGGGCTTCCCCGATCGATATCTGGCCGAAAGTCAGCCAGATGTGGATCGAACGGGACTAAAAATCCCGTCGCATTGCGGCCGCATCTGTTCGTTCCCACATCCGACCGCCTGTTACCCATCGCAAGGATCCGATCGCTTGGATCAGCTCGATATCGCCCAGGTGTGCATATCGGGGATAGATCCGCTCGTTTGGCGACATTGCCAAAGGAGCGGATCTCTCCGTGTATGGCCACCTTTAGTTAGCGGATAAAGGTATCACCTTTACACCACTTTTGTTATGCTTCATATCGAAAGTTTTACTCTATAACTTTTCCAACTGTCTAACATGGTACAAAAAACTTTACTTTGAACAACATTTGGTCAGACAACCGTAGCACATAAAGTTATTCTAAGAATATCTAGCACCATACTGGCTTCCAGATCTATATTAAAGCTAAGAGTCATTCTGCTTTCTGGCTGAGCCCCTACCCTGCCAATGCTCCAGGCCCCCAACTGGGGGTCAACCTCATAGTTTGTTAACCACCGATATAGGCATTTGATAACTTGACATATAAAGGCAAGATACAATTTCCACATTATTTTCCAAAGATTACCAGATTTTGATGGTAGGTATTATCCCTTCAAATACTCACGGGTTTATCTGGTCCAACAAGATCTACCCCACCCAAGCCAATTAGTCAGTAAAAATATGGTTGCATAAGATTGCAATAAGTTAGCCCCATTATTGCGATATGCACACTGCCATAGGGTTAGGATGACCGGCCAATTAGGTTAAAAAATATGAAGAGATTATGTTTGCACTTTCATGAAGTAAATTCTAATATTTTACATACAGTGTAAACATTTATTGAGGTATATTTTAAATAATCTGGTCCACCTGGAAGCCCTACTGAGGACACCCATTGGTCCAATATCTCTAACATACCTTAGATCTCCCAGGGCTGCGTGGAGGAGGTGCACGTGGATCTTCTGATACAGGCATTAAGGTTGATAAAGGCTTTTGAGGTTCACGGTCTTCAAGGTCCTGAAATCCTTTCATAGCTGCCCTGTAAGACTGATTTCTTAAATTCCTTTGTAATGTCCCCCCTGTGTCTATATCATCTTCTGAAGGATCCAGACATATATCAGGAGCAGATAACCTTTTTGGATCGTTGCGGGCCAATTCTTTGGTGAACGTTGTGGCGGCAAAGCTATGATGACGTGGGACTTTGGTTTTAGTGGCCACAGCTAAGCTTCTGGGAATCATTTGGTGAGCACCAAGTTTCTGTGCTGCTGGGCTTTCTGTGCTTAGTATAACCCTGGAGGCTTCCACAGGAGAAGGGATTTGTTCTTGAACGTAGCAAGCATTATCTACTGGCTCTAAAGTCCTTCTTGGAACATCCGTTCTTCTTGGTACTGCAGGGCCCAAGGTTGCATATTTTTTTCTGTCATACAAAAGTGAGGGTTTTTTTCCAAGCCCGGAATCTGAATTTCTTTGAGACATGGTGTTAATTGGTTGAAGCCCTAAAATCACAAAAGGATCTGTTAACACCATTAAGGCATATTATGCACAAGAATTTAAAGATACACAGAAATCAGAGCACAATGATGGAAGTAAGAAGCCAAAGCGTATTGTGTGCATCAGACTTTTCCTGTTTTCGGATTACCTGCATTTTATGAATTCATGAGTGGGAAGAGTTGGTTACATCAGAATGTATTTTACAGATTAAAAAACAAAAAGCAGCTCCACAGGGGATGCCATTAAGATTTAACATGCTTGGGTGATATTTATATGATGAATAACAGCCATTTGACCAATGGTGCATCACACAATGGGATCTCTAATGGATGATTATAATTCAGAATGATCTAGATAAAAAAATGCAATTGCTTGGCAGGTTCAGCAAGTGAGGCTACCTGGCCACGGTATTTGTGCAGCTGGTGGTGCATCATGGGCGTTCCAAATATACACATACAATAAGTACACTATGAGGCTTATTTTTAAAGGGATACTGTCATGGGAAAAAAAAAAAGTTTTCAAAATGAATCAGTTAATAGTGCTGCTCCAGCAGAATTCTGCACTGAAATCCATTTCTCAAAAGAGCAAACAGATTTTTTTATATTCAATTTTGAAATCTGACATGGTGCTAGACATATTGTCAATTTCCCAGCTGCCCCAAGTCATGTGACTTGTGCTCTGATAAACTTCAATCACTCTTTACTGCTGTACTGCAAGTTGGAGTGATATCACCCCCCTCCCTTTTCCCCGCAGCAGCCAAACAAAAGGACAATGGGAAGGTAACCAGATAGCAGCTCCCTAACACAAGATAACAGCTGCCTGGTAGATCTAAGAACAACACTCAATAGTAAAAACCCATGTCCCACTGAGACACATTCAGTTACATTGAGAAGGAAAAACAGCAGCCTGCCAGAAAGCATTTCTCTCCTAAAGTGCAGGCACAAGTCACATGACCAGGGGCAGCTGGGAAATTGACAAAATGTCTAGCCCCATGTCAGATTTCAAAATTGAATATAAAAAAATCTGTTTGCTCTTTTGAGAAATGGATTTCAGTACAGAATTCTGCTGGAGCAGCACTATTAACTGATTCATTTTGAAAACATTTTTTTTCCCATGACAGTATCCATTTAAGGTCTGGACATCCTCCAGAGCCTCCTTATGGTTAGCAATAAAGATTAAAAGCTCAGAGTTCAATTATCAATGGGCAAGTGTAAGATAATAAAACCTGCCATGTTTGCTGGCAAGTGTTTCTGGCAGGAATCACAAAGGTTTGTCACTGCCACAGGCTGACAAAAAATTCCCCTCAATCAGAGTCACACTCGGCCCCCTGGGATCCACTAAAGAAACAGACACACAGGACCCACTCTATGGAGACAGTGGCAATTGTTATAGGTGTTGCATATACCTATGGTGGGAATTTAAAAGGAACCGGTCACCCTAAGAAATAATTCCAAATTGTTTTCTATCACGTTTGTTGAGTATAATAAACTTTACTTTCACTATATAAATTATTTAAATCTGGTTTCCTTACATCTTGGAATTCACAATCATAGTAAGCATGCAGGTGCCATTTTGTGGATACTGTTTGTATCACCGTAAAATCTTGTGTATCCTCCACAATGGGGGGGGGGGGCATAATGCCTATGTCTATGCGCAGGCTACACAATTATAAATCGTGAACAAAAAGGGAAGATAATTTACTGCCCCGCCTCCATGCCCGAGGCAGGCAATGTATGATAGACAGAAACACAAAATGTTGGAGCAAGGCACTCTGATAGGTCACGCATAGATCAGACTGATAGTAGATAAAAGTATGAAACTTTTATTTATGTAAATATCTCATGCCTAACGCGTTTCATGTCACTGGGACACAGTCATAGGCAATGTATGATTGACAGCTCAGATTTATAACAGGTATGGATATTTTAATAAAAAAAAAAAGAATTTGGGTTTCATGTTTCATTTGCAAAGGACTTTCTTTAAACAGCTTTTTATGTGTGGGTGACAGGTCCCCTTTAAATGGGAATTAACTTAGACTACTGCTCAATGGGAGGACTTCTGCTGCTCTCTCATGGCCAGTCCAACCCTGAGCTCTTTCAGGTGGTTAAAATAAGGGATCTGCAATTTCTGGCAAACAATACTTATAGCATTACAGATATTATTTACATTGATAAGAAGTTTCCCATAACGTAGAATACCATGTCAGAAACCTAATACTAATATATTTATAAGTCTACAAATGCGTAATAGCATGGGGCAGAGAGACTAGACCCCTCTCCAATTTAAGGAGACAACTGGAGGGGCAAACTGGCCAACTGAGGCACAGAACCAGTCTTTCAGCATTCAGATAAAGGCTAGCATATTGGAGGACCAACTCAACAGTCTGAATGTGATGACCATTGTATGCAATTATCTTTATGTATTTACCAGTGTGTCCAGTTAGTGACCATCTGATTCTAATCAAAATGCTAGCTCATTTTAGGCATGTATAAAGTCAGATGTGGCAGCAGGGTCAAATTTGTCCAAACTGGCCAATAATAGCTGCCTGTACAGATATCAGATCCCTTATCCAGAAACTATTTATCCAGAAAACTTGAATTACAGGAGGGCCAAATCCCATAGCATCTAAGCGGTTTAAGCAAATAATTCTGATTTTTAAAAAATGATCTCCTTATTCTCTGTAATAATAAAACAATACAGTGGTGGCCATACACGGGCAGATTAAAGCTGCCAATAACAGTCCTTTAGACCGATTCGGTAGCTTATCTTCCTGTGTGTGAGAGCTCCCGACGGGTCCTCCCAATCGATATCAGGCCAAAAATCGGCCAGATATTGATCGGGCAAGTTTGATTTTTTTCCATGACCGCATCGGCTAGTTGATGTGGTCCTGCGACCCCTCGGTGCCCATTCATTGCATTGCAATCCGAATGTTCAGATTCACTCGATTTCGCCCAGCCATTAGTGGGCATATCGGGTTAAGATTCGCTTGTTTGGCGACTTCACCAAACGAGTGGATCTAATTGTGTATGGCCACCTTTACATACAACTTATACTTACAGACAGGGGCTATTACACTAACATACTGTGGTTTTCTTGGCCTTTATTAGCATTTAGCTTTAATAAACCACCTGCCATAATCCCCTCTGGCGTGTGTTGTCTACTGCAGAGCACAGAAAGGTAAAAATAAATATTATGTTAAGACAGACATCTGTCTAAGTTACATTTAATAAGTAAATGTATATGTTTCAACTAACATACAAATTCAACTTAAGAACAAACCTACAGTACGTAATCCAAGGACTGCCTGTACCACGTACTCAGGCCCGGACTGGCAATCTGTGGGTTCTGGCAAATGCCAGAGAGGCTGCTAAAAGGTGCCATAGAAAGTCAATTAAAAGTTAAATGTTTTTTAAACAGACTTAAAGGTATGGTGATCCAAAATCGAAAATACCCCTTGTCCAGAAAACCCCAGGTCCCAAGCATTTGAGATAATAGTACAGGTATGGGACCAGTTATCCAGAATGCTCGGGAGCTGGGTTTTTTTTTCCATATAATGGATCTTTCCATAATGTGGCTCTCCATACCTTAAGTCTACTAGAAAATCATGTAAACATTAAATAAACCAAATAGGATTGTTTTGCTTACAATAAGGATGAATTATATATATAGTTCGAATCAAGTACAATGTGGATTAT
The DNA here is from genome assembly GCA_038501925.1 of Xenopus petersii. Taxonomy (NCBI): domain Eukaryota; kingdom Metazoa; phylum Chordata; class Amphibia; order Anura; family Pipidae; genus Xenopus; species Xenopus petersii. The sequence continues at coordinate 91,997,810 of CM076685.1, forward strand.
TTAAATATAATGGAGTCTATGGGATATGTCCTTTCGGTAATATACAGCTTTCTGGATAACGGGTTTCCAGTTCCCATATCTGTACACCACACTTGATCAGAGGGCTGCTGAATAAACAGATTAATATATCTTAACTTCTCATACACTGGTGTTTGGCCTGTATAGATGTAAAAGTTCCAAAACAATTTACTACAAGAGCAGTTTTGTATACAAGCTATAGTTACACTACTGAAGGTGTGTGTGTGATCATTACAACATGCTGTTTGCACAAAAAAAAAAAAAAAACTTGTTTTACTTGTTTCATTATCCATAAAATAATTTATATCAGCCTTGACACCATGCTAGGCTGAAATGGGAGAGACAAAGTTGAACTAGATTATGCTGGATAATAACTTTCCTGGCTATAGGAGCTTACATTCACAGGCTGCCATCTCTGTAAATCCCAGCCCCCAACATTCCAGCTCAGTGTTTGGGAATTAAAGGACAGTTAGGCCTTAAATACTCCCTCTCCAGCAGATAATCTTTAAAGCATGAAATTACATGCATGCCAACCTGATTTATCCTGAACAACTTAACCCCTGGCATAACCTCCTAAAAATACCTATTCCATTCAATTATTTAAGCTTTGATTTAAATTAAATCAACCCATGTGCAGCTAGCTATACATGGAATTCATGCAGAAATTCTCAATTGTAACATAACAGCTGCTGAACTTGCTTTCAGTGTCGGACTGGCCTGGCGGGAAACCCGGGAAAAAACCCGGTGGGCCCCGACCCTCACAGACCCCCTCTCCTCAAATTAGGATTCCACCGGAAAAAAATTTCAACGATATGACGCCTGTGCTGAGCGCGCCTTCATGTGTGCACGCCAAGCGCTCCTACGTCACAATAGGAGGCGGGAGGAGGTCGGAGGGCGGCCTTGGATAGTGGTCCCTGTGGGCCCCCCGGGCCCTCCAGTCCGACCCTGCTTGCTTTGTTTACAGTGGATATGTGTGCAGAAGTTTCTAATATAACGAAGAAGAGCTGCACAGAGAAAAGTTGTACAGGTATGGGACTTTTATCCAGATTGCTCAGCCCTGGGGTTTTCTGGAGCATGAATCCTGGGAAGAAATCAATGATCATTGAAGGCATGGAAGCAATAAATGCATTATGGATATTAGTTTTAAAGGTGTAACAGATAACGGGGCCAGGCTCTGCCACACCAGTTTCCATATCAGCTGAATAAGTGACAGGAAAGCTTTTAAGTGTGACACTTTCTATCCATCACACAGGGGAATGAATGGCTTTTGTCAGTCTGTCACCAAAATATCTCTCTCCTTCAGACATGTCAAAGAAGTGCATACCTCGCAACATTTTAAAAATCGAAAGAAGGACAAAAAGACTAGGCGCACGCCTAATTACCACTCCCCTAATTACCATGTCTCCATTTTACAAAATTTGTCAGGTTATGAAAAGTTTGAACACATTTCTGGGGTTTTAGTGTTCAGCTTTAATGTATTATTACAGTTTTGCTAATGAAGGTGAATTGCCCTTTAAAGGACCAGTAACATCAAAAAATTTAATTGTTTTAAAGATATAATGCAGTGTTGCCCTGCACTAGTAAAGCTGCTGTGTTTGCTTCAGAAACACTACTATTGTTTATATAAATAAGCTGCTATGTAGCAATGGGGGCAGCTATTTAAAGGAGAAAAGGCTCAAGTTACACAGCAGATAGCAGATAAGCTCTGTAGAACATAATGGTGTTATCTGTTATCCATTATTTATCCTGTGCCATATAGCCGTTTTTCAATTTCCGCCATTGCTACTCAGCAGCTTGTTTATATGAACTATAGTAGTGTTTCTGAAGCAAACAGATCCGTTTTACCAGTGCAGGGCAACTGTACATGATATTTTCATTACTTTAAAACACTTTCAGTTTTTGGTGTTACTGTTCCTTTAAGCTGCAAGTCTCAGTTTCCCCAAGAGACCTGCTTATCTTAAATAGTTACAATTGTTTCTTTGCTTATCTTAAATTGTAACAAATGTATCTAAGTGCACCTGCCACGTATTCTGGGCTCTCTGCCAAAAGTCAGTTGAGTTGTAGAAACTTTGTATATTTTTTCTGGCTGTTCAATGCAGGAGATCAAAGAGAAAGTCAGGATGTTTCAGTAGCAATCCAGGACTGTGGGTTGAGCTGTCAAAATCGGGACGATCCCATGAAAAATTGGACAGTTGGGAGGTATGGAAGTGTCATCTGGACAAATCAGGACTAGAAGTTCTCAACCACAGTTTATCTTTGAGGGAATATTTCCGAGCACCAGGTTAGATTTTGAAATAAGTTGGCCGCATTTAATTATACCCATGCCTGGTATAATTAACCCCCCCTCTCCTTTTACATTAGCTCTATGGACCAGGGTCCTCTGCTACTAATGTAGCATAAATCAGTTTTGGTGGCAACACAATTCTATTCGGTTTATTCAATGTTTTTTTTCTAACAGCCTAAGGGCAGTGGCAGACGGGGAGATTTGTCACCCCCAACTATTTATGAGCGACTGCGGGCAACAAATCTCCCAAAAATGCGTCTTCATTTGAAATAATTGATATCACTAAGTCTCCCGGTATTGCCTCTGGAGGAAACTTCGGTCGACTTAACAATGCTGATTCAAATTTACTTACTGGAAAACCCCAGAAAGCTCCAAATTACAGAATGGGCATTTCCCACAGAGTGCATTTTTTGTAAGTAATTCATATTTTTTAAAAATATTTCCTTTTCCTCTGTAATAATAAAACAGTACCTTGTACTTGATCCAAACTAAGATATAATTGATCCTTATTGGAAGCAAAGCCAGCTTATTGGGTTTAATTAATGTTTAGGTGATTTTCTGGTAGTTTTCAGGTGTGAAGACCCAAATTACAGAAAGATCTAGTATCCGGAAAACCCCAGGTCCCAAGTATTGTAGATAACAGGTCCCATACCTGTATTGAGTAAACAGAATGAGAGAGATACTCACGAATGCACAGATTCGGTATTTCTAAGTAAAAACCTTCTGATTTCAGAAGGCTTCACTTTGCATGTAAATTGCTAGTAAAGGGCTTTTTGACTCCTTTTAGCCCTTCTCACCCTTACCAGGTTCAGTTTCCCATTTAGTATTTCTTGGTGAAACAGATCACCTTCACTGAAGTTTGGGGGCCTCTGGAACGTATTACTTTACTGGCACAACGGCTATAAATGACACATTTACATAAGGAGGAGAAATAACAGATACAGGTAGGCTGGTATTTATTTGCAGAAAAGGTGGCAACCCTAGATGAGTGTGAAGAGTTTCCGCCTCACTCAGATTGTCAGTTCAAAGTTCTAGCTTGCTGATGTAACCAAAAGTCCCGGGTTGAGGAACATGAAAAATTCATTGTGGTATCAATGTGCCCAGTGAAAGTGATCTAAACTGATAAGACTAATCTTCTTCATCCTGCCAAGATGATATGACCTTATATTTCCCAGCTAATGAATACATGGATAAATAGGGTCAAGCCTGTACCCAGGGAATTAAATTTAACCCTGGATGCAGATAAAAAACTGGGGACAGAAACCACAGATTGAAAATAAACCATTGGCCAACATACCTTAAAGGGAAGGCCCTACACGGGCAGATTTAAGACCAATTCGGCATCTTATCTGCCCATGTATATGGCCTTCCAACAGGCCTCACTGACCGATAACTGGTCAAAATTTGGCCAGATATCAGGCAGGTTTGATATCCCACTGCACTCAGATCATTTGGCCCTAGAGCCAAACAGTCGGATGAGCCAATGTTGCCCTGCCTTTGGGCAGCATACTAGGGGAAAGATCTTATAGTGTACAATTGTATGCTGAAGTTTACCCGAACCTACTCAACCCATGGGTCCCACTGGTTTAGGGTCGGCCAGCACATCACTAGTATGGACACTTTAGGCTCATAGTGCATTGCAAGGCCTCCCTCATCTTGCTCCATCATGAAATGATGGGTCCTAGTAATTAAAGTCTCTCTGCTTTCCATAATTGGTGGTGCACAGATTCTGTTGATAGCAGAGGGACTTCAACTGAACAAAGTAAGTGAGGGGTTACCTATGAGCCTAAAGTTGTTGGTGAGCTGGTTCCTAGATACAGATACAGGTTATCATGGTTTCCTTTCAATCAGTGGAATATGGTATGTGCAAAACAATACACAGATATTTATTTCTGCCAGTTGAGATAGCATTTGTGCACCTTTTCTACATAAGCACAACTGAATGTCAAAAATAGTGGTATGCTTTCCCTTTAAAGATCAAAATGGGGAATCCAGAAGGATTCCTAATCAGGAGAGTGTTAAAGCAGAGACTTGTGTCAATTTGGTAGATTATTATAGATCATATTCCAAACCTTGACTACATCCATTTAGCCACTAAACAAGATCAGTCCAAGTACACATAGCAGCAGCGCTGTATCATTACTGGGGGTCTGTGGGCCGTATAATTAACCTTCACACTGCTAATTACAGCAGCAACTTCTCACTTATGAAATGCTGCACAGTTTGTATTGCATGTAGATTTGAAAAGAGCTCAACAATTACTATTCATATTGGCGTACAGAATGGCAAAATCGGTAGAACTGCTCCATTAACTGCCCCCTAATGTCACAGCAGGGGATTAGTCATTAGTTCAAGTTGTCATACATTGGCCAACCTTCAATGAACGTGGTCGATCATGCCACACTGGCTTAGTCTAGCTGGCAACTATTGTTCCAGTTGGCTAGACTAGAACGATGGAGATGTCACCATCCTGGCTGCTGTGTTTCCATACAAACCATGGCCATTTAATGATGGCAACATGGGTTGCATTCTATATGCCTGACTGGAGGTGGCACTGAGCAGAAGCATGAATTCTGCCCACATTACCTGTAATTCCACTGCACTAGATTTCAGTCATTGCATAGGACTACATGATGTTACTATAAAAAGTATAATACATAGACATGAGACAAAGCAAGAAGAGAACCCAACTAAGGTTGGAACAGGTGTTTGCAGAAACAGTCGATATATTAATTCAATCCCGTGGCTTGTGGTTTAAAAGCTGTCCTATAATAAAAGAAAAAAAGCAAATATTTGCCTAAGGTAGCTGCTGGTTCAGGTAGAGATGAAAGGTGATACACCTGAGAAGGTATTCATTAGCATTTCTCCACCCACCATCCCAGAATGCAATGCTCTCTTAATGCTGTAGGCTTGCTGCTATTAGAATGTTCTCGTGCCACCAAGAAATATACAGCTTTACTTTGACACCCATTAAGAGCTTATTATTTGCATTCATTTATGTCATCTTAAATCCCCTAATAGATCATAATTAGTCTTTAAAGTGAAAAGAAGAGCCTGGTGTGAGTTTCTGTGTCAGCCTGCAGCTCCAAGGGGGGGGGAAGCCCTTTAAACGTAGTTCTGGCATTTTTTTTCTTACAAATCTTATACTGTCTGGATGCTTTAGAAGAATTTACCAGTGCCGTTTCTGTAAAATCATTAAAATCAACGTGATCCGGCACAAAGAAAAGATCTAGTATCACCAAAAAAAAAACAGGTTATGCCCTTACGAGTAGATAAAGGGGCAGTAAAATGATACTCTGTTAGCGAATGAAAGATCTCTATGTACCTGTTATTTCCTGGAACTCCTAATTATGTAGGTGGAGAAGAGTGAACTCAAAACTAGTACTGGATCCCTTTCCACAAGTACAAACCACAGCCATTAACTTTCCCTGCAATACTATATTCAGCTAAAGCCACACATGTATCAAGCTGCCAGTTGGTAGATGACAGTTAGGTTAACAGGGGAATATTCTACTTTCCTTGGTATAGGTACATATGGAGGTGAGCTCTCTCTCAAGCAGAAACGCAGTTCAATAAATACTATTTTAAATCAGAATATGGGCATTGCATGATTTTCCCCTTGTGTACCCACACTGACAGAAATACTACTTCTTTAGTATCCTCCAAGGCACCCAAATCTGTCACTACTCAGGTAAGGCCACAGGTGTCCTTCATATGGCTCAAAGTAACTTACATAGATAACATTTATAGAACTACAACTCCCAAAATCAAGTTAGTATCACTTGAACTTGGATAAAAAAAAGACTAGATATTACTGGGCCCCAGAGCAAATTATTTTTCAGGCCCCCAAAATGTCTAGAGGTTGACCTGTTTTACCAATTTTTATTGAAATTGTACATGAGTTAGGGCCTCATGGGGCCCCTATACCTCCTGGACCCCCCTGCAGTCACAGGGTCTGCTTTCCGATTTAGCCCCAAATAAAAAGTCAAACATACTGGGAAAAGGTGTACATCATCAACAATTTCAATTTATCCATTGAGAAGGTTATTTTGTAGTTCTGTGCTGGAGTATTGGTGGAGCAGTTAATACAACTCCTCTTATATAGTCAAAATAATAACTGCTCACTTGCACAGATCAAACATCTGGCATTACAAGGGAAGCTTACTGAGAAGTGGACACCATCCAATGTCCAGCATCTCACTTTCCAAAATAGAAACACAAATGAAAGGCCCAAGTTAAACTGCACCAAAGCCATAAACTGAGCCTCAATTACTCCAGGATTGCTCAGTGATCCCCAACAGTAGCTCGTGAGCAACATGTTGCTCTCCAACCCCTTGGATGTTGCTCCCAGTGGCCTCAAAGCAGGAGCTTATTTTCATATTCCAGGCTTGGAGGCAAGTTTTGGTTGTATAAAAACCAGGTGCACTGCCAAACAGAGCCTCAATGTAGGTTGACAATCCACATAGGGGCTACTAAATGGCACTTATTTGGCACCCCAGGAACATTTTTCATGCTTGTGTTGCTCCCCAACTACTTTTACTTCTGAATATTGCTCACGGGTTCTAAAGGTTGGGAATCCCTGGCTTATTCTATGAGTCCCATAATTGAGTCCCACTAAAGTGGGTCTCCAAAATCCCTCATAACCTGAAATTAAAAAATAAAATGTAGGTGCCAAAATGTTGGGCAATCAGATCGCTCCGAAAAGGGTCTCAGTGCGTTTTCAGGCTACTGACGCTTTTAAGTAGCGTTGTGTGTGTATAGTACCTGGCGATTTCCTTTACTTTCTATGTAAATACAAAACGAGCAACTAGTCGCTGTTCCTCGCTTTTGAATCAAGGGGTTGTTCACCTTCAAACACTTTTTTCACTTCAGTTGGTTTCAGATTCAGTTCACCAGAAATAAAGACTTTTTCCAGTTGTTTTCTATTTGTGACTGTTTTTTTTTTATTATTGAAGTTTTATTTTTCACCTTTTAAAGCAGCTCTGGGAAGTGGGGGTCGCTGACTCTTTAACTGTTTAAATTGAGACATTTAGTTGATACATTTGTTATCTTTGTTCCTGTTGAGTTTCATTACAGGCAGCGATTAGAATTGATACAATAGTTGCTAATATTCCACAGCTGCTGCTGAGAAATGTATCAACTAATTGTATCAACTAAATGTAGCAAATTGTAACAGTTCAGATTCTGATTCTGGATCACTGAGCAGCCAGACTGAGACACTATAGAGACAGGAACTAGAGATGTGCGGGTCGAGAATTTCTCAACCCGCACCCGACCATAACCCGCCCGCTCCCTAACTGCATCCAACCAGGGCCCGCTGGTCCCCTTTATTTATAGATCCGCGCCCGCCCTGCAGTGACATCACAAAAGGGGCGGGGCAGGGGGAAGTCTATAAATTCCGGCGCCGGAAGCCGGCAGTACTGGGTTGCGGGCGGGGAGAGCAGGAGAAGAGCTCGACCCACCAGCGACCTGCGCATTTTGTCCAGGGGTCGGGCCGAACCCGTCCGACCTGCGGGTGAAACCGCAGGTCCCGCGGGTCTCGGGTCGGCCCACACATCACTAACAGGATTATTCAACTTCGATTTTGGGAAAACGATAAAAAAATATAAGATAGAAAGTAATTGAAAAAAAGTCTTTGTTTATGGTGAACAATCTGAAAACAACTGAACTGAAAAAAAGTGTTTGGAACAACCTATTTAAAGAGTGTGCATCAGCAGGTTGGATTTAATTAAAGTTTCTCGCTGGTGGTACTCAAAATATTTGCATCCCCTAGTGTTTTACTCAAAAAACACAAAAACTAATTGTAAATTGTCTCAGAATATCACTCTACATAATACTAAAAGTTAACTCAAAGGTGAACCACCACAGTGGCCAACTGAATCATTTAATAATTACTTATACAACATGGTGCAGACATCGATGGTAAAGGTTGGCAGAGTGACACAGCGCTTGTTTTTGTTCCCATTTGTGTGGGTGTGGGTGGGTGTGTGCACAATCGCATGTGCATCATTTTATGATATTATTGCACAACTGCAACCTCTTCCTTGTACAGTATATTTCTTCTCCTACTGCAACACGGCCTTGCATTTAAACTCAAGGCTAATGTCTCAGTGGCAATTTTTTGCCAGCGGTAAACACCATTAACACTTGTGGCCGCAGTATGTGCCCATGAATGGCATCACATGGTGTGAATTTCAACCCTAAAATGCACCCAATAATTCTACAGTGTAATTATTGGTGATGGAAAGTGGTGGGTTGCTTTCTGCTCTTATTGCTGTCAGGATCAACAGCCCCAAAATCTATCAACAGATCTATCAATAGACTTATAATTTAACAATCGCTTAGTTCAGTTCACCTGCATGGACTTAGAGCTCTGTGGGCTGTTTTGGCAGACCAACAACAAACCTGACGACCCCATGCCTCCATGTCCCACCCCCGAGCCTAAACTGGAGTTAAACTAGACTGGCACCATGCTACAATTTGATTTTTTGCGGCCAGTCCATGCCTGCCAAGGGTGTGGACTAGGAGAAAAAAAAAATCAAATTGTAGCATGCTAGCACAAAGATGGGAGAGCAAGGCTTTTGTATTCAAATGGTCACCTGACCAATGTAGGACTTTGATTATGACTCACAGTGGAAATAAATATCACAGTAATGCACTGGGGGTGGTGTGGTTGCCTAGGGTGTCCGTTTGGCCCGGCCCTGCTTCTGCTACATTATTGCCTAAACTAAAAGAACTAAGAATATAAAAAGCCAGTCACATGCAGCTTTCCATGGCAATTACATTTACAAGCACCTTTAAATTGTTGTGTGAGATGTATAAGAAAGGTACATTGGAATGCTGATTCTTTTCATTAACAAAATAAAAACACAACAGCTGACGGGTGGAGATTCCCTTTACTAAGTGTAAAGAGCAGGCCACATAGAAAGTTAGGCACTCAGCCAATCACATTGTATATGGTTATTGAGCAAAGAGTTGCCACTAACCAATTCCTTCCAACCAGTCTGTGACATAAGTGACAAGGGTTGGCATCTCCCCCCCTGCTCCCTGAAGGCCAACAAATCAAATCTAACTAAATTTGGGCAGCATCCTTCACAATAGTACTCAGATGAAATAAGCAACATGTCCATCATGGCTGTGCAATGGGTTCTCCAGTCTCTCCCATTGTAGCAAACTTGTACATGGAGGAAGTGGAAAGGAGGGCCTTACTTTCCAGGGAACTACACCGTCACTGGTTCAGGTATGTGGGTGACACTTGGGTTAAAATCAGATCCAATGACGTGGCGGACTCAGTGGACAATAACATCAAGTTCACAAGGGAAGATGTCCACGAGAACAAACTTGCCTTTTCAGACTGTTTGATATGTATCCAAGAGGGGGGTAACTTAAAGACGGAAGTATGTTTAACCCACTCATATGGATCAATATCTGTTGTTTGATTCCCACCATCGGCTGGAACACAAACTGGGTTTCATTAGAACTCTGCATAACAGGGCGGAATGTGTGGCAACTGATACAGAGTCCAAAGACAAAGAGCAAAAACATCTCAGAGGAGCTTTAAAAGCTTGTGGCTACCCAGACTGGGCCTTTGTCAAAACAGCAGCAACCAAGCCCAACAGGAACACCAATAGAAATACTCAGGAGGATTTTAACAAACACCACGTCCCTGACTTTTTCAAACCTAGCAGCACACTGAGACAAAAACTGGTACACCCAAAGGATCCAACACCAAAAGAAAAAACAAAGGAATGTGGTATACGGAGTCCAGTGTAGCGAGGAGTGCACAGATCTATACATTGGGGAGACAAAACAACTGCTGGAGGGTGAATGAGCCAGTCTGTTTTTTTTAAACGTAATTCCTCTCTTTGCTGAACAGAAATTAGGTTTCAGAAGTGTCTGGGGTGGATCATTATCACCCTAATGACATGGGGCTTAGCTGTCGTCTCTGCAGGGAAACCCAGTAGTAGGTCCAGGCCTCAAGGTGGACATATGACAACATTCAAACAAAAAAGTGATCCCTTATCAAATTTATTTATCCTGCGGTAGAAGCAGAGGTCTGACCTAAGTCAGTAAGGATTAATTGATTAATAAAAAAGGAGAATAAGTACCCCACTTGCTTCAAACTCGCCTAGCAGTCTCTCAAATATTCCAGCTACCTATTGGATGATATCTATGTTAATTTCTAGTCACAATTAATTATTAAGCACTTTAGCACTTTAAATTTATTGCAATTAAATCTTCAAATCCGACTGGATGTGGGTATATTAGCAATTTTTATGATAATACACTTTATTGCAAAGGATATAAATCAGTGTGAAGTAGAATTGATTATAGTAAAGATCATATCACTAAATACCGTCAAGCCTTTTTATATTTAATGGAATGAATTGTAATGGACCTGCAATTTAAGTTTAATTAAATTAAGTTGAAATTAATTGGTAGTTTTAACTGGTTAAATTATAGCACTGCACTTTATACTTTTATTTTTTGCGATTACTATAACATAATCAGTTACATTGCACGTCAATATAGATATCATCCAATAGGTAGCTGGAATATTTGAGAGACTGCTAGGCGAGTTTGAAGCAAGTGGGGTACTTTTTCTCCTTTTTTATCAAACCGATGGCAACATCTCAAATGAGCATCGGATCTCTCTGTGTATGGCCACCTTAAAGGACCAGTAACATCAAAAAATTTCAAAAAAAAATTGTTAGAATACATCGAAAAATAAAACCACTAAGACAAATTAAACTTTCAAATAACAAAGAAATTTATTAAGAAATAACTTACTGAAGCTCCACTTGCGCTCCTCTTCAGAAAGAGATCGGGCAATTTATCGTGCGGGGCTCGATTACTCCTCCCTGCCTTCCTTATAGGAGATAGCCAAGGGGGGAGGAATCGAGCGCCGTGCGATGGATCGTCGCTGTGTCACATTTTCTGACGAGGCGTGCAAGCGGAGTTTCGGTAAGTTATTTCTTTGCGATTTGAAAATTTAAATTGTCTTAGTGGTTTTTTATTCTAACAATTTTTTTAAAAAAAAATGTTGATGTTACTGGTCCTTTAAAGTTATACTGACACTAAAAGACTACTTTTTAAAATGTGACTGAACATTAAAAGTTGCCTAAAGGTCATGTTGATAATTTTTTGTTGAGAGGTTTATTTTTTTAAGTTATTGTTAGTTGAAGTTCCTAAACCTGACTGTTTTGCCAACCTGACTGTCCCATCTCAGCCTGTCAGTTAGAGTTTCTAATGCTAATGGACTCCTGCTGCACAAATATGGCAGCCCTCTCATACAGGAACATGGGGCAAGCTTTCAAAGGCAATATTATGACAGATGTATCAGTATCTCTTTAAAGCTTCAAAATGATCGTATTTGCTACTCTTGTATTACTCATCCTCCTATTCATTTTCCAGTCTCTAATTCAAATCAGTGCATGGTTGCTACGGTAATCTGCACCCTAGCAACCAGACTGGCAATATTGCAAACTGCAGAGTTGCTGAATAAAAAGCTAAAACAACTCAAAACCACAAACAATGAAAACGAATCGCAAATGATCTCACTCTCTACATCATACTAAAAGATCCCCTTGAGAACTAGGCCACACTAGGCGATAGCGCCGCAATCTGACTCGCGGCGACTTTTCGCCGCGACTTTTAAGCCGCAATCGCTGGGGAAACTTTTGCGCTGGCGTCTATGGGGAATCACGAAAAATCGCCAGCGTAAAAACACACGCGGCGATCTTTTTTCTACTGTCGCTCGAAATTACATCGCTAGGCGATTTCGAGCGACAATAGAAAAAAGATCGCTGGGGAAACTTTTGCGCTGGCGTCTATGGGGAATCGCGAAAAATCGCCAGCGTAAAAACACACGCGGAGATCTTTTTTCTATTGTCGCTCGAAATCGCCTAGCGAGGCAATTTCGAGCGACAGTAGAAAAAAGATCGCCGCGTGTGTTTTTACGCTGGCGATTTTTCGCGATTCCCCATAGACGCCAGCGCAAAAGTTTCCCCAGCGATTGCGGCTTAAAAGTCAAATCGCGGCGCTATCGCCTAGTGTGGCCTTAGCCTTAGGAAGCAGACAAGGATAGAAAAACTGCTATTACTTGTCTAAAGAAAAGTCAAACCACTGAAATGTACATATAGGGAAAGTCGCTTAGAGTTGCATTTTCTTGTCTCTGGTGAAATGAATCCCAGCAAGATAAGGCCGCCTCCCTTGTGAGCGTTAGATAAGCAGCAGTGTCTCCAGTATAGACACAGCATTTTAACACTTGACTGGTCTATTGAGTCCAGCCCTAGTGACAAGCCTTGCGCAATCCCTGTCCCTGATTAAAACCAACAGCTATTACTGGAGAAAGATCGGAGTTCCATAACAGAAAAAAACCTCAGCTTTTGAGCGTAAACAAAACAAATCACCTCTTGCGTTTTATTCAACCCGGGACAAAGTTGACGCGTGAAGCAGAAATCAGCAGCGCTAAAAGCTGCAGCCAATGGCAGCTGAGGGAAACGCTGTGCTGAGGCTCACCTGGTGGGTAGGTGGCACGGTCCCCCGTGGGAAAGGATCAGTACACTGCTCGCTCAGGCTCTCACATTGACTCAAATTCCAAGGCACTGGCTTCTCGCCTTCAGCAGGTTCGAGTCTCTTTCTCTTGTCTCTTTCCCTCCCCACTTCCTGTCTCCAGGATTGTTCTCCCTCCACGGTTCAGCCCAATCCCAGTGCTGACATCAGCCAGGTGTGTGTGTGTAGGACAAGGCTGCTCTCCTTCCCACGGGGCAGGGCTCTTTGCTACTACCTCTTCCAACAAACTAGCACAGCCCGGCTTGTGCCTGTCTTTTCCTTGCTCCGAACTCCTGTGGCAGGCGGCTTAATCTCAGCTGCAGGATTCTTATTTTACACAACATTTGTGTCGGTTAGGAAGTGCAGCTGCGCAGGCTCTGTGACTATCCCCAGGTGCGACAGGCTTACAGTCTAAAAATAAATAATAATCAGTGGGGTAACTAGATATTACTGGGCCCCACAGCAAATTATATTTCAGGGCCCCCCCCAAAATTTTTCTAGGGAGGTTGAAATATTGATTGAAATTGTACATGAATTAGGGCCTCATGGGGCCCCTGTTAGTGATGGGCGAATAAATGTGCCTGGTGCGGATTTCCACGAACATTCGCCAACAAAAAGTCGCTTGCATCAAAATTGTTGCGCGTCAACATTAGTCAGATGCCCATTGACTTTAACACAGTTGTAAAAATTGATGTGAGCATCAAAATTCAGTTTTCGAGTTTCAATAATTTTTTTAAAATTTTTAGTTGTTTTTGCAAATTCCGCGCGAAATGCGAGAAATTCGCCCATCACTAGCCCCTGTACCTAGGGTTGCCTAGCCGGTAAAACACCTGCCAAGGCCAGGGCCTGTATTACAAATTTACCTGCAATGTAGTTGCCGGTAAATTTGTAATACTCTTAAAAAAAGCCCTTGGCCGCCCCCAATTCTCTTAGAACTTACCTTTTTTCAGCCTTGTGGCCATTGTGCGATGTAACCCTGCCGCTTTTCCTGGTCCCCCCTGCAGCCACAGGGTCTGCTTCCTATGTAGTTACGCCCCTGATAATAATGTCAGTGGTGTAACTAGGGTTGCTTGCCATCTTTTCTGGAATAAAATACCGGCCTTCCTATATTCGTGAAAAAGGGTAAAATCAGAAAGTTCATGAAAAAATTGTGAAATTCGAAAGTTTTCCTGAAAAAATAGTGCAATTCGAACGTTTTCACTTAAAAATCGAGCTATTCGAAAGGTTTCACTAAAAATGCGAGCAATTTGAATGTTTTCACGATAAAACTGAGCAAATCGAAAGTTTTCGCTTAAAAATCGAGCTATTCAAACGGTTTCACTAAAAATTCGAGCAATTCGAAAGTTCTCACGATAAAATAGAGCAATTCGAAAGTTTTCAAGGAAAAATCGAGCAATTCAAATCTTTTCACGAAAAAATCGAGCAGTTTCAATGTTTTCATGGAAAAAACGTGAAAATCAGAAATTGACGCCAGAGATTCGCAAATTTATTCACCGGCGGTGAAACACGGTAATTCGCCGCAAATTCTTGCCAAGCAAATTTATTCGCCCATTACTACATAGAAGTATTTTTTAACTGCTATCTATGGGAGCCTATGCCAGTTCCCTATATTCCCTACCCTAAAAGCAGCCAAGGGGTAGGGATGCATCAGACCCCAGGGTTCGCCCAAAAGGGGTACAGATTTGGCGAATACTGAAACAAATCCAAACCCTTCTTCTGCACTGGGAAAAGCTGGTGCACAGATAGAAATACCAGATGTCTGCACAAAGATTGCGCTCCAATTATTTCCAGTTACTTAGGGTTTGGATTTGGTTTGACAGGTTCCTGCTAAAAAATAACTAAATACTTCATATGTTTTTGTATACCCAAAGGTCTGTGACCCCCAGATCTGGAGCAGCTTAGCACAATCATTGCGGATATTGCAATTGCAGATCATATGACTGCTTGGGGCAGAAGAATATACAAGGCTCATTTGCAACCATACTTCATTTCACTATACCTCCCTGAAACTGCTGTGATTTTTGCAACATTTTAATGGGCTTCTAAATATTTTGTAAGTCTTTGTCTCTACCAGTGGCGTAACTAGATGTTGCTGGGCCCCACAGCAAATTAATTTTAGGGCCCCCAACATATCCAGTGTTTGTCCTGTTTTACCTGAACCTCCTGGGCCCCCCTGCAGCCACAGGGTCTGCTTCCTCTGTAGTTACGCCCCTGGTCCCTACCCTGTAAATTGGGGGTATGCAAGCTAGGGCTCATGACAGCGCTGTAATACTGAGACTCCCAACCTGAGAAAATCAAATTGTCTTGTCCAAGCTGCATCCATATTGATGTATTGTACTATAACTCACACAGCCATATGCTGCCAGTAGGATTCCAGAAGATGTTCATTTTCAAATCACTAAAAATAATTATTTCATTAAATGTTATACGGTGCCATTAAATGTACACCTATACTTAAATGAAGATGTGTTTAGGCAGAGCCTTCTCTCGCAGGTAGTGGTGGCAGGATGGAAAGAGGAAAATGAATAGTTGAGAAAATATACTAAATAAAAAATGATGATCAGTTGGAAAGTTGCTTAGAATTGGCCACAAAAAGGTGAACTTTCCCTTTAATGTGTCTTAATATGATTCTCCAGAAAACTGAAATTTTTCTGAATAGAAACCAACATGAAATCCCTAGGGGAAAGTAGTATTTGCTATTTATGACAGCAGTTCCATATGCAGCACCTAGTTACACCCTGGGTCCACACTTCCTTTTACAATCTCTGATATATAACATTCCTTGTCTTCCACCTAGTGTGAGAAAACTGTGCCACTCCCTCTCTTTGCAGTAGGACCGTATCAAAATTTGCATATGCAAAATTAGGGGGTGGGGAGGGAAATCGTGTGACTTTTTGTCATGAAAGGAAGTACATTTTTTTTTTTCATCTTCCCAGTTCGGTATTCGGCCGAACCACTGAATCCTTCGCAAAAGATTCGGCCGAATACAAAATAGTAGATTCGGTGCATCCCTAATTTAATGTTTACATGATTTTAATTGGTTAATGGTTTAGATCTGCTTTGTACTTTAGGATTGGGGCAGACAAGCAGATTCTGGGAGATTTAGTCGCCTGGCTAATACACTTGTGGCGCTTCGATTTCAGAAGTCGCTTCAACTTCGGGTGACTTCGGAAATCGAAGCTCCACGAGTGTATTAGTGCAGGCAATTCTTCATTCAAGCATACGGAAGGCAGTTTTGGGAGATTGTCGCCACGCAGAAGAGGCGATTAGTTGTCAGGCGACTAAATCTCCCCAAATCTGCTCATCTGCCCCAACCCTTAAGGAAGAACACAACTTGCATTTGATTTTCAGATCTTCCAATATTTTGTTTTGTAAAATATGCTGTATTGTGGTAGAAAATGTCATTTATTGTCCCAAAATGGCACTTTTGTACACAGCTCTATTGTCATTAATGAGGCTTTCGGGCTCCTAGTTGCCCCACTGTATAATTCTAGAAACTACTAGCCATACCTGTTCTACTGAGAGGGATTGTGCTCATGACTCCAATACATTCTTTCCCATAACTTTAAATTCTGTATTTAAACACTATAGGAAACCTGAAATACCTTGAAGAGAAGAATACAAAATACAATACATGTCACAGGAAAAAAATGCCAAAATTTCACTTCTACAGTGTTATAGAATGGCTGATTTTAAGCAACTTTTCAACTGGATTTTTTATTCCTTATAGTTTTTAAATGATTTTCCTTTTTCTTTTGAGTTTTTCCAGCTTTCAAAAGGGGTTCACTGACCCCAGCAGCTGAAAATGAATGCTGTGTGAGGCTACAACTTTATGGTTACTTTTTATTACTCATCTTTCTATTCATCACATCTTATATTCATCTATAAGTCTCTCAGTCAAACCCCTGCCTGGTTGCTAGGGAAATATAAACCCAGCAACTGATATCTGCTGAAATTTCAAACTACAGAGCTACTGAACAAAAAGCGAAATAATTAAAAAAAACACAGAAAATAAAAAGTGAAGACCAATCGCAAAGTGTTTCAGAATATGAAGCTCCGTGGCATACTAAAAGATGGACAACCTCACCATGGCTCCGCCCACACCACGCCCCAAGTTGCGTCCCCTTCCTCCCTGGTAAGAGAGCGGCTGGGGAGGAAGGTTTTCTTATTAGCTATAGAGGAAGCAGACCCCATAGTCTGGGCCCCTCTGTTCATAGCCCCCTTGTGACTGCGGGTTCTGCTTCCTCTATAGTTATGCCACTGAAAAGAAGAATTCTCTTCAGTTGAGTTCTTTAAACGGCAGCAAGAACAGTGGAATGCAGGGATAATAGAAGCACTTCATGCAGAACACACGCTGAAATATTCCAGCAATTTAAGGACCACACATAATTGGAATCACTTGACGTGTATGTACAAAACCTCAATGGCAACACAAGCACAGGCCAAAATCAATATCACTGCCGCGTCAAAGCAGGAAACAAGGGCAACTTTCCCTACCACATCACACAAATAGGAGCTACTGAGCGGCAGAAGGAGAGATTATAATGAAAGAGCAAGGGATTAGGGAAGCTGGTTTCTTTGGCACTTACCCATAATATAATCATATCATCATAATAATCATATGCCATTCCATGTGCATTAGGCAGCACATATTAGTAAGTTTTTCAAATAATGGTCTCAGTCCTCCACAAACGAAGGGCAGGTATCATTCTTCTCTGTTTTGTGTAGTTACTAAAGTACATGTAACACCCCCCCCACCCACAAAAATGTAATCAGTGAACAGCCTCTTTGAAATCTTTAGATACCTGCCACTCTGGTTGTTAAAAGGTAAACAGTAAGGCTGCAGCATCACTTTAATCACTTAGAATTCCTTCTCCTCCTCTAACCCACTCTGCCCCCTCCCTCGGAAATTTGCTTTGGCTGTTGGCTCATGAGCATGCTCAGTTCTTCTCAGCTCAGATTACTAAACACACCCTCCAGTCTAACAGCCAATGAAGAGATAGCATTGCTGGTTCCCATAGAAACCCTAGCAGTCTGATCCTATTTTTTCCTCTAACCACCTCTCCTGAGCTCAGCTTAACCATTACAGTGCTCAACAACAGCAGAACTTTTTTATATCAAAGTATGTTGTGCCTGTGTAAACCTGCATTTTGCGTTGCACGAACTTTATAGCACAAATGTCCTGTTTGCAGATGTTATTGATGATGTGTCAGAGGGAAAATGGCCACTGGATAAAAGCTGCTACAGTATTTGTTTTAGGAAAATGTGATGGGGGCAAATGGAGGGGTATATGCAGTACAAATGATGTGGCTTGGGTAGGGAATATATGCCCAATTTATATACATGGTAGGAAAATGTAGGATTTACATGTCCTTTAAATCTTGTATATATATTTTTATGGTGTTTGCAGCTCTAAAACACCCTTATACTCCTATTAGGCTACTCTTAATTAGATCAGGGATTAACTGAACCCTTTTTCCCATGCAGAGCACAAACAAATCAGCTAAATGCAACACTCTGGGAACCCTTTGCCACATGACATGTTTAGTAAGTTTTGTGCAACTTACCTCAAAAATCAGTGGTTAATTAAACAACATATTTGCACAGTTACATTTTAATTCTGGAACAAAGGATATACTAACTGTGGCATGTGCAAAAGTTTGGGTACCCTAATTAGCCAGTATTGAGAAGCATCCCTTTTTGTATCCAACTAAAAGACTTTCAGTTCTTGTAGGAATTTTTTCCCACTCTTCCTTGCAGCCCCCTTCTAATTCCAAGTCCAATCTACATGGACTAATGTCTTGGATGTTGAGGACCAACCCAGAGATTCTCAATCTTGTTCAAGTCAGGGGACTCTTGAGTGCCAATTTAAATTCTTGAGTTTGCTTTTCTTTAAGCAGCTCATGGTAGCCTTTGAGTTTTGTTTAGGATCATTGCCTTGTAGGAGCTGGATTCCCATTTCAGCTTTTTGGCTGTCTGTTTCATACTGGACACCGGAAATTGCAGATTTTCAAACAGAGTCAGGTTAACTGTGCCCCACTTGGTACCCAACTCAAGGGCCCACCACCCAGCCACTAAACATTCATACTTTACTGAATTTGCAGAGTCGCCTGGCAATAGTGTGTGAACGAATGTAAGCGATGGTCTTGATCGCTAGTGAGTTGTCCTCTATTCCTGTTAGTGAATTGGCGATGTGCCTGCAGATGGGATTTCTGGCGAATTGACGCTAGCGACAGTCACTTTGCCCTTTAGTGAATCTGCCCCCATAGACGCTTCCCAAAGTCTACTCTCTTCCTTTATCGCTCCTCTGGGTATGCTCTCCTTCTGATTGGCCTCGGGTTGAATGGTATGATGTATGCCAGCTTTATTTGTCAGTTATGATAATCCATCATAAATGTATTGACCTGAGGCTGGGGACAGTATAATAATCCAGCATAAATGTATTGACCTGAGGCTGGGGACAGTATAATAATCCATCATAAATGGATTGACCTGAGACTGGGGACAGTATAATAATCCAGCATAAATGTACTGACTTGAGGCTGGGGACAGTATAATAATCCAGCATAAATGTATTGACCTGAGGCTGGGGACAGTATAATAATCCTATATAATAAAGTCCAAGTGTCTCTGCGTCCAGTCCCTGTCCCTGTGTCCGTGGAAATGCGCTACTGCGCATGTGCCCCACGGGCCACCAATGTTAACCCCCCCTGGCTACCAAAGTTAACACCCCCCTGGCCACCAATGTTAACACCCCCTGGCCACCAATGTTAACCCCCTGGCCACCAATGTTAACCCCCCTGGCCACCAATGTTAATCCCCCTGGCCACCAATGTTAACTCCCCCTGGCCACCAATGTTAACCCCCCCTGCCCAATGTTAACCCCCCTGGCCACCAATATTAACCCCCCTGGCCACCAATGTTAACCCCCCTGGCCACCAATGTTAACACCCCCTGGGCACCAGCATTAACCCCCTGGCCACCAGTGCTACAAAGGGGGCCCTGCCTACTAATGTTACCCATTCTGAAATGTTGGGAGGTATGTGACGACATATGTTCTAGCGCCCGTTAATTTAACGGGCTTAATGTCTAGTAGAGTATAAATGTACTGGCCTGAGGCTGGGGACAATATGATAAATTGATAATCCATTATAAATTTATTGACCTGAGGCTTGGGGCAGTATGATAATCCAACATAAATGTATTGACCCAAGGCCGGGGGCACTATGATAATCCAGAATAAATGTATTGACCTGAGGCTGGGGGCAGTATAATAATCCAGTATAAATGTACTGGCCTGAGGCTGAGGACAATATGATAAATTGATAATCCATTATAAATGGATTGACCTGAGACTGGGGACAGTATAATAATCCAGCATAAATGTACTGACTTGAGGCTGGGGACAGTATAATAATCCAGCATAAATGTATTGACCTGAGGCTGGGGACAGTATAATAATCCTATATAATAAAGTCCAAGTGTCTCTGCGTCCAGTCCCTGTCCCTGTGTCCGTGGAAATGCGCTACTGCGCATGTGCCCCACGGGCCACCAATGTTAACCCCCCCTGGCTACCAAAGTTAACACCCCCCTGGCCACCAATGTTAACACCCCCTGGCCACCAATGTTAACCCCCCTGGCCACCAATGTTAACACCCCCTGGCCACCAATGTTAACCCCCCTGGCCACCAATGTTAATCCCCCTGGCCACCAATGTTAACTCTCCCTGGCCACCAATGTTAACCCCCCCTGCCCAATGTTAACCCCCCTGGCCACCAATATTAACCCCCCTGGCCACCAATGTTAACCCCCCTGGCCACCAATGTTAACACCCCCTGGGCACCAGCATTAACCCCCTGGCCACCAGTGCTACAAAGGGGGCCCTGCCTACTAATGTTACCCATTCTGAAATGTTGGGACTGGGAGGTATGTGACGACATATGTTCTAGCGCCCGTTAATTTAACGGGCTTAATGTCTAGTAGAGTATAAATGTACTGGCCTGAGGCTGGGGACAATATGATAAATTGATAATCCATTATAAATTTATTGACCTGAGGCTTGGGGCAGTATGATAATCCAACATAAATGTATTGACCCAAGGCCGGGGGCACTATGATAATCCAGAATAAATGTATTGACCTGAGGCTGGGGGCAGTATAATAATCCAGTATAAATGTACTGGCCTGAGGCTGAGGACAATATGATAAATTGATAATCCATTATAAATGTATTGACCTGAGGCTGGGGGCAGTATCATAATCCAACATAAACGTATTGACCCGAGGCCGGGGGCGCTATGATAATCCAGCATAAATGTACTGACCTTGGGTGCACCATGGCCTAGCAGGTGGGTTGTACTTTGCCATCACTGGCGCATGTGTGCAGAATTAAAGGAAAGTCATATGTATGAGCAGCCAAAGGAGCTGAATAGTTGTTCCAGACCAGAGCATAGTGGCCAGAACAATCGTAATACAGGGCTGCCCTCTGCTGGTCATATACATAATTATATTTGGAACAGAAATAAAGAGAGAGAAGTTAAATCTTTCGCAAATGTTAAAATTGGTGTTGGTGTTAAAATAACGATTATTTCTAAAGTATTTTGTGTTATGTTGTGTTATTTATTTTTAACTCTCCTCCCGCCCCAACAGGAACCATATTTCACTTCATGCTGTAGTGAGACAGTAAAAGACAGACATGTGCAAACGTTATATAATCCTAACATTATTTTACAGATCATTATTGTATTGTGCTATCAATTTAGTCTATTTATTATAGTGAAGTATGCACAGGCGTATGCTTGGATGTAGAGAGGTGCATCCAATGTGTTCCTAATTGCATTAAAAACGTATGGCCTTATGCTTGGTATTTTGTGGCCTTCCCCAAGTCCTCTATGTCTGTAAGTATGTATGTATTCCTTTGGAAATCCATTCTGCAGTGTGTTTGTGACCATATAGCTCTGGCTTTAGTAGAATTCAATTAGAAAAATCATTGTCCTTTTTTTTTGTTTTGCAAATTCTCTTAGGTCTGTAAAATGGGGAATTAGCTGCACCCACTGAAAATCCATATGCTGCTGTGCTCAGTGGATAGGTTAGGACTTAGTATGGTCCATAGCTACTTACAGTCTACAACAATCACCAATTATCAATCCGAGGCATAGCATGTGACTTGTATGGGTGTACCCTGAGATCTCATCTACCTCCATTTCATCAGGGGGATAATGATCCAGTCTTAATATGCTGAAGACCAAATTCCACTTCAATATTTGGTGTAACCATGAATGTGGACTTTAAATGCCAGCACTGGATCCTTGTATTTCTGATGACATGGATTCAGTTGACGTCTCTGTACTAAGTGCTTTGGACATGCTGTGCAGTTTTAAACATTCAACTGAATGGCAAGACATGGGTTAATTGATCTAATGTCGTCCTGTTGGCTGTTCCTGATCATTGGGTTCCATTCCAATTTGGATTTCAGTTAATACAAATATTTTTTTAACTAATCCAGAAGATGAACTGTTTGCCAGTTCCTTTTAAAGCAATATCCAGTTGATACGGATGTGCCATCTAGTGGCCACAGAGGTTATTATCCAGCGAGGAAAGAAAACACGATAAAAGAACAGAATGAAAACTGATACATGAACAGAATGACATCTTACAAGATATGTACTTTGTAGGTGGTAATCAAAATCTAAAACTCCAAGCATTAATTAGTGTAGTTAAATAGTTGATATAGTAGTGATATAACTGTGGTGACACCCCAAAGATTCCCAGTAAATACCAATACAAGCAGAAAGTGAACCCAGATTTATTACACAGGAACTGGGCTGAAATGAATTGGCAGTTAAACGAAGAAGATAGAAATGGGCAAAAATAACAAACTGTAATGCAATGCAATTTAAATCAGTTTAATCCACACTAGTATTTGATTCTAAGATAAATAAGCATCTGGCATATAATATATGGATATTTGGGAGCTCCCCTAAGGTCCTAAAAGCTGGCAACATGTGGCCCTTAAACAAAAGTTCACTCCCAGGATCACTGAGCTTTGTATAGATAGATGTATTAAATGTGTACTGTCAAATTAAATGTAGTCACCCGTGACTCTGTACTCCACTGTAGTGGTCAGCAATAGTAATCTCACCATGGCTTGGTGCAATGTGTGCCTCCTTTAGCAAATGAATGTCTGAGGGGAACTATATTGTACAGTCAATCCCAGTGTTGCTATTGCACAGATAATATATTAGTTACCTGTATCTCAGTACTGCTGTACACTTACTACTGACATGTGAGGCAGGAAGGTCTGATACTTAGCAACTTGCTTGTAGGCCACAGTTCTAACAGTGAATATTAATCCATAAGATTAATAACAAGGTAATAAGTTTATTTGCAAAGAAACCCTGCAGGGCTACACTAGCAAATCTGTTCGATTGATGAGGTACCGCATCAGACCACCCATATACCTATTGTTATGATCCAATCGTTGGGCCCCAGGGCCCACATTCATATCAGCCCGATATCACCCACCTCAAGGTGCTCATATCGGGGAGAGATCCACACATTTTCCGAAATCGCCAAACAAGGGGATCTCTCTATGTATTGCCAACTTAACACTGGTGCACAATCACCTCATGGGGCTCTATCCTTCACCAATCTGTGCTCACTAGCTCTAACTTTCACTCCTATAGTGAATTCACTTGCCACTGCTATTCTTTAGCTAGCCCTGACAGTACTAACCTTCCTGGGGGTCTGGCCACTTATGTCTGGGTTCTGCCTCTAGATCTTCCTAGGCCAAAAGAGATGGGGGGGAATGTAATATAAGTCGCTAACGGAAAAACTATTCGCAATGCGAAAAGTTATGCCTTTGCGCGAACAAATTTTGCTTTGCACGAATTTAATATAGCTTTTGCTGTTTAGCGACCACTTCCAACAGTGAAAAACGTTTGCGAATTGTATAGTTTGCGACAATGCGCAGTCAGTGTAATAAAACTTCTTACTGAAAATGTCATTATGTTTGCTCCAAAAGTTTACGACACCTTCAAGCACTTCTTAAGAGTGAGCAATTAAAATTCACAGTGTAATAACAGTTTAAGGAACAATATTACATTGCAAGATGTGTATTTTTATTCTTATTGGTGCGAATTGTTTTGCTCTTTGCGACTTTTATTAGATTCCCCTGGAAGTGTCCAAACAAGTCACTGCCTTATATAGGCTCCTGCACGGGATTTCCCCCCACAAGCCAACTGACTGAACAAGGGCTCATTGCCTAAATATTTACACTTATAAAATAAATTCTTTAGTTCACCTCTTTACACTCTTTTTAAGCAATTATCACAACAGTGCAGTTAGTCCTACCATTTCCCATATGTATATTTCTTGACTAGGGCATTAAGAATGTTATACAGAAGACAAAAATATATAACAATCAGCTAGTATCATGTAGCGATCACATGTAACAGCTCTGTACGTCAGCAAATTTCTCCCTTTGGGGGAAAGGGGCAAAGACATTTAGGTCCCATACGCCTGCAGAATGAAACATCTTCAAATGGGGCAAAATTATATTCTGTATTTTGTATCAGATTTGTCAAATGGGGCAAAATAAACTTCCATATTGGTGGGGTCCCCCAGTTTTCTGTTAATATTGATTATATTTTCACTGCAGAGCCCACTCCTGCCCTGCTGTCTCATTCAACTCCACATTAGGGTCAAACCTATTTATGTGCATTCACAATGGATTCTTATATAAGTAGGCACCCAATACAATAGGTTTTTATGTTGGTTGTGCAGAGGGGAAAAACATTTCACAATTTCACAGTTATATTAGACATTATCACACACACATAAATTATTAGACACAGGGATTTAGCTTCAACCTAAAAACACCACCCGCACGAGCTGCGCGTCTCAGTGCTCCTCAGCAAGCGGCCAGGCGGCATGCTGCCCCTAATAATTTGCCACCCTAGGCCCGGCCTTTATGGCCTCACCACAGATCCCGGCCTGGGCTAATATTAAAACGAAGACACAAATTTGTCACTATTTGTCCCTAAGAATCGAACAGTTATTTTTGTACCTTGGTATAATATAATGCTGGTTATGTTATGCACTCAGTACATTTTTTTAACATAGGAATCAAAGAAAGCAGTTTTTTCTTGTTGCTATAGCAATCTTTATAATAAAATGACTTTGAGTTTAGTCACCTTTTATCTAATTTATAGTTGTATATGTTCCCTTATTGCCAGGAGCAATTGTGCCTCCCACACCACCCTGAGGCTCTGATGCTGCATCACTCACCCCTCACTTAGAGTAGGACTACACGGACGCTTTCAGCGCAATCCGACGCCCTGTGACAAAATGCCGGCGTTAAATCCCATTAGACGGAAATAAGGTAAGAGATAGAAATGTCGGACGAAGTTGCAGTGTTGATATGACGCAACACGACTGTCGAATACAGACGCAGCGTGCAGCGCCTGCATCAGACAGTCGTGTCGCATCGAATCAATGCTGCGACTTCATCCGACAATGCATTCACTTACCTTGTTTCCATCACATGCGATTTAACGCCGGCATTTTGTCGCAGGGCATCGGATTGTGCTGAAAGCGTCTGTGTAGTCCTACCCTTAAAGGGATCAGGAGGGGCCACATTGTCAGTACAAACAATGCAGCTGTGGACTATAAACTTTAAGAGCCAGTACATAGAACAGGATTTCAACACTCAGTGGGTTATTTATCAAAATCGGAATTTTTCTGATTTTTTAAATAAAAAAGTCCGACCAAACTAGAATCTACGTCTTACCCTTATTTATCAATAAAAAAAAATTTAAAAAATAACAGATAGGGAAAAAACGCAACAGTTCGGATTCAATTTAAGTTTGACGTCAGAAAACCACAAAAAATAAGAGTTTTCATGGAAAAACCAGAGTCATAACCCAAAAACTCTGAACATTTGGTGAGGGTTGAAACATCTTCAAATGATTAAGGGGACATCTGCCGTTGACGTTTACATAAATTCGGCAGGTTTTAGATGGCTTATATTCGGATTCGGACTTGAAACAGCTTCGGGGCCTAATAAATCACGAAAAACTGATGCCCCCTCAGAGTTCCCAGGAACACCTTTTACTGCATTTTAAAGCTGTTGACCTGTGGTGTTCTCACCTTGCCTCTTTGCTGAAGCACCCACTCTTATAGTCCTGGAAACTGGAAACAACCCTGCTGGTTACCAGGGGCATAAAAATGCAGCTCCCGCTAATTTTAAGAGCCAAGGGGGCGGCAGCAGCAACAAGCCGCCTCAGGCCGCAAAAAAGCCAGATAAACTTGTTGTTATGCTCAGAAAGATTGGTTGTAATGGGTTCCTGTAGGTCTCTAGGGAAGTGTTACTTAACCTTTCCATAAAAGCATAACCCCATGACTTTAAATTTGGGACAATCAAAAACATGGTGCTGCTTGTACTGCAGTGAGACACTTACCAGCCACAGCCTGGCCAATCACAAAAGGGATTTACTTCTGACCTTGTGACCTCTCTGAAGGATGTTTTGGAACTAAAATCAAAGTGAGGCAGATGTTTTCCAGGAAGAGAAGGCAGAAAGCATAAACTCTACACATTAACAGTGAGAACTAGAGGGGGACTCCTTCTTCTCTCTTCTCTCTTGTGAGTGTTCCTGCTGATCTGTTCAAGTAGGTAGCTAGCATAGTTCCCAATATTATGGAAATAGAAAGAGGGACAAAAAGATTTCTAGCGTGGAGTGCCGTGATTTATTTGACCACGTCCATTTTTTTGTGACCCGCTCCGTAATTATCATGTTCATTTTACAAAATCTGTGAAAGTTATGAACGTTTGAACACATTTCTGTGGTTTTATGTGTTATTACAGTTTTGCTAATAAAGGTGAATTGCCCTTTAAATTGCAAGTCACAGTTTTCCCAAGAGACCTGTTGTTACAATTGTTTCTTTGCTTATCTTAAATTGTAACAAAAGTATCTAAGTGCACCTGCCACATATTCCGGGCTCTCGGCCAAAAGCCAATTATGTTTTAGAAACGTTGTATCTTTTTCTGACTGTTCAGTGCAGGAGATCAAAGAGAAAGTCGGGACATTTCAGGAACAATCCAGGACTGCGGGTTGAGCTGTCAAAATCAGGACTGTCCCGTGAAAAACGGGGTAGTTGGGAGATATTAACTAGGGGTTTCTCTTGTAGAACATTTCAGCCATCATAGTGAATGGAACTAGTGCAGCAGGCCTGAGCTATTGCTAGGGTAGTAATTCCTGTAGGATACATAGGACTTCAGCCCTGTAGTGAGTTGCCAGCGTGTACTATTGTGGATCACCCATCAGCCTCCGTGACACGTGGAGTGGATCTCCTCAGGAAGACTTCTCCTACACCAGCATTTCAAACTCATTGTGGATTAAAGCTGCCAGACTGCTTCCATGCTTCTGCTCTGTCTCTCTGGATTTATTTCTCTATCACTATCACTGGTAACTG
The DNA here is from genome assembly GCA_038501925.1 of Xenopus petersii. Lineage (NCBI taxonomy): Eukaryota > Metazoa > Chordata > Amphibia > Anura > Pipidae > Xenopus > Xenopus petersii. The sequence goes on from CM076685.1 coordinate 92,025,138, forward strand.
GTGAGACCTTTAGTTTTACACCTTTACGATTCAGGGGAAGCGGGCCGATGACATCAGGGGAGGGCTGCTGACATAGTTACATAGTTGAAAAAAGACAAAGTCCATCAAGTGAAACCCAGCATCCATACACACAACCCTCCATACATTCACATACATTTTATATAGACATATCTATATTAACCCCCTACGTTGCTTCAAATGAAAGTTCTTTTCTTCTAGTCTAAAGGGGAGGCCTCTGGTACGGTGATCCACTTTATGGGTAAAAAGGTCCCCTGCTATTTGTCTATAACAGGGGTCCCCAACCTTTTTTACCTGTGAGCCACATTCAAATGTAAATAGATTTGGGGAGCAACACAAGCCTTGGGGTAACAAATAAGGCTGTGATTGGCTATTTGGTAGCTCCTATGTGGACTGGCAGCCTACAAGAGGCTCTACTTGGCACTATACTTCGTTTTTATGCAATTAAAACACGTTTCCAAGCCTGGAATTCAAAAATAAGCCACTGCTGAGGATCCTGAGAGCAACATCCAAGAGGTTGGAGAGCAACATGTTGCTCACAAGCTGCTGGTTGGGGATCAATGGTCTATAATGTCCGCTAATGTACTTGTAAAGTGTAATCATGTCCCCTCTCAAGCTCTTTTTTTCCAGAGAAAACAACCACAACTTTGACAGTCTACTGATATAATTAAAGTCTTCCATCCCTCTAACCAGTTTAGTCGCACTTAGTCTCTGCACTCTCTCCAGCTCATTTATATTCCTCTTAATGACTGGAGTCCAAAACTGCACTGCATACTCCAGATGAGGCCTCACCAGGGACCTATAAAGAGGCATAATTATGTTTTCATCCCTTGAGTTAATGACCTTTTTTATGCAAGACAGAACTTTATTTGCTTTAGTAGCCACAGAATGACACTGCCCAGAATTAGACAACTTGTTATCTACAAAGACCCCTAGATCCTTCTCATTTAAGGAAACTCCCAACACACTGCCATTTAGTGTATAACTTGCATTTATATTATTTTTGCCAAAGTGTATAACCTTGCATTTATCAACATTAAACCTAATTTTCCAGTTGCCCAGTTTTCCAAATCACTCTGCAAAGTGGCAGCATCCTGCATGGAACCTATAGCTCTGATTAATTTAGTATCATCTGCAAAAACAGAAACAGTAATTTCAATGGTCATTAATAAACAAGTTGAAAATGTCGGGGCAAACCGTCGACGTGGCGGGCATCTGATGTCAGGGGGCAGGGATGGGACTGATGATATGGCAATCAGCGATTAGCTGATCACCTTGTCTTTAAATACAATGTCCTGTCCACAGATTCAAATTAGGGAACCAAAAACCAGCCTGTCCGAGTGAAATCCAGGCAGGTGGCAACCATACATATCTACCGATTGATATGGTTTAGTGTCTTTTACAAAGGGTACTGTAATCACTGTAGCCGTACTCCCCAGGGAGTTGTACAGTATACCCACAGTACCTGGTTCTAACCCTGGATGGAGGCACCTATCCAAACCCCACAAGTCTCCCCTTCAGCAGAGGCTTGAGATCTATACTGTTACTGCCCCAGTGTGGCCATGGATATTCGTGCCAAGAAAGGATCACAGGTCTAATTATCCATATTTACAAAAAAGCAAAGTTGCAGCATACCAGCTGGTGTGTGCATGCACATATTTCTTAGTGTATTCATGGCTGCACCTTTTATTCACTATACACTATACAAAGTGTCACTATGTACACAATGTCTGCTCACTAGCAGTGGTGTAAAAGTATAATGCAGTAAAACCTCTTCTTTGGTGGCTTCATGTGCATCCTCCACTAGAATTCTTCCTCTGGACTGTCAGTAAGAACAGACAAACATTTTCCCCATCTCAGAAGAGTGTTCTTTAATATAGTTTCAATTCATATTCCTTTCTATGGTCTAAATACATATTAATTTGCCACTTCCCTTCTACAAGGGTTCCCTGGGTCTAGGTTCTGTCTCTGAATGGCCTTGGGCCTCTCTGAAATGGTTTTAATGTTGTGACCTTCTTCGATAAGGACCGTGCTTTTCTTATAAATGTTCAGAAAAAACAATGTTTATAGATATGTAGTGTGTATAGGTTATTGTGTCCTGAAAAACCATATATTTGTGTTTATAGATTTGATGGAGTGTTGCCACCCAGGAAGCTAACATTAAGGGGCCGATTCACTAACTTCGAGTGAAGGATTCGAAGTAAAAAAACGTTGAATTTCAAAGTGTTTTTTGGGCTACTTCGACCATAGAATGGGCTACTTCGACCTTCGACTACGACTACGTCTTTGAATCGAAGGATTCAAACTAAAAATCGTTCGACTATTCGACCATTCGATAGTTGAAGTACTGTCTCTTTAAGAAAAACCTTTGACCCCCTAGTTCGTCATCTAAAACCTACCGAACTCAATGTTAGCCTATGGAGAAGTTCCCCATAGGCTTGCCTAAGTTTTTTTGGTCGAAGGATAATCCTTCGATCGTTGGATTAAAATCCTTCAAATCGATTATTCCTTCGATCAAATGATTATTCCTTTGATCAAACTATTTGCGGTAAAATCCTTCGACTTTGATATTCGAAGTCGAAGGATTTTAATTCCCAGTCGAATATCGAGGGTTAATTAACCCTCGATATTCGACCATTGGTGAATCGGCCCCTATATATCCGTTAATCCGTAAAGATGGCACAATTATTATTTGTCTTCATACTGTATGTCCAATACTGTCAATATGTCTATATAGATGATCAATATAATGTCTTTTAGAAGCTAGCACGCTGTATACAGCATATCCAGTGATAGAAAGACCATAGGGGGACAGCATGCAGTAGAATGAAACAAACATTGTAGACATGCGCTGTCTCAGTGATTCTATTCCTGGGCAATACCTTCAGCATAAACCTTTCTAAACAATAAGACATATTGGACCAAGATTAGAAAAGCACACAGGTTTATTGCATATCAATCTCATGTATAAATTCATTGTAGCATTGGAAAGATTACATTTGGTATACATTCCTATTCTACAGCATTGAACTCAAAATCAACTTTCTTATTCATTATTTTGAATAATTCCTCTACTCAAGTACATTTGTCTTTTATCACAAGCATCAAAAAGATTTTTTTCCCCTCCCCACAAAAAATCGCTATTTTTTTGTATTTTTTCTCTACACTTAATATCCAGTATTTTCTTTATATTTACCCACATAAGCGATTTTATTTTTTTTCCCATATGAACATCTGCCATATTATATCATCGGCAGCTGATGCATCAAGTCCCGGACAAAGAGTCTAGTCACATATACAGTAAGTGCATCTACAGGATTTTTAAATTGTTTTTTATTATCTTTTTTTTTCAATTATCCTCTTAGAAAACTCACAAACAGACACAATAATGACGGCAATAACACCAGTCATGCACGGCTTCGCCTATGAACATAACAGAAGCAATATACAATCCAGAGTGTAAAAGAAACAAGCACAGTTCTTGTTCCAAAAACATTTCATTTAAAACATCAAATGAAAACCAGACATTTACAACTGATTTTACTTTTCTGCAATATACAATCTTTTTTTTGGGGGGGGGGGTGGAGGATGGAATACAAGAGAAACAAAATGGGCCCAATGGTGAACCTTAACAGCAATATGGCCAGATATAGTCCAGTGAAAAGAGGATCTATGTGTTAATGGAAAATATATATTTGAAGAAAATACTTTCAAATTTGATGGAGAATTAAGGATGCCTTGTGGTCAAACCCTAATGCCAGAAGATTATCAAAACACACTCTCAAAATTACAGTTTCCCAAAATACCAGTAGCAGTTTCTTTTTTTTTTTTTTTTACATTCTTTCATGTATTCTAGTAGAAGTATATATCAGTGTTATTTTTATATAGGAAGCAACATTGAGTATTGAGAGGCAGTGAACTTCTTAAAAAGAAGACAATCAAAAAAACCTGAAGGCTGGAATGATCCGGTAAAATCTTGGTCCCATCCTACTTGGTCCATACCAGCTCCCATTTTTATTTGTGTATAATAAACCAAGGTAAACCTCCAACTTGAGCTTGGAATATGAATATTTCTCTTAATATACTGCTTGGAAGAAAATTGCACATGGTGGCTTGTTATGGTAAATGTCAGAAGGTTGACAACATATTTATCTACAATATACTTCAAACATTTGATCTTCATTTGTACTGAAGGGGCTTGAAACATGTTAAATACTGTATGCTGTAAGTCATTCATATTTTCTTCTACTCATGCCTACTGATAATAGATGATATATATATTATCATTAACATCTCAATAACAATATCAATACTTTCATTGGAAGGTGCTGGGCACTTAACAGGTTGAACAAAGAATTATGTGCTGTGATGTTTATGACCGTAAAACTTCTTGAAAATTCACTGGAACTAAAGTTTTACATTTTACAAATACTCTTAACTGGCATGCCAGTGGTCCATGTCCATCGCAAAGGTTTTATCTATGAACTCATAATTCTATATATGTAATAATTAAGTACGACTACACAACTAAACATACCGTGTCAATTTAAGCCTGTGTCCATATTTCCCTTGATTTTCTTTTTACTGCATCTGTTACTTATGTGTTAAGCATAAGTGCAATAGACTGACTAAAGTGGGTTCAAAGCTGAACTTTTAAATTAGTAATAATAAGTGCTAATTTGTCAAATGGAAACTTCAAAACTTTTGGGACATTGTCTATCTTCTAACAACTGAATTCGCTCTTAAAGTATGATAAATAGGCTACGTGTATTCATTTTTAGCCAGATGGGAAAAAACACTTACATTACAATTGTCTATCACATAAATACATTTAAGTTAAAGTCATAAATTAGCAACAGAAAATAATCTATGAAATTACCCATTTAGACAATTCATGTTTCCTTTAAAACAAAAACATGACTGCCATGATGCTTTCAATTAAAACTTGTCAAATATACAGTCCTGTTAAATATTACTTTTGCAATAGCTTGGCATCGGTACTTAGGCAGGTGTTCACTTAAAAAACATGAAATACGTTCCATTGTACAGGTATAGGATCCCTTATCCGGAAACCCGATATCCAGAAAGCTCTGAATTACAGAATGGCTGTCTCCCATAGACTCCATTTTATCCAAATAAACCAAATTTTTAAAAATGATTTCCTTTTTCTTTGTAATAATAAAACAGTAGCTTGTACTTGATCCCAACTAAGATATAATTAATCCTTATTGGAATCAAAACCAGCCTATTGGGTTTATTTAATGTTTAAATTAATTTCTAGTAGACTTAAGGCATGAAGTACCAAATTACAGAAAGATCCATTATCCGGAAAACCCCAGGTCCTGAGCATTCTGGATAACAGGTCCCATACCTGTTAAACCAGGTCTCTGGTGAAATTATTTCAGAAATCTAAAATAGTCTGCATCTTAGGACCACTGATTTTTTTTATTGTTTCTAAATATAAAATATAGTATTTGAGCCATAGACTCATACGCTGGAAATACTCAGGAGAAATTTAAATTAAAAATACCCTATAGATTCTAATAATAAAGAATCAACTTCTTAGTCATCACAAATACTGATGTCATCGGCTTAAACTGGATATCAAATGTAGTGATTTCATCTCTTTAGGCTTCTTTCCATTGGGTAAATTGTTATTGGGGAATTTCATGAATTTTTAGAATCCACTGGACAATAATATATGGATTAGCGCTAACAACTGGCCAGTGAATTGGCATCTACAGAGTAAGTATAAATCCTTGTTCTCTGTGCCAAATGATAGCTCTGACTGTCATCAAATACTTAACCATGGATCATTCCAATGGAACTGTTGAATAACATTTCATTTGAGAATTAAGATTCTTAAACTTCAGGACTTTCTTAAAAATGATGATTATTAAAAAAAAAAAACATTTTAATCTAAAGATCAAAATCAACAATCATTTATTTTGTCTGGAAAAGCCTCACGGGACTAATTTTATTAGTTGTTCTTTGCCGTTTTGGAAGCTGCCATTTGAACCAACAGTAGAGGGGTGTTGCCTGCTATTTAATTTCCTTTTTATAGTTCCCATTCTAAAGGGAATTAGCTGGAAAGAATTCTTTATTTGACAGTTCTCTGTTCTAAGATCTTGGGCACCGTCCAAATAACACAGCATGCAGAGACTGAAAGCTTTACACTTTTAGTGCAGTCTCAGAGTGGAGCTGTTTTTCGCTAATTATTTGTCAGAGGCTTCGTTTTATATTTTGTTTGTGATTATATAATGTATCTGTGGCTAGTAATGCATAAGAAAACATCTACACTACCCTGATATAAAACATGTGAGGTATTAGCACAAGTTAAAAAAAAAACAAAACAGCGCATTTCTTTCAAAATAATGCCCAAAAAAATGCATTCTGGAGCTCACAAATAAGTGCTGGTTACTGAATTGTACAGTAAATCACTGCCACAAAATATGATACATTTAAAATGTATATTCATTTAATTGTTGATAAATGAAGCCCACAAATTAATTTGGATTAAAATCAGAGATGAGTTCAAATCTATTTTGGAAACAATAACATTTTCATCTTATGTAATAATTCATCTAATAATATAATTGACGATCCATTATTTTGTTGTCTTCTAACTTATTGAGGATTATGCCATTCAATCCATGCTGTTGTGAAAGTATTAAAAGAATGCATCCTAAGAGCTATGTATTGTAGTCTTGTAAGAAATGGCAGTGTGTACAAAGTATAATTTAATATTCACTACTACTATCAGTGCCTCATTTTGTGTTCTTCTGGATATTAAAGCACAAGGTATCTTCAATCTTGTGTGATTATATTGTTTGTTAGTTACTGTGCTTCATAAAATCCCATATATATCTATAAATGCTGCCATTGTAGCCAATGCAACAGCTATATAGCTAAAATAAGAGGAATATGTTTTTTTTTTGTAACATTTACAAATCCAGAAACCCATTATCCAGAAGTATAGGAAGGAAGTCTACCACAGAGTCCAAATAATTTAAACATTTTAAAAACAATTTCTTTTTTCTCTAGTGATAATAAAACAGTACATTGTACTTGATGGTAAATAAGCTGCATGAATCCATATTGGGGGTAAAACAATCCCATGGTGTTTCTTTAATGTTTACATGATTTTTAGTAGACATAGGGGCAAATTTATCAAGGGTCGAATTTCGAAGTGGAAAATACTTTGAAATTCAACCATCGAATTGAATACTACGAAATTCGAAGTCTAATTTGTAGGTTTTTTTGCATCGTAGTATGATTGTACGATTGTACTTTCGTACGATTTTCCTTCGAATACAAAAAACCTATAATAATAATAATAATACAAAAATATGCTCTGGAAGGTCCCCATAGGCTAACATAGCACTTCGGCAGGTTTAAGTTGGCGAAGTATTGAAGTTGAGTTACTTCGATTATCGAAAGGTTGAATAGTCGAACGATTTTACTTCAAATCGAAGGTCGAAGTCGAAGTTTTTTTAAAGAGACATTACTTCGATTATCGAAAGGTTGAATCGTCGAACGATTTTACTTCAAATTGAAGGTCGAAGTCAAAGTTTTTTTAAAGAGACATTACTTTGATTATCGAATGGTTGAATAGTCAAATGATTATACTTCGAATCGAAGGTTGAAGTCGAAGTTTTTTTAAAGAGACAGTACTTTGATTATAGAATGGTTGAATAGTCGAACGATTTTACTTCGAATCGACGGTCGAAGTCAAAGTCATAGTAGCCTATTCAATGATCGAAGTATCCAAAAATTACTTTGAATTTTGAATTTTTTAACTTCGAAAATTCCCTCGATTTCACTTCGACCCTTGATAAATCTGCCCCCTAATGTATGGTGATCCAACTTATGGAAATACCCCTTATCCAAAACCTCCCAGATCCCAAGCCGTTCAGATCATAGGTCTTATACCTGTATATATTTATACTAACTCTCCTATTAACATTGTATTTTCTAGCCTAATTCATATATTGCTATAGAAGCAAATTCTTTTGTTGATTTTATTTCTATTGCCAAATAGGAAACCTACTCCTGGACTTCTATCGAAAAGATCATCTAAAATACAGCAGTGATCATAATGATATCAATGTCTAAGAGGGCTGTTTCTGGAACTACAATATTGAAATCTATATTTATAAATGTTACAAAACTTCACATAGAAGAAACATCCTATCTCATTATATATATTTATATATATATATATATATATATATATATATATATATATATATATATATATATATATATATATATATATATGGATATATAGGGATATATATAAATATAAGCAAGCACAGTATGTCTTTGGCATGCAGACATAGGGGCTCTCCGAAGAAGTTCAAATAATATTTCAGCTACAAATATGGGCCAGGATCCAGTGTATTGAAATGCCATTATGTCAAAGTAATTGTGAACTAGAATGTTAGGAAACTTCTTTGTCTTATGATATGGCTTTTGAAGCTTCATACAAAGTCAGACTAGCATACCTTATCATTTAACATTTTTCAGTCCCCCATATATTTACATTTGATTAATATTTGTTTTGTTTAAGCCAGGTGCCTAGTGCTTTAATACAGTACATTATAAAGTGATCAATTGATGCTGAACCCACCAACAATGAATAACAATGAAAAGAAGTGACACATTTACTACCTATGGCATTGACTGCTGTGTAAATGTGAATCTGGTAGCCTTAAATTACTATGTTGCTATTTTGTTAAGCAAAGCACATGAAGAACATTTTCTTTTTTTTTGACATCATTTGTTTTTTTTTTTGTTTAAACACGTATGACAAATAAATACAATATTTAAAATTTTAAATATGTGATTGTCTGGAATTTTTGCAGCAAAAAAGGAGTCATTAAAACTGAACTTTGATCACAGCTTTCAAAAAAAAAAAACCTTAAAAAATATCTAACATATTTTTCAGAGCTGAGACCTTGAAGTGAATCAAACATATTTTTTGTGGAATTATTTGGCACATGGAGATTTCCAACACCTTTAATATTATACACATCACAAATGTATTACTGGGTTTTGGTCCTTCACTATTTTTTAATATCAACATTATTTTTTTCACTATAGTGATATGTAATGCAAAAATACTGTTACTGAAACATAAAATAAGTAAACACACCAGAGAAGAAATGATAAAATATATACAAACAAAGCTTATCTCCGTCTTTTATATTTGTTGGAAAAGAAATATTGACCTCCAAAGCAGAATTTAGCAGGAGAATGGTAAACCCTATTGTTATTTTATTTTCCAACCTGAAAGCTATTTGCAACCTTGAGGAATGTCCTCTGAGAACTGTAGCTGGAAAATCATCAGAGTCAGCTGGTTATTTCCTGATTGCAGTATATTAAAGCTAGACAAGGTTTGGCATTTTGAAATAATTTATTTTTGACAATTAAAAATGTCAACTTCCAAACACTTTTAACTTGTACTGAAATGTGAGGTGCTTTTCTATAAATTGCAGGTTTGATGGACAAAAAAAAAATGGAAAAAGAAGCAATATTGCAAAAAGAGGTGTCTTTTAAATAGGCGATGATATCTCTGCACTGGGCTGAAATGAAAGGGTTGTATTGCATCTTTTAAAAAGTATTTGTTCTCATAATTAGGGCTCTTACTGACGAGCGGTTGAAGCTGCGCTCCCCTGTGTTCTGTTTTTCAGCGTTCAGCCGCAGGGGAGCGCAGGAATAGATGCATTAGGTTTTTTTCAATGGGGCTGTACTCACACAGGCGCGTATAGGCGCCGAACGCAGGAAAAATGCAACATGTTGCGTCTCAACCTTAGTTCGGAGCCTACACACGCCTGTGTGAGTACAGCCCCATTGAAAAAAACTTAATGCATCTATTCCTGCGCTCCCCTGCGGCTGAATGCAGAAAAACGTAACGCAGGGGAGTGTAGTTTCAACCGCTCATCAGTAAGAGCCCTTAAAATAATTGGCCATTTCTGTCGGATGCTCATTGCTGATATAAAAATTAGATCTTTGAACTGTTTGTCCATTTTTTTCTAATATGAACTCATTTTGCCACAGCAAAGGCATTGATGGCTCTAATTTTCAATAATAAAGCATCATGCAGAAATGGCAAACCCATTACTTTAATCAGATGGAAGAGCAACATTTCTGCATGAAACTGATGTACAAGGTGGAACCGCTACTTTAGCTGCCAGACCAGCATGTCAAATATATGCCAAATATCCTGATGTTGAATTCAGATATACTGCTATTGAATTTAAAAACATATACTTTGTCCATGATTTTGGGGCAGATTTATGAAGGGTCAAATTTCGAAGTAGAAAAAGCTTTGAAATTCGACCATCGAATTGGAATACTTCGACTTCGAATATCAAAGTCGAAGTTTTTTAACATTGAATTTGGCCATTTGCGGTCGAAGTAAAATCGATGGAACAATGAAATCCTTCTAATCTAACGATTCGAAGGATTTCATCCATCGATTGAAGAATTTTTCTTTGACTTCAAAAAACGTAGAAAAATGCTGTAGAAGGTCCCCCCATAGGCAAACATAGCACTTTGGCAGGTTTAATTTGGCAAAGTATTGAAATCTAAGTGTTTTTAAAGAGACAGTACTTCGATCATCGAATGGTCGAAAATTCGAACGATTTTACTTCGAAACGAATTGGTCGAAGTATCCAAAAAATTACTTTGAATCTCAAATTTTTTTACTTCGAAAATTCCCTCGAATTCACTTCGACCCTTGATAAATCTGCCCCTTTATGTTGATTATTACTGTGCTAGCTCATTAAATAAAAAAAGGACTTTGAACTATAAAAATATTGCAATTGTTGATTGCAGGCTGATGCGATTTGTGACCAGTTTATGTGCCCATGAGAATGAAATAGTTCATAATTTCAAAGGGAAAATAAATCCAGTTCTCACATGATAATAAGGGCATCCAGGAATAGCTGACTTCTGTGTTTATCACAGTTGCCTTTTCCTTTGCCCCATAGTGTTTAACTGAAATTTGACCAAACTTTTCTTTCATAATTTATTTGGAAATATCACATTTATGTCTAATTTGTACTCTACATTTAGCAACCCTCTACTACAGTAACTTGTCAGGCACACAGGTGAACTTAGCCCAGTGCAGGTCTTATATTTAAACAGTAATCTATACTTTCGATGGAACAAATGACTTGGTATATAACTTGACAATATTGTAATCTATTTTATATAAATAATTTTTCAACAGCACCATAAACATTTTTGCATTTTTGCATGGAAATTTACGTTTTTGAAGATTTAAAATGGTACTTTTTTCTAAAATATTTCTAGTGGTTCAACTTACTTCTACAGGCGTTTGCAGGATTGTGTTATTTATTAACTCAACACCATGCTTTTATAGAGGCTTTCAGTGCTTCGCATCCATCTTTGAGTAAAGGCATGAACAGGAACCTGTGGTTTACACAACATTTTCTTTTGTGTATATGAAGTGGTAGCTTTAAAGGACCAACAATACATGGAAAATACGACAACTGAAATTATACAGGGGACACATAATGTTTGCCCCCTAGAGACCAAAAGGACCACTTGATCTCTTCACTTTCCATTCTGCTTTCTCTTGTGTTGGATAGGTATGAAACTGTGGCATGTTTTAAAAACTTGGTTACATGTGACTTCTGTGTTCACAAATGGTTGATTGAATTGAAAGTCCCTGATTCTGGTGTGGCTCCAGCCATGTTCAACCAAGCGTCCAGGGAATTGTGGGAAGAAGTATGAAGAGAAGTTTTTTCAGAAAGGGATAGCATCATTGCGTAAGCCTGGAGGATGTTAATATAAACAGTTAGATATGAAATGCATAGACAAGTATCACCACAAAATATTTGCACATAATATATTATTCGCACTGCACAGGAGTGAGTAGTATTGGTATTCATGTTTTCACTTGAAAATGCGTGCTAAAGATTCGAAATGACCTGGAAATGTTTTCATAATTTTTTTTCAATTTAGTAACATAGACTTTTATTTCTCTTTTATACAAAAAAGACATTCTATCTCCATGTTATTTTCTCATTTGCCTTTTGGAATTAAAGTCCAGTGGGTAGTTGCTTGGAGCTGAACCCCAAAACACAATGAACCTTCCTTTGTCATTAATTCAGATATGAATTGTATTATATACAAAAAATATTTGAAATATTTCCCTCACTTTCTTTCTAAACCATTAACTTTTGTGAACTGGCCCTCAACTCTTTTTGTGTTTAAATTTTTATAGGCATATGTTTTTGTATACATTTTATGCATGATTTGCAGGCTCTTGTAAAATAAAGAATAAAAAAAAATGAAAAGGAAATTTCAATTTAAAAGTATTCAAGCTTCAAATCAACTTTTAATACATCCATCATATTGCAGCAAGATCGATTAATTACAGTTTTATTTCAAGTTCTTATGTGAACAAACACCCATGTATAGATGGTAATGTCACAAATGAATTTGAATGTAAATAATTTCATAGCAGTTCAGATATTGTATGATCAATATTATTTATATATACAAACATTTGGTTGTCATATAGGATAAAAAAAAAGCAAATCAACAAAAAAAGGTACCGGCAAATAGGGCATCTTTATAATATCTAGGGATGCAGCGAATCCAGGATTTGGTTCGGGATTCGGCCAGTATTCAGCCTTTTTAAGCAGGATTTGGATTTGATTCCAGCCAACTGAACCAAATTCTAATTTGCATATGCAAATTACGGGCGGGAGGGAATTCTCATGACTTTTTGTCACAAAACAAAGTATACAATATTTTCCCCTTCCCACCCCTATATGCAAATTAAGATTCAGATTCGGTTCTGTATTCGGCCAAATCTGTCGCAGAGGATTCAGGGGTTTGGCTGAATCCAAAATAGTGGATTCGGTGCATCCCTAAAATATCTACTTATAGCAGAGGTCAAAATGTCTACTCCATGCCATTGATTACTTACCACTGACTTAAATTGAAAGATTTGCAGGCGTAATCATCATTCTGGGTGTCCTATGGCAAATCCCATGCAAGTTAATGGTAAGTAATCAGGTTTTGGTAGGTTTTGACTGTAGCTACAGGTAGTAGTCATGCAAAAGGTGCCTAACAAAGGCAATTTCCCATCATGGTCCATTTAACAAGAGTATAATGTAGCAAAAGACATGTTCAATGGGACCATTTCCAAATTACTGACTATAATGTACCATATACCTTGGAAAAGAGAAGTGACTTCACCTACTTGTAGACAAATAATATCAGCCTGTGCCTGCCACAGCTTCCCCCAATCATAAAGTTTTATTAAATAAAAATAAGGGCAGACTTTCTATTGATTGTTGTAGAAAGATCAATGCCAATCAATTCTTAAGGATAAATAAAAGTTATGACATTGATGATCTAATCCATAACGAATCAGATAACGGATCAGAACTTTTGAATGAATGAATACTGAACCTTCCTTTTAAGGGTGCTGACATTTCCCATTAAAGGGAGACTCAATCAGTATTATTTTATCAATGTTGATCAGGTCAGAAAGAAAAAATGTCAACATTGCCCATAGTCAATTATGGAAATCAATATCTTTTGGAATTGTAAGAGATTGATTTCTAGCAAGGCTTAAAGCTGGACCACATTGATGAGATAATTTGATTTATTAAATTATAGTCCCTGTAAAGATTGAATAGATAGGAAATTCAGTTTGATTTGTAACAAATCTATCCTGTAGTGTCTCCTCGTAAATATTATTAGTTCTGCTTTAATGATCTGTTACTATAACCAGTTAGCAGCCTGTTAGTATTTGTCACCTTAAGCAATGCATTTCGTATGTATCTTTTCCTGAAATAAACTTTTCTGATACTAGAGCAGACGTTAGTACATTAACCACATCAGCAGGCATGAAACAGTAACATGCAAATGAGCTGTACGAAACAAAAGACAACACAATCAAGTCTTATGTCCACAAAACCAAACTCTGTTTCATTAGCATATGTTAAAGAAATTATACATAGGTAAAATAGATCTTAAGGAAGCAGGCGGCATAATAAAGTTACCATAATACATTGTATTTACTGTTCCAGGCACTGCATGAAAATTAGAATGTTTTTGTCCAAGCGCTGGACTTTAGTCATGTTCATTCAAGCTGACATATACACATAAGGGTTATGTTTAGCATAAATAGAATGAATCAACTGTGCCTCAAAGATTGATTCAGATTTTTTTTTTTATCAGGGCTTAAAATAATAAAATCCCATGATTTTTTTTATTTGTCTGTTCATTCTTTCCAGTATAAAGGGGGAACAAGAAGTGAGGTTGCTCAAGAAAAGAGGGTACAGGCTTGAATTTTTTTCCCCTTAGGTTTAAACATTGTGCAAGAATATCTAGCTGTAAGTATGTGTAGGACATGGGTAAACATGAGAGTTACATTTACTCATTATACAAAATATTGCAGGGCTAGTTGATGCTTTTGGATGTCATGCTAAGTGATGTATGTTCGTATACTGTACATACCTGGTTTTTAGCCTGCCTGTACAGAGTTTCTTTTAATGTTTCAGAGTCTAAGGTGGAATTAAACACATCTTTAACTCCAAATGCTTCCTCTGCTGTTTTTCGAAGGTCCAGCCCCTTCCCAAAATTCGGAATCTGTTCCATATCTAACAAGCCGGAATCTTCCTTCTCAATACACCTGTACCAATGACCAGGGGGAGGGGTAGTTGGTGGACCTTTTATTAGCTTGTCTGTTTTTTTTTTTTAAACTTAAACTAGCCGTTTGTGCAATTTTGCTATTTTGGTGCCAGCATGCAATGTGCCATGGGGTTTACTTGCACAAGTCACATGCACAGAAAAAGGACAGGAATGGAATTGACAGACACACACAGAGAAAATGTTGCCACAAATGGATATGTCCTTGTCAGCTAATGTTTAATGGTCCAGCATGTGGTTCAGCTTTTTGTACCTGTGTAACTGCCTGAAATGTTTTTACAAACCAAGGGATTGCTGCTATTTTAGAAACTGAATAACAGATAAATATATATATATATATATATATATATATATATATATATATATATATATATATATATATATATTCATAGCAGTTGGTTAAATGATCATGCTGTGTTAGTTCAGGTGAAGCAGTCAGACCAGCACAAGAATTTTATACATTTATTAGCCCTGTTTCACACTTGCTCTCAGCTTAGACAGGAAGAGGTAAAACAGGAACAGTAAATGAATCAAGGCAAAACAGCAGGAATGCCCTTAACCAAAATGGCCACAAAAGCTGGTTCCTACACTCCTTATAATTTGGTATGCCAATTGGTTTCCATGGATGTGCATTTTGTTCTGAATTACAAGGTTTTTCTGTTTTAAGTTTTAATTGTGAGCAATGTCTACTGAAATAATTGAGGCCTCAGAGCTATGTGTGTACATTTCTAAAGCTACTGTTCCTAAATGCCCACTGATATTGGGTTTAATGATGGTGAAACACATAAATGATTCATGAGCTTTCAGGAATGGCACCAAGGACAGGTGATGGAATTACCTTCGGGCGTGATCAAAGCTCATTGTGAGGGATGTGGGTTCTTCATCTTCCTCATCCTCTTCATATGTTTCTTGGTTTTCCATGGAAGGCGAGACAGTTTCATCTTGTGACTTCCCGGTCAAACTTCCATCTTCATAGTCTTCTTCTAAGTCATCATCTTCTTCCTCATCTACATCATCTGTTTTCTGGTTGACCAAGCTGAGGCATTTAGAACTGTCTACATCCTGGATTTCTGCCCTATAATATAATTACCAGAAGTGAACATACATTGTCAGTGAATGAATAGGCACATCATCTATAAACTCTACAATTTCAAGTCAAGTCAAATAAAACAGTTGTAAGAAAAATGAAAGAGACACTGACAAAACCAATCTCCGGAGCTTGAGCCCTAAAACGTTTTCTAAATAATGTTGATGTTCATTGGTTCTTTATAAAGTGGTACCATACTTTAAACTCCTATGAAAAAATAATAATCAGACGATGAAGTGTTATGCTAAAAGCAGGAATTTTTGGTTGCACACTAGGTTTACCCTATTATCTTCCTTGGTACTGAATAATTGGTGGTGTTTAAAATGGCAGGATGCCTTTCTAGCAAGAAATGGCATATTCAATTATATATGGTTAAACAATCATTTATAACTGTTCCAATAAGAGCTGCAATAGTCATTTTGGGTTCATAAAAGGGGCGCTGAGCCAATGAGGGGAGTTGACCCCTCTTGGATCCTACTGTCGATGTTGTGGACCCCTATCGACCCCCTCCAGCGGATAAACGTGATTGCATGGGGGAAGGGACAGCAGATCACCCCTGTGCCATAATAGATGTTTTTTTACACCACAAGGCTAAATTGGCATTTAAGCTGTTGTACATTTTGCTTGCCGTCTTCATTTTTTGAAACAGTTACAAAACATATTTGTTTACATGTATACTGCCTATGTAATTTGGAAAGATTTACTACACATTATATAAAGTCATGCTGATGTGAGTTGGGCATTAGTGATGCCAGGCACAAATTTGCGGTCAATACATTTGTGAAAAAATTCACAGGCGAAAAATCTGGCATGTCAAAAAAAATTTGGATACGCATCAGAATAGTCGTGCGCATAAACGTTATTCGGAAACCCGTTGACTTCAATGCATTTGGCCAAAATAGGCGCGCATATAACAATTGTCGGTGGCATTGAAAATGATGCACATCAAAATCATTTTGACGCCCATTGACTCCGCGTTTTGCAAATTATTCACAAATTTTACGGTAAAATTAAATGGGACAAATTCGCCCATCAATATTGGGCATACTAAGATGGATCAGTTCCATAAGAATAAGGTGAACAATTTGCTATTTCCAATTGCATTGGTATCTGCACCTGCATATATATTTTACACATATAATACAAAACATGTAAGAATACTTAAGCTGCAACAGATCTAGATATTACTAAGGAGAAAAACACAAAAAATGCATGTATGCATCAGTTATATTGTTCTTCAACCTAATGCTTAATAAACGTTACAGTCCAAATGAGATTTTACGATAGGAACCCATTTCCCTGAAATGTCTTTGGCTCATGTCACTTAATGTAAACATGTAAGTGGCATGTTTGTGTTAGACTGTTTCTCTTAGTTGTTCTTTTTGATAAATACCCACATTTGATTCTCTCTCTGGAATCACTATGCCAGTCTGCTATGTATTCCCTTTGTCTATCTTTATCCCACAGCAGGAAAGGCTGAGTGATCTCCAGTTTCCTTCAGGAAATGCCAGATGAAGTTTATTTCTTAAGTATGCAACCTAATGCCTTCACACCCTCTTCTCCAAGACACAAACCCCATAAACTGTTGATTAATGAGACAAAAAAAAAAAAAAACAAGAACAAACATATTGTGAAATTCAAAGTCATTTTAGATAACACTGCATGAACATGGATTTATGGCTCAGTTGAGAAACAGTGCTCTGTGCTGTGTCTCTCTTGCTGGTAACCTTGAGTGATAGTCTTATAGGGAAAAATTTTTGTATGAAGATGGTTGCACTAGGGACTAAAGAAAATTTTAACTGAATGATAAAAAAAACCAAGCATTCCTTTTTATACAAGTATATACTGGATATAATTAAATATACTTTTAAAAAGTTTTCCAGAAAAACCTATAGGAAAAAAATGTCATTTGAGCTATTTATGGCCTACCTAATTTTAAGTACTAAAAGAAATCTGAAAATACACAGAGAGCTATAAAAAGACAAATAACACTATTATTGGCTGAAGGTGCCTTTATTTATTCCTTTTTGACATTTTGAGTAATTTAAAGCCCCCCGGCCCGTAAACGGTTAAAACAACCCATCTGTTGTGCAGTATAAACAATGCATGCTACAAAAATTGGTTGGCGGTTACATGGCTCATGCTGTCAGCATCTCCGAATGTCATTTATCACCCTCCCAGACAGACAGAAAACAAACGTCATTACGATAGCCTCTATTTGGAGCTGCCCTGGCGACATTTGCAGTATGTGTGGGAATTTGAAAATGGACTACATCTCGTTTGTTTTCTTAGCTCACTAATGAGATTCAGTGGGGAATAACCTGAGGCATGTGCCCCAGCTGCTTTCATTAAAAAACCTTTGTTCATTAGTTGCCCTTGTGAATGATTTTACCATTATGCAGTCATTTTTTTAAATATTGAAACTTAATTTTCTCTTAGGCCGGCAGGTGAGGAAAGTCATTTAGGCTACACATTGGTGCTCTGTTTAATAACGCAAGAACTTTAAGGGCCTTATTTATCAAAATCTGAATTTTTCTGATTAATATAATTAAAAAAGTCTGACCAAACTATAATTCACAATTGTACCTTATGTATAATTAAAAAAGCATGATTTAATCGGATCAGGGGAAATCCAAATTGTGCATTTTTTTTTAAATATTTTTCCCGAATCGCTTGATTATTCCAGGCTTTTTTCCAAAAAAACCCAAATTTTTCAGATTTTTGCTGAAAAGTTCATAATAGTTGGATTTTCGGGCTAATTCCAGATTCCAAATAAGGATAGGGACCTCTCACATTGACTAATATACAACCTTGGTAGGTCTGAGATGCCAGATTTTCAGATTCAGACTTTTCCCATGCTCGAGGTATAATAAATCTCAAAAAATTTGAGGATTTTTTTTTCACTGAAAATTCTGATTTTATAGTAAAAAAAAAAACGTGAATTTAAAAAAATACACATACACTATATATGCTTTCCTCAGTTCGCGTGGAAATAAAAATCAAACAAAATAGAAATAAATTAGATTAGTTAAAAAAAAATAGACATTAAAAAAAAATAGCATTAGAAAAAGTTCTATCCCCTTAGGGCCTGGGGAATTATATTCTGAACAAACAGCTTGCAAATAAGATGAAAGACTCCCACACCTTTACATTTTTGCATAAAAAACTGTTTCTTAGTACGCCTAGCTGGCACAGCATGATATAGAAACTAAACTAGATACTGCCATGATTGAATTTTGAAAAAGGGCCCACTTGTCTTATTAGAATGATTAATGCTAGGCACTTCTTTTAATATACCAACCACTTAATTTCTGAATAATGATTGTCCAGCTCTGGTCACAATGTCGCTTCACACTCAGTAAATCTCTGACAAGGAGTGAATGCTGCATGTGGGTTGGTAGAGGATTATTTGTTTTTTTTGGGTGGCTCGGAGAGGAAGATCAAAGATATTATATTTTTTAAGTGAATATTTGGGTTTTACTATAAAAAAAGTAAAGTTTGTGTCCAGCCAAGGTATACGATATTCTAATTTTTTTTTTTTTTTTAATGGATTGGTCTGGGTACATAGAATTCTCTGTTTTCAGTATATCGCTAAACAGATTATGAGCTAATGTAGGAGCTGCCTTGCTTTTGTTTTCATGGCTGTCCCAGTTTGGCATGTAAAGCCAAAAAAATAAAATCCCTATTTTACTTTCTTTAATGAAAAAGAAACCTATCTCCAATATACATTAAAAAATGTGTACCGTTTTTATAAGAAACCTGACTATATGCAGTGAAATTCTCTCTTCATTTACTGCTGTAGATAGGAATTGTCAGATGGTCCCTAACTGCTGAGCAGGGAAACAATCATACTTATGAACAGCAGGGGGAGCCCCCGCCTTACTTCCCAGCCATGCAGAACTCAACCAGCTTTGTTTATGACTATCCCTAAGCAGCCAGACCACACTGAGCATGTGCACAGTCTTAGTCTTGCAAAGATGTTTAACAAAGTTACAAGATGGTGACCCCCTGTAGCCAACTTTGAAAGCATAAATTCTTTGTTTGTTTAGGCTTGTGGTGCAGTAAATTCATGTTTATATTTAGTATACAAAATACAGCATTTCTAGCCTTATTCTATTTTAGACTTTACATGCCCTTTAAGTTACTGTGGCCAATATTCTCAAGCATCTGTAGAGTTGACAGTTAGTACAGCAATATAGTCTATCAGCATTTGTAGTACCCATAATGGATATTATATGTATTTATTGATAAGTTTTATTTCTGGAGCACGTGTTCAGTGTAATCTGGGTGTAATGTAAGAAAAGTCACAATGCTAGGTCAGGAAACCAAATACAATCAATCAGCCATCAGTATATACTTGTCAGGTGCCTACATCTGATTGGCTGTCATGTATTATCTGCTGCAGACTTTGTGACTTTTAATAAATTAGCTCATATGTTCTTTATTCTAGATTCATAAACCTAAAACACAATGCATTTTCAAGGTCAATCATCAAATCAATCATCATGTTAATGATGTATTATTCTAACATGCTCCCCCTCTGCTCTCTTCTCCGTTTAAAGCCATTGTATTTAAGTTGTCTAAACTATACACTGGGCAGATCATTTTATCTCTAGAACACACCTCTTGTAGACTCTACTTTTTTGTGATTGAAATATTAAGCACTGGGTATATTATATATATATATTTTTATATTTTTGCACAGTTGGGATTAGCTGCAGATTCTTCCTTGATCAAGACTTTCTTGAAAGAGTTTCTCTGTCTGTTTGGGCTCAACATCTTTTTCCACAGCTCTCCTACAGCCAAGCATGGGCCTGATGTTACTCTTGTAGACTCTACTTTTTTGTGATTGAAATATTAATCACTGGGTATATTATATATTTTTTTTATATTTTTGCACAGTTGGGATTAGCTGCAGATTCTGCCTTGATCAAGACTTTCTTGAAAGACTTTCTCTGTCTGTTTGGGCTCAGCATCTTTGATCCCAATATGGTAATCCAGTTACAAGAAACCAGCTAGAGCCAAGCATGGGCCTGATGTTACTCTTGTAAACTCAACTTTTTTATGATTGAAATATTAAGCACTGGTCTTGTAGACTCACTACTTTTTATGTTATTGAAATATTAAGCACTGTATATATTATATTTTTTTCATATTTCTGCACAGTTGTGATTGGCTGCAGATTCTGCCTTGATCAAGACTTCCTCTGTTGCCTGTTTGGGCTCAACATCTTTTTCCACAGCTCTCCTACTATATCGTAATCCAGTTACAAGAAACCAGCTAGAGCCAAGCATGGGCCTGATGTTACTGGAGATGTGGCAAGCTGAACATGAATTAACAGGCCCCTAAGTTTTCTTATATTCTATACCGAGAGTTGCCATAAACCATGTCTATCATAGGTTTCAGAAATGTCAGCGGCTGTCCAAACACACCTGCCTTTGATTAATTCTGTGCGTTCCATTGGGATTCATGGGTGCAATGGCACTTTTTTCAGTTTACGTTCTCCACACAGGTTTGGGTTCTCTGACTTCATATAGCCTTCTAATCTGGAATTCATCATCTCATTTTTCAAGGGAAGTGTTTTCAGCAGAACGTACTGAATGTTCTCCAGTGACCCATACATCTCAACTAATTTTATAAACAAAATATTTTCATGGCTTGAATTTCTAACAATCCATTACCTAACATCTTCTCTCATCATTCCATGACACAGCTCCAGATTGGCTTCTCCGTTTTAACCTTTCTGCAAAGGTGACGCTGTTTGACGGATGACACATAGCCATCTGTTACACATTTCACCGCTGCCAGTGACACCTTCTAATTGCATTAATTAGAAATCATTAAAATGAGGTTATATAATGGGAAAGAGGATTAAAAAAAAAAAGGAATAATCCCCTGATCTTTAAATGGAAAACACCATATCATTTTCTTTGTTTATTTTTTTTTCAAGGACTGGCTTAGTTACATGGTTTGATTTATGTTTTGTACATAGTGGTCTATTTTCCGGAAAAGGCACCCGGCGTTGGCAGCCCATTTTCATTTAACTTATCACCAATGAACATTAAGTTTTGTTTTATGGCACGCACATTGTCTCCCATTACTTATAAAAATTCCTTCAGTGCCTTTGAATCATCAAGGAAATGAATCAGCACAGAATTGAATTTGTTATCCGATGCAACACGCGTTGTAATTTTTTATTTGTAGTTACCTTTTTTCTGCCAGACTCGCCGTTTGGTTCAGCTCACTATTTGCAATAAAGTTTCGGATTTCTGAGAAATAGGAATCTTCTTTCTCGTCTAAAAGTGCATGGTTTTCAGATTCGGAGTTGGGGGAGGAGACGCTGGTCCCATGGTGGTTTGTAATGACTCCGGAGTGCTGACTCACTAGACAGGAAATAGGGAACGAGAGAAGGTTAAGGGGAATCAAATTTCACTAAGGTCCTTCTTTGGGGAACTAAAAATATCAGTCTATTAAACCATTTTTAAGCATTTATTAGGTACAGTGCAAGAACTATTTAAATAGATTTTGTCATCAAGTTGTAATCAAGTCCCAGCAAAGAATTCGGTGCTTGAAGTCCAGAAGAGTCGGTGACTTTTGTGGGTTGCCATCACCACTCATATATTGTATGTCTGTCTTGCCCATTCAGATGTCTCTCTGCACTATGGTCAGGCTAGTTAAACTGGGAATATAAATATTCTTATATGGAGGAGGCTCAGTTTTTTTTAGTTTTTCTTGCAAAAATAAATGCAGTTCACTTATGCATATTATCTTGGGACATCCTTCAGCAAAAAAAATCTACCCCAGAATTTAAAATAACTTTAAATAAAGTATTTTTTTTTTATTTCTGCTAGTAAAAATGAAATGCTTTCAAAATATGCTACATACTAAATATGGCTAATTTATAATATAGGAGGCTAGGTGAACAGTACAAAAGAACGGGCAAAAAGAATTATGTTTTTTTTCCACTTGATCCACCCACTGATGGGCACAAATTGCATGGGTGTCCCCTTGTATACCCATTCCTTGTGTGTCTGGAAAGGCAAGGTGCAGCCAAAGCAGGGGAGTAACTACATAGCAAGCAGACCCTTTGACATTAGGGGGCAGATTTACTAAGTGTCGAAGTGAATTCGAGGGAATTTTCGAAGTAAAAAAATTCTAAATTCAAAGTAAGTTTTTGGATACTTCGACCATCGAATAGGATACTACGACTTCGAATTTACTTCGACTTGATTCAAAGTAAAAATCGTTTGAATATTCGACCTTTCAATAATCGAAGTACTGTCTCTTTAAAAAAACTTCGACTTCAATACATCGCCAAATTAAACCTTAAGGGCAGATTTACTAAGGTTCGAGTGAATTTTCGAAGTTAAATAAAGTTCGAATTTTAAAGTTATTTTTTGGATACATCGTCCATCGAATAGGCTACTACGACTTCGAATTCGATTTTAAAGTAAAATCGTTCGAATATTCGATCATTCGATAATCAAAGTACTGTCTCTTTAAAAAAACTTTGACGTCAATACTTCGCCAAATGAAACCTGCTGAAGTGCTATGTTAGCCTATGGGGACCTTCTACAACCATTTTCGAAGTCTTTACACATCGAATAAAAATCCTTCGATCGATCGCTGAAATCCTTCGAAACGTTCGATTCAAAGGATTTAATCGTTCGATCAAACGATTTTTATTTGATCGCAGCATTGTCAAATTTGCTAAGAAATCTTCGAATTCGATATTCAAATTCGAAGTTTTTTAATTCAATGTTCGGATTTCGAAGTTTTTTGTACTTCGAAAATTCGACCCATGATAAATCTGCCCCAGGGGGAACCAGGTCTCCTTACTTTGTTTGGGAGCCCGTGGTTGACCCTTGATGGATGGCAAATTATGGATGGTGGAGTTTTTTTTGCGTTGTGGGTGACTAGTTGGGGGAAGGATGCAGAAAAGAAAAATGTATCACTTTTGGCAAAATTCTGGGTCTGTTTTTATTGTATTTTATATGCCTCATTTATACAAGGTTTGACTGTTACTGAATAAAATGTATGGACTAGTGTGCGGTTGATGATTCTTGCGTGGTTAATAGAATTCAAATCTGATTACAATGATTTTATTTGTTCTAAAACAAACTATTTAATATCTTACCTGGAACATTTTCATGTTCGTGTTTCTTGAGGTGTCTGTCCAGGTTTGTCTGTTGCCCGAAACATCTATTACATAAGTGGCATTTAAATGGTTTTTCCTTGTTGTGAATGTTCCGAACATGCCGCTGAAGGTTGGAGGAGATACTAAATGACCGGTCACAATATTTACATCTGGAAAGAAGAAGCATCACAAAAGATGTAACACACTGTAGAGACATCAGACAACTTTTTTTTTTCTTACAAAATATATACCTTTTACATTTGCCATTCTTTTTTTTACATTGTTCTTTCAGCAGAAATAATTTTACACAGCATGATAAACAGGCCTTTATGGGTGTAATGCAGTGCCGTAACCCATAGCAACCAAATTGTGATGTTAGTACATACCCCCATCTGTCCCTTAGTCCAATTTTTTAAGAATGTTGAATTCAGTCAATGGTAAGCAGATCTATGATAAAATATAGGTTTCCGTTATCTGGAAACCTGTTATCTCGAAAGCTCTGAATTACGGAAAGGCTGTCTCCCATAGACTCAATTTTAACCAAATAATCTAAATTTTAGTACCTTGTACTTAATGCAAGCTAAGATATATAAGTAATCCTTATTGGAAGAAAAAACAGCCTTTGGGTTTATTTAGGGGCAGATTTACTAAGGTATCAGTGAAGGTCTTCGACTTCAATACTTCGCCAAATTAAACCTGGCGAAGTGCTATGTTAGCCTATGGGGACCTTCTAGACCACTTTTCTAAGTCTTTACACATCAAAGTAAAATCGAACGATTTTACTTCGGTCGTACGATGGCCAAATTCGGTGAAAAATACTTCGATATTCGAAGTCAAAGTATTTCAATTCGAGGGTCGAATTTCTAAGTATTTATTACTTCAAAATTCGACCCTTGATAAATCTCCCCTATAATGTCTAAAGGATTTTATAGTAGACTTAAGGTATAAAGATCCAAATTACAGAAAGATCCGTTATCTGGAAAGCCCCAGGTCCCGATCATTCTGGTTAACAGATCCCATACCTGTATCTCTAAGTTATCTTATATATAGTTCTTGGGCTATGATAATTCTGGTTCCTTATAGTGTGACAGTAGACCATATATGATTCAGATTTTGCCGAGCTTTTATTAGTAGAACTAGGCAATTCATTTTATATATTATCTGTTAGCTTGTATTTTTCAAAAGAAAAATGAATTTAGACTGAATTATTTTAAGGCCAATTTTTTGTACTGTTGAAGGCATTCCATCCAAATTCTAATTGTAATTTAATGTTTTTAGAATTAGATTTAATGTGAAATAGAACAAGTTGGATCTGAGGATATTCGGAGCCATTAGACAGCAGTATGGGACCTGTTATCCAGAATGCTCGGGACCTGATGTTTTCCGTATAATGGATCTTTCTGTAATTTGGATCTTCATCCCTTGAGCCTACTAGAAAATAAGTTAAACATTAAATAAACCCAATAGGCTGGTTTTGCTTCCAATAAGGATTAATTATATTTTAGTTGGGATCAAGTACAAGGTAACGTTTTATTATTACAGAGAAAAAGGAAATCGTTTTTTAAAATGTGGATTAATTTATTATAATGAAGTCTACGGGAGACGGCTTTTCTGAACTTTCTGGATAACGGTTTCCGGGTTAACGGATCCCTTACCTGTAGTACGGAGTACCAGATGCCTTCATTTAGCTGTTTATACTAATCAAAAATATATTTTCTGCATAGAGACCTGACATGATGCCTCTTGCTCTCTCCTTCTCACTTTTGCCTTCCCTCTTTATATGAGTGTACCTCACCTTACAAATCTCTAAAAGTTTCAACAGATTATTTTCCATCCAATAGTTCATCCAAAACACCACCACCAACAAAAAAAAATTGCTAAACAAAAACAACTGCACCCAGACAGTATGCATTTTCATTCTCAACCCATCACTGGTCTGACCTGCATTTCACCAGACAGAACAGACTTTCACAAAACAAAACTTTTAAAAAACAATTAAGCTGACATTCACAGTTGTCAGAGAGCAAAAGAAATCAATGATAATTAAATTGTTCTATAAACATACCATGGGTTCCCCGGGGTGCTATTACAATGCTACAGTCTCCAGAAGTCAATCTTATACTGCGCCATTACACAAAACACACACGTTAGGTCCCAGAGAGAGAAGGCCAGCCAAATAAATCACATCATTTCTAGATGTGCACACTTTCCTTTTTTGGGCAGCCGTTGAACAGAACCAGATAAAGAGTGAACCTAAACGTAGGAATGCATAACTTCTAGGATGCATTGCCAATATTTCAGCTGTAGAATGATTCGTATCAACTGTCTACAAAGCATTATGATGATCGTCTCATATTTCATTCCATTCTCTTATCTAAAGTGTCCGATTAAATTAGGAAGTCAGCTCATTTTGACTTGTGCTTACAGAATAACATTAATGAGTTACTATTTATTGCATCTTGGATGAAAAGATAATGTTCTCTAAATATATCATGCTTTTTATTGAAATGAGGCAGAAGTCTGTATCCATGAATTGTCTGCTGTGAACGGAGGACCCAGAAGTAGTTGGAAACACTTAAGACTTAAAACTTTCATGCATGTTACTTCAATATATTAATGTCTAATTGCCCAATTATCTGTAAATTTCACCTTTATTCACTGGGGCTTTTCGTTTCTAATTTTTATTGGACTTCCCCTTCATTTTGATGTGTTGTTACAATTTAATGACTCCATTGTGCCATAATCATGGGTAATTCCTATCAATTGTTATCAGAAGGGATCCCTGATGTTTCCTGTGTTTTTCCCCCTGAAACAGTTCCTTAATACAGTCACAGAGGAAAAAAGCCCTTAGTCCAGCCCTAGATTTTCATGCAATATAAAGTATTCCTAAAATCCTAAAATCTCCACACCCTAATTATAAAGCATGGGGGGAACATTACCTTAGAAATAATAAAGGCATGGGAATTCTATACTGGGTGCAAACGATATTCACACTAATGGCTGAAAATTTTCATCTAAGGTAGCGTTGGTTTCTTCCTGGTATTCTGGCTTTTGCATTCACCCCAAAAACAGGTTTAAAGCTCTTGACCTTAGTGTGTGTGTGAATGTGATAGGGACCTTAGACTGTGGGTAGTGATGCGCAAATTTCAGAATTTGTGAATTTTCAGAGAAATTTGTGAAACGGTGAAAAATTCAGTTTTTTTGGACGCCGGCATCCGTTTTTGGCGAAATTGTGCCAGCGTAAAAAAAAGGACGCTGGCGTCCTTTTATTTACATTGGTGAATTTTCGCAGCACAATGGCTCTTCATCTGCCATAAACTCATTAACAGCCATTAAAGCACAAGGAAAGTTAAACTAAAGAAGCTAGAAATGTTGTTCATTATGTTTCATGCTTCTGCAGTGGCGGAACTACCGGGGGAGCAGGGGGTGCAATTGGGCCAGGGCCCGCACCCCCTCTGGGCCCCCGGCAGCTCGCGCACTGAAGATTTCCGACCGCAACGGCCGATTTCATGTAAAACAATCAGATACGGAGGGGGGCGGGGGCCAGGCAGCATGTCCCGCACCAGGGTCCGCCCCCTCCAGTTACATTACTGTGCTTCTGTACCAGCCCCAAGCAACCACAGTAATTAGTGATGGGCAAATTTATTCGCCAGGCGCGAATTCGCTGCGAATTTGCGCGATTCGCCGCCAGCGAATAAATTCGCGAAACACCCGCGAAAATTCGCGGAAAAAATTCACCGGCGTCAAAATTTATTTTTCCGAAAAAACGGGCGCAGTTTCGCGAATTTTTCACCGCGCAAATTCGCCCATCATTAACAGTAATTAATACTGATAATTACTACATGGCAGCACAGAAACCAGTGCAATTAGCATCAGAATTTAATAATCAGCCCTGTAGCATCAGCTTATATTACAGGCCAACCTCATTTTCTGCTTGATAATTAGCGACGAGCCCTAAGCTTAGCTTCTCAAAAGCTGCTCAGAGCCCACTGAGCATGTGAGTGTCACAGACACTTTCCAAGATGGTGACCCCCTGTGAAAAAGTCCTGAATGATTGCTGCTATTGAGATGCTGAAACTTTAGGCTGGTGCAATAAGTGAAGTATATAAAACATGGCATTTTTAGCCCATTTTTAGGGTTTAGTTCTCCTTTAAAAGCCAATGTAGCTGATGGGCCGGCATCCATTTTTTTTACACCATTGAATTTTCACGGCAGTTTTGCGAATTTATTCACCGGGGCAAATTGAGGGAGTTCGCCGCGTATTCACGCCTGGTGAATACATTCGCCCATCACTAACTGTGGGCAAGAAATGATGTGAATGATGCACAATCTCTGTAAAATGCTGCATGAATGTATTGGCACTTTATAAATAAACGTTAAAACGAATAAGTCAGTAGAGGCAAATTCGTGTTTTTTGTTTACCTGTATGGTTGCTCTCCTGTGTGGGTCCTGAGATGTCTTGTTAGATTGGCTGATCGAGGAAAGATTTTGCCACAGTACCTAATCATAAGAAATTATAAGATTAATTAAAGGCATTTAAAAAAAATAATCTCTTAAAGCCAAATTTTTTATCAAAGAGATGGACATGAATCCCTAAAGATACATATTAGGTATGTCGTGAATACCTCCTAAATGAGGGGGGGGGGGGCAGTTCAGATTCACTGGGTATCATATGTCAGTCTTCTGTAATTCCATATATTACAATTATGAATCTTTGACCTAGCAGATATTCCTTATGAGGAGATGCTTGTGCCAAGTTCCTGGCTTTAATCTGGAGCTTTGGTTCTAGCTATAACCTAAGCCCTCTCTGCCCAACAGAGGAAACTTTTATTATGATTTACGTTGCCCCTGCTCCATTCAGTGCTGAAATCCAAGGCCGATTATCAATCCTGAGCACTGATTGAGAAAGGAAAATAATACGTAACCCCTGCCTGACATTGATCAGCCCTTAATGTATTTCACATACACAGTGACACAAACGGCTCTCCATCTGCCATAAACTCATTAAAGGACAAGGAAAGTTTAACTAAAGAAGCTAGAAATGTTGTACATTATGTTTTGTGCTTCTGTACCAGCCCAAGGCAACCACAGCCCTTTAGCAGTAAAGATCTGTGTCTCCAAAGATGCCCCAGTAGCTCCCCATCTTCTTTTCTGCTGATTCACTGCACATGCTCTGTGCTGCTGTCACTTACTGAGATTAGGGACCCACTCACAATATACAGTACACATAGAATAGAAATGTCACAATAAAAGGCTGATTAGTAATTAATACAGATAATTACTACATGGCAGCACAGAAACCAGTGCAATTAGCATCAGAATTTAATAATCAGCCCTGTAGCATCAGCTTATATTACAGGCCAACCTCATTTTCTACTTGATAATTAGTGACGACCCCTAAGCTTAGCTTCTCAACAGCTGCTCAGAGCCCACTGAGCATGTGAGTGTCACAGACACTTTCCAAGATGGTGACCCCCTGTGACAAGTTTGAAGTCCTGGATCATTGCTGCTATTGACAAGCTGAAACTTTAGGCAGTATATAAAAGATGGCATTTTTAGCCCATTTTTAAGGGTTTAGTTCTCCTTTAAAAGCCA
This sequence comes from Xenopus petersii, assembly GCA_038501925.1. Taxonomy (NCBI): domain Eukaryota; kingdom Metazoa; phylum Chordata; class Amphibia; order Anura; family Pipidae; genus Xenopus; species Xenopus petersii. Next base: position 92,054,678 of record CM076685.1, read on the forward strand.
CTGTAGCTGATGGGAGCCAGGACATCATTTTCACCATTCAGGTCCTTTGACTGCACAATTCCACCCCAATGTTAAATAATATAGTTTCATTTTTTTTTGTGGATTTATTTTAACGTGTTTAAAAGGCACATGGTTGTGTATTACCAAATTAAATGCCAATTTTATTTTGCATGCATTTAAAAAGTATCCCTTTTTTTCTTACCTGCAGGTGTACCTTTCCTTTCCTTTCCTTAATATTGAATCTGAGAGGGCGGTGGGCGAGGAGCGGAAATTAAATGGATGATGTGGAAGCGGCTGTAAGGTACTTCCCGTGTCTGCTTTTAAGTTGGCAAAATTTTCCAGCTTTTCAGTCATATTTTCAATGGCCGTCATCTAGACAAACAATTCAAGTATATCAGGTCAACGTGGTATGGCACAGCAAGATATATTTAAATCTATATTCAAGCTACCATGCTTGCAATGGCATATCTAGAAGTTTTTTGTCAAGATATATTGACATTTCTTATTTATTAGGGCCTTACTCAGCCCTCTATACTGCTGGCTCCCCTCTGTAGATAACATTCACATCAGTGTGAGGGATCTCCGATTGGCTCCAGATGTCACGTGTCTTAGGATCCGGGTTCCTGGCTTTGGAACTACTTCCTACATCATTACTGCGGATATATTCAACATGATTTCAAATTTGTAAAATATATTACTTTATTGGTTCCATTAAAATGTGTTAGCTTTGGTACAGTGCATGATAATCACCACTGACGCGTTTCATGCCCTACGGCACTTCCTCTCTGTAGATACCTATATTTTGATAAGTGAGACTAAGACTACAGTAAATAAATGTAGCAGACACATTTCTTACTGTATAATTATTTGTTTTAGAGCAGAGATATGAAATCGGAGGCCCGTCAGTTGTTAAAGTACAACTCTCAGAACAGATCTTTAGTGTTTGACCTGCTGTAGGTTTCTTCCTGAACAAGGGTGAAGCTTCATTTTGTTTTAGCAACCAAACTGTGATGATTCATATTGTTAAAGATGTGCGGTTGACTACACACTGCCCAACTTGAATATTTCTGGTAATTTTTATATGGATATATATATATATATGGGTAGTATAAATGAGCTCCAAGCTTATCGTTATACCAACAGAACATCAGTTTAGAGGTAATTGACAAAGAATAATATCCATTTAGCTGGATATTGGTAATATCCAGGTCCATGTCTGAATGCTCGGGACCTGGGTTTTTCTGGATAACGGATCATTCAGTAATTTGGATCTTTATACCTTTTCGGGGGAATGTAATAAAAATCGCTAACGGAAAAACTATTCGCTATGCAAAAAGTTATGCCTTTGCGCGAACAAATTTTGCTTTGTGCGAATTTAATATAGCTTTTGCGAGCCCGGAAACTCTTTAGCGACCACTTCCGACAGTGAAAGACCGTTTGCGAATTTTATAGTTTGCGCCAATGCGCAGTCAATGTAATAAAACTTCTTACTGAAAAAGTCGTTATGTTTGCTCCAAAAGATTACGACACCTTCAAGCACTTCTTATGAGTGCGCAATTAAAATTCCCAATGCGCAATTAAAATTCGCAATGCAATAACAGTTTAAAGAACAATATTACATTGCGAGATGTGGATTTTTAGTCTTATTGGTGCGAATTGTTTTGCTTTTTGCGACTTTTATTACATTCCCCTGTTAGTCTATATAACCCAATAGTCTGGTTTAGCGTCCAATAAGGATTCATTATATCTTAGTTTGGACCAAGTACAAGGTACTGTTTTGTTACTACAGAGAGAAAAGAAGTAATTTGGTGCTTTCTGGATAACAGGTTTCCAGATAACGGATCCCATACCTATACCTTTACGAGTGACAAAAGAAGGACCTACCTGACCAAACGTCAGTCTAATATGAAGCCATATGGGCCTCGGTAAGATATTTAAAGACATTGCAAGATCAAATTGCTGTACTGGCTTAAAAAGGATGCTGGGTTTTTTATTTTATTTTACAACCCTCGGGGGGGGGATTCAGAATTTATTTTCCTGTAAAGCATGTAGTAACATTTAAATGCTGGCTTTATGCCATTCCTACTATGAGACTACATCATTGTTCCAAACCAGAAATAATATCCAGTCTGCAGCCCTTTAGCATTGGTTAAACTTCATCTCCCAAGTCCTCTCAACAGCAGGGGAATAACAATGCCGCTGAGTGATTTTATTTTTTGCAAGGCTGACTAACTAAGGGTGCTTTGTTTAGATGCCAAATTGCTTATTACAGATATAGGTGTTGCAACTTCTAGTAATTTTAATAGCTGGCACATGGCGAATTCCCGCCACCCATGAATAAATTGCGAAACCGCCGTGAAAATTCGCCGGCGAATTAGCGCAAATTTTTTGCTGTTTCGCGAATTTCACTGGAAATTCGCAAATTTTTCAGCGAAGCGAAACACCCCAAATTCAACCATCACTACTGGCACATTATATATATTTGTTTCCTACTAGCATTTTATCAAAGACCTGTAATAACAGCCAAGACATGGTAAGCAGCGGTTAAGCTATTGATTAGTGATGGGCGAATTTGCGCCATTTTGCTTCGCCGAAAAATTCGCGAATTTCGCGTGAAATTCGCGAAACGGCGAAAAATTCGTGAAACGGCGAAAAATTCGCGAAACGGCGCCGGCATCTCGTTTTTAACGCCGGCGCCCGTTTTTTCGACGCCGGCGCCCGTTTTTGACGCCGGCGCCCATTTTTTTCGAAAAAAATTTTTGACGCCGGCGAATTTTTGACACGAATTTTCGCTGGAGTTTCGCGAATTTATTCGCTGGCGGCGAATCGCGCAAATTCACCGCGAATTCGCGCCTGGCGAATAAATTCGCCCATCACTACTATTGATGCTTGCTGAGCTGCGTTTTATTTTTTAGAGATAATCCAGCCACTTTTGTTAGATTCACTTATAGCATGAAGTAGTTTTTCATGGATTTTGTTGCTTTGAAAAAAGTCTTGAAAAAAAAAAAAAATAACACATGATTTGAATATGAGCCAAGTTGGGAATAAAGGACATAGTGAACAAGCGGAAAATAAGAGGAAACCATACATCAAATAATAGATGCTCTATTGTACAGCAAGGGCTGACCTTTTGCACGTTTACAATACATTAAACTAGACTCCGGGGACAACTGCAGCCAAGACATTGTTTTAAAAGATATCATTATTAAAAAACGATCGTAATTACCAAATATAAATTGTGGCGTGGCTGGCAGCTGATCGTAAGTCCAGTTAAATGGAGTAATTAACCTTAGTCAATGTTAATCAATAGATTTATGCCCGGCAGAGTTTATAGGCCTAATGCAAAAACAGAATTGAAATAACTTGAGCGGTTAAACTTTAAATGACGTTTGGGTCATTAAACGAGCAGAGCAGCTTATGTTATCGTGGCACCGGGCTGTGTTTGTGAACTGTTTCAATTTATTAGGATCCATCCTTAGTTTTTACTTAAGAACCTGAAAATGAACAATGTTTTTAAACTGACTAATTTGCCAATTCCCTATGATCGTTACATGGATTCTGTCATTATTTTTATGGTGTCGTTTTTATTTCTAAATTACTATGTTTACATTACAAATAATTCAATCTACCATATAAAATGTTATTCCTAAATTTCATTTAGCTGTAATATTGGTGTTTAGCCAGCCATCTCAGGCATTTGTACCTGATCCTGTGCTTTCAAATAACCTATTGTTTCTTCTACTCAATGTAACTGGAGGAGTTGTGGTGGGACTTGGAAGTTTACTGAGTGCTGTTCTCATATCTACCAGGGAGCTGTTATCTTAGGAAGCTGTTCTTTGTTTACCTTATGTTGATAGGCTGCTGGAGTGAAGAGGGATGATATCTCTCCAACTTTCAGTGCAGCAGTAATAAGTGACTTAAGACTATGAAGATTTTCATTCATCCAGGTCATAGTATATCTAGTATAGGTCAATCTAAAAACAACTGGACTTGCTGAGTAATCAACGTCTTCATTGATTACTCAGCAAGTCCAGTTGTTTTTAGATTGACCTATACTAGATAAGTGACTTAAGTTTATCAAAGTCAGATGACTGAGGGCACCTGGGAAACTAACAACATGTCATGTTTCTGTATCTAAGGAGCAACTAAAACCCAATGAAGTTATAGTAACCTTGCTTATCTGGCATGTCATATTTTTTTTTATTATTCTGGCATCTACTGGAGGGAAGCTCCATGCATCTATCCTTATTGGGAATGTTGAGCTAACATGTTCTACCTGTAGATAACCAATTCCCAGGTACAGAGGGTACATATAGCATTTGCTATGTTACTGCCCATGCTGCCTGCTACTGACTCGGATGGCAATACTGGTGACTAGTGGATTTTGGGCCCCAAAATAAATACATTTTAGTGATGAAATTCAGTCAATGTAATTCTAGTGAAAATATTCAGAATATTCATTTACTCCTATACACATAGAATTTACTATAGTGTTTAATAATTGATAGTGAGCTCCTAAATAGTGATGGGCGAATCTGTCGCGTTTCGCTTCGCCGAATAATTCGAAACGGCGAAAAATTCGCGAAACGAGTCGCGCGGCCCGATTTTGTCGCGCGTCAAAATATTTTGTCGCGGACGCAAGTATGTGTTATAACGCGCGACGTTATTTTTGACGCGCAGTGCAATTTGATGAAGCCCATCTTCTATGGGTGTTTTGTTTGTATAACCTTTTTTCATCTTTGGGCCTACAAATAAAAATTTTCCCCTTAGTTTCAAGCTTTGTAGTCTGTGATGATAAATGAACATGGTATCTTTTGCTTTGTGTCTGAATGTGCTGAATTGGATTGGACTCCATGGGAAGACCAATACACATGCGTGTTTCACTTAGTATACTGCTACACACATGCCCTGCATTGTTAGAGGACTCCTATCTTGAAAAAATGGCTCCCATTTTGCAAGTTTCTTAAACTTTTAACGTTTGTGGATTTTTTCACATTACCTCTGGTCAACTGGTAATGGTATCTACTACTACTCTATATCTCTGTTTAACCAAAAAGTACCATCTGTACTTCAAATATCTAATAGTAGATTACTAACACAAGTACAACTAATAAATCTGAACAGATAGTATCTGGATGCTTTGTATCTCAGATAAAAATGAATAAACCATATGTTTATGTGAATGAACCTTATATTTACATCATGTAATTGTAATGATTCTGAAATACTATGTAATGTAATTTTAATGACTCCGATTAAGAATAGTCATCGTTGTGTTATTAGAATCCAAACAATTCCAAGTACCATGTGAGTATTAGTTTAGTCAAATGAAAAATGAACTCAAAATATAGAGATATAAAAAATTTTTTTAATTCACAACATATAGCACAACTGGTGCTGTAACAAATAATAAATAAATTAAAGTGGAGGAGGAGGAGGAGGAGCAACAACCCTCTGGAGGTTGTCAACAATGTCCCTAACCTCTCCCAGCTCTTGCCGCATGGCATTTACTTGATGAACTAGGGTGACCAGGAGCTCAGTCTGGTCGTAGTAGGCATGCTCTGTCTGAGTGCCTACACTGAGCCCCTGGTCGTCCCTATCCCACCCTTCTTCCCACCACCACCACCACCCATCCCTAACCCACCCTTCTTCCCACCACCACCACCCATCCCCCCTCTCCCACGGCCCGTCATATTGGGCAACTAAACTTAAAAAAAAATATATATATATAAGGGGGGGGGTTTGGATATTTCGGGGAAGGAAAGGAGAAAAAAATAAAACCCTCAACTAAATCCCCTCAGCAGAAGTGTGCACCCACAAGGAGTACACACACCAGCACAGACAAAGACAAAGACAGTTAGCCCTAAAAAGGGCTATTGGGTGGTGAGCAGGCAAGCAGAAGAGGGAAAACAGTAAACTGAAATCCACAACCTCCACTTGCACTGACTCAGAAAAAAAAAAAGCTCTCTACACAAACTCCACTAGCTAAATCACACACAAATCTCTCACTATCCTGCTCTCTCTACCTCTACCAGAAACGCCACGAGTAATGGCCGCCTCTGCAGCTCCTTATATAGCCAGTGGGTTGGCTCAGGGATGGCTCACATCTTATTGGCTGCTGTGGGTGATGTTTAGTTCGTCGCGCGTCTTTTTGTTTTGACGCGCATTAGCGGCGTCGTGGCTCGTCGCGCGACGAAAAGTTCGACGCGCGGCGAAACGAGTCGCGAGGCGAATTTTTGCCGCAATTTCGCGAAAAATTCGCCCGCGGCGAAACGCAGAAATTCGCCGCGAATTTAACCATGGCGAATTTATTCGCCCATCCCTACTCCTAAATAAGGAGGTGGTCATTAATCATTAGTCTCTATATATTACTATCTTTTTTCATGCAGAGAGCATGAGTCACATGTATCTCTGTTGTATTTGCTGCGCTGCAAATTAATTACGGAATATTTTGACTATGATTTAATGTCACGTTCTTACAGGGGAATGTAATAAAAGTCGCAAAGAGCAAAACAATTCGCACCAATAAGACTAAAAATCCACATCTCGCAATGTAATATTGTTCCTTAAACTGTTATTGCATTGCGAATTTTAATTGCGCACTCATAAGAAGTGCTTGAAGGTGTCGTAATCTTTTGGAGCAAACATAACGTCTTTTTCAGTAAGAAGTTTTATTACATTGACTGCGCATTGGCGCAAACTATAAAATTCGCAAACGGTCTTTCACTGTCGGAAGTGGTCGCTAAACAGTTTCCGGGCTCGCAAAAGCTATATTAAATTCGCACAAAGCAAAATTTGTTCGCACAAAGGCATAACTTTTCGCATTGCGAATAGTTTTTCTGTTAGCGATTTTTATTACATTCCCCCGTTAGTATTTATGCTGCCACTTATCTTGGTGTGAATGTAAAGGTGGCACTGCTGTGTCAGACAAATTTTAAGTAAAAGGCTCTTCCTGAAGTCAGTCTGCCATTATTAAACAACTCTATGATATCAGATCCTTTACAAGCAGATCTCCTGGCTATTCTAAGTCAGACAAACACAGGATGTTCCTGGCGGGCCTGGTGCCATTATCCAGTCATCTAGAAGGAAAATCAGTGGAAGTTATTAACTAAACTTCTGTGGTGATGTAAAACAATGAGGGAACTATGTTTAGCAGTGAAATCAGCTTGGATCCAGCGTTCACAAACCTGCTAGCTATTTACTCCATGTGGGAAACTGATTTTGGGTGGAAAAAGAAAGCACAATGCATTCAGTCTGGATTGCAAAAGTTGAAATTCCCTAGATTTAAATATTCATAAGGAGGGTTCCATTAAAACCAAACCAAAAAAAACCTTGGCACAAATTGGAAACAGATCTAGTGTTTTATTTTTACCGTGACCTTTATTATTCTGAGTTTTTGAATGATGCAAAAAAAAACAAAAACAAAAAAGAAGGGTTAGTCCATGCTTGTTATTGAACACATATATAAATGTAAATCTTTTACCTGTGGATGAAAAAGCAATGGCGATGGTCGTAAATATTTTTCCTTCATAGCGCCCACAGGGTCTGTTACCTTCCGCTTTTCCACCCTGCTGGACAACAACACACAGGGTTACGTACCCCCTATAGAATTATAGCAATGCAAGGGAATGTGTGTTAACTCATAAACAGGTTATGATATGATTGCACGTACTATTGCTCCAGAAAAGCAAAAGAAAATAACTCATCCTTGTACTCCATTCTGCAGTGCAAAGACACTCAGATGCCCAAAGTGCAAAATTCATAGCAGCATGAACTTGATGTTTTCTGCTTTGCATCCTTTCCTGCCAAAAGTAAATGGCCCTTTATATGTGTGTGTGTGTTTATGTTGGAATAAAAAACCTAAGAGTGCTTTTAAACTTGATTACACACCCATATAAAAGCCATCTACTAAGAAGGCTTATTGCTTTAATGTCTATACTTCCATGACGTGAAAAAATTAATTAAAGCAAAATGAATCAAATCAAAACAATCCAGACCATGATCCCTCCATAAGAACATGAAAACTAACTACTGAACATTAAACTCAACCAGTGTACAAATAACATGTGTCTGGAATATGTTAGGTCTCCTGTATTAGTATATTGATACCTGTAACTCTGCAGTTTGTTGTAATATTTATAAATTTGTAACATTTTCTATGGTTTCCAGAAAATAAAAAATGTTGAAAATTCATAAGCTGTTTAACCACTTGGGTGAGATTAGTTTTCTTTTGATATATTAACTTCATGCTACTAGGAGTAGTAAGATCCTGCTGTATGAAGCATAACAAATAATCATCATATATGTAACAATGTCAATGCAATGGATTTGTAAGAATCACACAGCCATCACTGATAGAATAAAAGGCAATTTTAGGGAATGAGAGGGATATCTTGAATGAATGGTGTGAATGTGTGGCATAGAATGAGAATTTGTGGGGAAAAAATGTGTGAATGTGTGATGAAATAATGGCAATATGTTATGGTGTGACTATTTTTTTTTTTTGTTTAATTTTTATTTATTAAGTAAACATGCAATGACAAAGAGTAATCATATAAATCCATAAACTGGATAATGGTGTGACTATTTGAGGTAGGAAACCGAGAATGTGGGATATATTCTATAAAATGTTTGGAAAGAGCTTAGAAAAAAATGGATGGAATAATAATATTGAAATATTATTGAAAGGGTTGTTCACTTTCAAACACTTTTTTTCAGTTCAGTTATTTACAGACAGTTCACCAGAAATAAAGACTTTTCCCAGTGTCCTTCTATTTTCTATTTGTCACTGTTTGTCGAACATTGAAGAGTAAAGTTTAATTTTTCACCTTCTAAAGCAGCTCTGGGAGGGGGTCGCCGACTGTTCTAAATTGATACATTTAGTTGATACATTTGTTATCTCTGTCCCTGCTGAGTAGAATCCCTGAGTTTCATTAAAGGAGAAGGAAAGCTACAGAGGTGTTTTATTGCCAATAGATTAGCTGCAATAGCACAAGCTAGAATGCTATATTTATTCTGTAGAATGTTTTACCATACCTGATTAAAAAGCTCTAGAAACTCTCTGTTTGTTTAGAATAGGAGCTGCAGTATTAAAGGAACAGTTCAGTGTGAAAATAAAAACTGGGTAAATAGATAGGCTGTGCAAAATAAAAAATGTTTCTAATATAGTTAGTTAGGCAAAAATGTAATGTATAAAGGCTGGAGTGAACAGATGTCTAATAAAACAGCCAGAATCCAACTTCCTGCTTTTCAGCTCTATAACTCTGAGCTAGTCAGCGACTTGAAGGGGGGCCATAAGGTACATTTCTGTTCAGTGAGTTTGTAATTGATCCTCAGCATTCAGCTCAGATTCAAAAGTAACAGATATGACCCATGTGGCTCCCCCTCAAGTCTCTGATTGGTTACTGCCTGGTAGCCAGGGTAACCTGTCAGTGTAAACCAAGAGAGCTGAAAAGCAGGAAGTAGTGTTCAGACTGACATGTTATACATCAAATCACTCCAGCCTTTATACATTACATTTTTGGCTAACTAACTATATTAGAAACACTTTTTATTCTGCACAGCCTATCTATTTAGCCAGTTTTTATTTTTACACTGAACAATTCCTTTAATGTGGTGTGACATCACTTCCTGCCTGAGTCTCTCCCTGCTCTGGGGTCAGATTACAGCAGAGAAGGGGGGGGGGGGAAAGAGGAGCAAACTGAGCATGCTCTTGCCCAGGGCAAGAGCAGCACTTCTTTGGGGGTTTACTGGTATATTTAGATGGACCTTTCTGATAAGGCTTACTTAGTTTTAACCTTTCCTTCTCCTTTAAAGGCAGCTGTTAGAATTAATACAATAGTTGCTAATATTCCACAGCTACTGCTGAGAAATGTATCAAATAATTGTATCAAGTAAATGTAGCAAATTGTAACAGTTCAGAATCTGTTCCTGGATCACTGAGCTGCCAGACTGAAACACTATAGACACAAACATTAAACTTTAAAGCTAAATTTTGGCAAAACAGTGAAAAATAAAAGATGTAAAGCATTTGAAAAAGTCTTCGTTTATGGTGAACAATCTGAAAACAACTGAGCTGTAAAAAGTGTTTTAATATGGAATAATAAAAACCTGCACAATTGTTTAGAATGAAGAGGATAGAATCATAAAAAAGTACAACATTCCTGGAATTAGTTGTCAAAAAGAGAATATAGTGTAGCATTACATAATAGAAAATATGGTTTATAATGACACTAGAGTGGGGTATAACTGGGGTTCAGACTCATTGGCTGTTGATCACATCTTTCCTTCTATTGAAGGCAATTAGGAGATGTGCTTTATTCCCACAGAGACTTGCTGAATATTCAAATTAAGAGTGAATCCCTTTTTAATGGTTTAAAATGTTCCAAAACATTCAAACAATTGCAAGCCTTCAAATGAAAAGTAGAGCTTAAAATCACTTTAAACTGCCATTGCAACTTAGTCCAGCAAAGGGCTGGCCCAGGCTATTTGATTTACAGTATTTTAAATGCATTTGGATGAGAACATTTCCTGCAAATTAATCTCTTAACATCCTTTTTTCCTGGTTAAGCTAAAGCTCATCAGAACTGGAACACTTCTCTGGCTAAACAGATGTTCCTCTCTCCCAACATCGCACCACTATTTTTAGTGTTTGTTATATTATTATTATTATTATAAGACATTGGCAAGAAACAAATGTTATGCTCTGTTATATATTATATACTATAAACATCTTTGATTAAGCCAAGTTATGTTAATACCTGTATATCGGATCCATAAAAAACGGTGAAGGTTTTGCATAGTGGAGAGGTGGCTGGTGTGGAAGCTGTGAATGAGGAACTTTTGATAGCATATCATTTGTCATCAGTTTCCTGTCACCGTAAATATGGTTTCTCCGAGTTCCCCTTGCCCCGTTCTGACTGGCTCGACTTCTATTATTAATGCTGAGGTCCAGTGGCTGTTCCTCCCCTGAGGACTGTGGTGCCAAAACCCTAGGTGGAATTAAGGCTGATTTAATCTCTTTTGGCTTGGTGGTGAGATCAAATGGTGATTCTGAACTAGTGCTGCCAACTTTCTGAAGATCCCTGGGTGACTTTGGTTCAGCTTTTACCAGTAAGTTATGGTTCATTGTCCGGTCTGTAAAAGCTGGGTACAAAGAATGTGGGAAGTTAGGAAGAAATTGAAATGGGAACATGGAATGATAAGGGAGGGCACCCATTTTTTTCTCTTGCATTCCCATAAATCCAGGTCCAAAATATTTCTCCGCTATGGATGCAATAGCTTTAATAGAGTCATTAGCTGCTCCAATTGATGGAAGCAGTTGCTCTTCTGGGGGAGGAAAGAAGGAATGTTGTGAGTAGAAAAACGGTCTTTCACCTAAGTTATTATTTGAGTTTCTAGATACAGAACTACTGACAACATCTTGCTTGTTTTCCATTGGTTTGCGTTTTTCTTTGTTCTTTCCTCTTTCACTGTCTACATCACTGTCTAAGTCCGACCCAGTGCCAGTGGTTGTATCTAGATCTGTTCCGGAGGTTGTGTTGATGTCTTCAAAATCACTACCGTCAGACAGGTCACTGCTCCTGGATTTATGCTTTTCCAAGTAGGAGTTTTCCATGCTGTTTTCAAATTTGTCCTCTACAGAAATTTTGTTGTTGCTGCTATTTAAAGAGGACATTAAGGGTATAGAAGGATTTCCTATGGGGCTAGGAAGCTTTGCTTCTCGCGTATGGTTTAAAGGGCTTTTAAGTAGAGGGGAAGGAGGTAATAATGGAGGCCGGGGGTACAAAGCTGGGGGGAAAATCCCTGGAAATCCAGGTGCCAGGGTTGGAAATGGATGTGGAGCAGGGGAGAAAGCAAAGCTTCCTGGGTGAGGCCTGGAAGGGAAGTATTCATTAAAAGCCAAACTCGAGTGATTAAGGTTTGGTGAAGGTTTGGATTTGTCCATCAACGAACTTGGTGTTAAGGGTAGACCAGGAGCAAAAATCCCACCGTGGTTGTAATGATTTTTGCCTTCACAGAAGCGTCTGTGTTTGTTAAGAGAGGAGGTAGTGCTGAACATTTGTCCACAGTCCTTGCATTTAATCTGCGTACGACAGTCTGCATGCATTCGTTTATGCCGGCACAGGTTGGAGAACTGTGTGTACGATTTATGGCAGACCTCACCTGGAATACCAACAGAAGCCAAAACAAAAAATAAAATAAACTGACAGAATGGAATGACTGGCAAATTCTCATCTTTCTAATGACACATTTAACTTAATCACCAAACCCTGAACAACCAACCAGGCAGACTATCATTTGAAAACAATTGAGTTTTGCCGCCTTCAATACAACCATATTTTTACAAAAGTAAGAAAATAAATGACCCTGTTTATCCAAAATTATTGTTACTTGAAGTCTCTACAAATGAGCTATATATATATTTTTTTTTTACTCCATAAATTCTTCAAAGTTGGAGCCTTCATATAGAAAACAGCATATGTTCAAAAAACATTAAATTACTTTGCTTTTCTAAAATGACCCAGTTCTCAACAGAAGCTGCAATATAGAGGGCTGGCATGTCTCCATCAATTCAGGAAGAACATTTGATCGGAATTCTCACTACAGTCCATCAGTTCAGTAAAGTTCGCCTAGTCATAATGCTAATGATTCCAAAGAGGGAAATTAAAATTATTAGTCCAGAACTGTAGTTTTTGTCAGCAGTCAAAACATGCCTACCTAAACCATGTTACCATTCATTTCAATATGAAATATTCTGATGCTGTCAGTGATTGCTCAGAAATGTTGAAGCAAGCATTCCAAAGAAATTCCTGCCAGACAGAACCAGCCTCAGATGTAGGCAATATGGCTTCTCCTGAAACTAATGGCAAGTGGCTTCATTTGGGCAAAGGTGTCTCTCCGGAGTATCATCCAGAGAATCACAATATTTGAATGTGTTTTATATATGTCAATTTATTGGATGCCACAATGTACAATCTCTAAAACTGATTCAATAGGGTCAGTGCTCTTCTAACATTTGGTTTGTTTGGCACTTTGGGAATATTCAGTAAAGGTGATCCTTTTAAATGACGTAAGCTTGACATGAGAATATATACAGAATAGATGGAGAGCTGCAATCCAATACAAACTGCAGTCCCAGACAAAAAGCTTCTGAACATGTGATATGATGACACAGCTGCCTTAAAGGGGCCCATATACACTGCTGTTCACCATCAGCAAAATAAACAATGCTTGTGTTCAATATTTGTTTTGTATGTCCTTTAAAAGAATGAAGACCAACATTAATTTTCTATTAGAAATTATTATTATAAACCAGTGGAATTATCAGAATTTCAAGAGAGATAATAAGAGGTGCTTTATTAATAAACCACTCCCTTTATTAATTTTCTGTGTGTGAAGCTTATAGATACGGCTAGTTTCTCAGTGGGTTTGTTTCCACTGGTGGAGAAACACCCACCCATGTATTCCGGTGCCATTTGTCCTTGATTTTAACGGCAACCACCTAAAAAATAAAATCAAAAATATGCATTTCCATGTCAAAATTTGCCTTAGCCAGTGGTGACAATTGGTTGCCTCTGATTTTGGGCAAATACATTCATCAGGTGTGACATCAGCCTAAGGAGGAGAATATAGTGTTTACTGTAGTGATGTGCTGGCTGGCCCGAACCTTGCAGGTTGGGTGGGTTTGGACTAGGGATGCAACTAATCCAGGATTCAGATCAGGATTCGGCCAGGATTCGGCCTTTTTCAGCAGGATTTGGTTTCGGCTGAATCCTTCTGCCCAGCCAAACTGAATCCGAATGCAAATTAGGGGCAGGGAGGGAAATCACATGACTTTTTGTCACAAAACAAGGAAGTAAAATTCGGATTCAGTTCAGTATTCGGCCGAATCTTTCGCAAAGGATTTGGGGGTTAGGCCGAATCCAAAATAGTGGATTTAGTGCATCCCTAGTTTGTACTGATTTCAACACAATGATTGTGACCTTCTAGTGCCCCACTTCAGTCTGGAGGTGTGCCTTTTTATTTATATGCCTGCTTGTCTTGCCCCTTCTATGTTGTCACATCTGTATATAAATAGGAGAGCGCACCTGGTTTGGGGTCAGGTTCTACAGGGTTGGATTAGGGTCGGCTGCATGTTGACTGGTTTACTGTGGTATAAGCTGTGAAATGAAAGTGCTTTCATTGTCAGGTCTCTGCAGTTTAGTGCAACAAATGGTAAAAAGCTTGCTAATAAAATGGCGGGAAGCCTGCAGGCCCGACATAAGCCCTGCTCAGGCCCGGATTTGTGGAAAGGCCACCTAGGCCCGGGCCTAGGGCGGCAGGATTTTAGGGGGGCGGCATGCTGCCCAACCACACCCACGTTGGTTCAAAAACACTGGGAATGTGCTGGAGATACAATAATTTTTTACATTTCCTATTGATGATGAACATTTGCACGAATAAAGGGGAGGGGTCAGGGGCGACGAAAGGCAGTGGGCCTAGGGGCGCCCACTATGTAAATCCGGCCCTGGCCCTGCTTATTATATTAAATGTCATAAATTATATTGATCAACAGCATGATACAACGAAATATTTTATGTAGAAAATATACTTTTTTTTCCCTAAAAAAGGGCATGTGTCCTAAGCAAACACACAAAGAAGAGAAGTGTCAACCAAAAGTTATTTTCATTAGCGAACATTTTTTTTAGTCAATTTTTTTTTCAACTAAGCCCTATTCTGGTAAAATCCTTGTACATCTGTTTTCTAAGATTTTTTTAATTCAACAATTACTCAGCCTTTGGAAGAGACTTGGGTCACAAATGAGTAAAGCCTACAAAATCTGCCAAGTTAAATTAACATCTATATTTTTTCCCTCCAGGTTATAATATATTTAGTGAAAAAATGGGTTTTAAAAATAAGAGGCATAAGAAAGTGATTCCCAGGCCAACTGACATCAGAACTGTTTGGTTCAGGATACCATGGAACCCTACTACTGGTTAATTTATTAACTGGGACACTAAACAATATGTGAGTGTATAGCTGGTGTTGGTTCAGAGCCCAGGGTCTGCAGTTGAAAATGTTGGCAAACACAATGTGTAACTTATCCTGAAACTGAAATGTTCTACAAATAAAAAAATTGAGTTTTAAACATAGCACCAAAATCCCAGAGTCTTTATAATCAACCGTGGAAGTCTATGGTTATTGATAAGTAGACTACTAACTTGTAACAAGCTCTTGTGCTCCAAAAAAACTCAATCAACTGAAAGCCATGCACACGTAGCAATAAATATTCATTCATACATTCATTTAATAATTGCATGTTTAGTCTGTACACCCGTCTTATGTCAAAACACCTTCTTCAATACACTTTTTTTTACAAAAACTGCTTGGCTATCGTTAATAATAATAATGATAATAAGAATAAGAATCTAAAATAATAATAATCAGTACTAACTGATTTGCTTATTTCTATTGCATTGACCCAGGAAATAGAAAATTGCAATGTCCTCAAGTCTGTATTATTAAGTTTAATGGGGTTATTTATCAAAATCAGAATTTATCATATTTTTAAATACTTTTTTTTTTTACCAAAGTAGAATCCACCATTATTAAAAAAAGCTCAGTTAAATTTGTTTAGGTAAAAACTGTACAAAAACCCTAATCGTATGATTTTTTTGGAGTTTTTTTCCTAATCGCTCGATTTTTTTCGGGCTTTTTCCAAAAAAAGCCCGAATTTTATGGATTTTTGCCCGAAAAGGTTGGATTTTTGGCCTAATTCCAGCGCAGGCCACAGACATGTAGTGACATCTGCCATTGACTTAAATACACAACCTCAGCAGGTCTGAGACAGCAAATTTTCAGATTTACCTTCAATCTCAAAAAATTTGATTTTTTTTAAAAAAAAAAAAAAAGCCAGGCTGGAGTTTAGTAAATAACCCCCTAAATGTATGTATTCCTTTCAAGTGCCCCAGTGAACAATCACAGTAAAGTAGTTATTGCTACTTACTAAGAAAATCACAATTGCCAGAAAATAATTGTATTTAGACAAATGGACACTTGGAAAAGAGCTTGTTAAAATAAAAAAAAAACCTAATATTTTTGCAATATTGGTATATGTTATATATCATGCTTATTGCCTTTTTAGACTTGTACATGGCAGAGAACTATTAGAGGCAGCCATATTTAGGGCAAACTTTAAAAAAAAAAAAAAACAACACAGTAGAGTAATCTATAGTTATGCATTGCAACACAATGGCTGCCTACTACTGTTTAGCTTTTGAACAGGGACAGGGTACTTTTATGAGGGTTACATACAAAAGTTGTTCCTGCTAAGTAACTCAGCTAATACCTTCTTGTAGTCTACAGAAATCTTGGGAAGAGAAGAACATGAAACAGACACTGCAGGTAACTAATAAGACCTCATAAAAAGGCAAGGGTCCAAAATTAACCGACTCCCTTGGGAAATGTTCTCTACCATGGCTAGTAAGCTAAAATTAAAAAAACAACATTAGTTGAAGGAGTTTACATTATCCAAATGTTAATTTTCATATAATAAATGGAAATGTATTATACAAATCTTTAACAATGTGGCATACATTGATGGATAGGGAAGGACTCCTTTATGCAGGACTATGGATGCATTTATACTAAGGTATAGTGTGTTCTGAGCATGCTCCAACTTACATATGAAAGGTTTGACAGTACTATGTATGTGCTTGTGCTGTTTGAGGCCTGATGAAGTGGCAAAGGTTTTGCCACAGTCAGGACAAGCATGTGCACGAGCTCCAACATGCTGTGAACGGATGTGTCTCTGGAGGTTGCTGGGATCAGTGAACACCTGCAATAAAAGTAAAGCAAATGTTAGTATAATAATAGGCATTTTCTTATATCTAATGTTATTGATACATCTACCATGGTCCAATAAAGTTAGAAACTATCAAGGTTATGCGGAAACATGGCTTGATCGTGGCTTCAGTTCCATAACTCAAAGCAACCTTCATATTTTCAGCATTTTAACTACTAGAGGTTATTTGCAGTGGATTATGGAATGGGCCAATATATTACCTAATTCCACTATGGTTAAAATTGGATCAGTTCTGGGCAAAGTGTTGGCTTCACAATAATTCCCATGGGATGTTTAATTAGTGAAGATCTGAAGTTATATCTAGTATAGGTCAATCTAAAAACAACTGGACTTGCTGAGTAATCAATGAAGACGTTTCACTACTCATCCGAGCAGCTTCTTCAGTTCAACAATACGCTGCTCAGATGAGTAGTGAAACGTCTACATTGATTACTCAGCAAGTCCAGTTGTTTTTAGATTGACCTATACTAGATATCCTATGACCTGGATGAATGAAAATCTTCATAGTCAAGATCTGAAGTTGATTATGAAGCAACTATTTTGCCATAGAATTTGTCCATTTTACCATTTGTAAATATGGTCATGTAAGATGTAATTGGTAAAACCCTTGCCTACAGGATTTGGAGAATTGTATACACTGTAATAGTTTTTAATTGTAATTTAAGTCTGCTGGTAGGCCAGCTAGACTTCTATCATCTGTAATTTGCTGAAGTTGGTAAAGGGTTGTTATTCAGCAGTACTTGGGGCAAGGTTCAAAAACACTTTGTCCCATATTTCAAATTTAAATATTTATTCACAGTAAAAAATAATTAATGATAGATAACCCAAACACCTGTCATAGTCAGTTGCATTCATCATTATTTGTTTAAAGTCATTGAACTTATTTACTAAAGGAGAAGGAAAGGTTCAATCATTGTGTGTGTGGGGGGGTGCCAAGTGTTAGGTACCCTCCCATTAATTATAATAAATTACCTGACACCCAGGCCTATGCTTTTGTTAGCAAAAACAGTGAGCGCCACAGAGAGATCTTCTTCTGCTTCTTCCGTTTTCGGTGGCTTTAGACAATGCATGTGCAGCCAGCAGAGATAACAGAAGAAGCAGAAAGAAGATTTCTCCGTGGTGCTTGCTGAGAAATACATTGGGCCAGGGCAGTTTTCGGCTAACAGGCCTGGGGTGTCAGGTAAGTGATTATAATCACTTTGGGGGTTCCTTCTCCTTCTTCTTTCTTCAATGGCTTGGAACAATGCATGTGCAGCCATCCAGCAGAGATGAAAGAAGAAGCAGGAAGAAGATCTCTCTGTGGTGCTCACTGATAAGTACCCTGGGCCAGACCAGTTTTCTGCTAAAAGGAGCATAAGCCTGGGCTGTTAGGTAAGTGATTCTATTCACTGGGGGTGCTCTCTTCTTTTCCTTCTTCTTTCTTCAATGACTTGGGACAATGCATGTGCAGCCAGCAGAGATGAAAGAAGAAGCAGGAAGAAGTTTGCAATGTGGTGCTGAGTCAGAAGTGCCCCTGGTCAGGGCCGATTTTTTGCTACCAGGAGACCGAGCCTGGGGTATTAGGTAAATTTCTTGGATAGTCGCAGGGTTATGAACAATAAGTGGTATGGCTTACCAGAAGG
This sequence comes from Xenopus petersii, assembly GCA_038501925.1. Classification (NCBI taxonomy): domain Eukaryota; kingdom Metazoa; phylum Chordata; class Amphibia; order Anura; family Pipidae; genus Xenopus; species Xenopus petersii. The sequence continues at coordinate 92,073,146 of CM076685.1, forward strand.
GGCTGGTTTAGGAGTGAACAGGGCATTGTTTATGGAGGGGTAGGAGAAGTTAGAAGTGGCTCAGTACAGACAAATATGGGGGAATGTAATATTGGTCACTAAAGCAAAAATTGTGCGCAATTCGTTCACAATGCGAATAAATCACAAACACTTTGCTGCTCACTCGACAATAGGATACTGATTGTGAATTTTATAGTTTGTCTGAGAAAACTTCTTAATTAAAAAGTTGTTACATTTGCTCAAAAAAGTTTACGAAATGGGCAAATCCGATTTGCAATGCAATAAAAGTCTAATGAAGAATATTCCATTGCAAATGTTTATTCTCAAAATTTGTTCTCTTTGTATTTTTTTATTTTTGAAATATAAAAAATATAATATTTTTTATTTATTTATCTTTAATTTTATTACATTTCCCCATAATGTCCTAAACTGTTACTTGAAAATGGTGCTATTTCCAATTTATATATCAATCGTGAATATTAATATGTGTAACCTAGTGTATTTATTTCCACTACACCTTATTTAACATTTAATGAAAATGGAAATCTTTATGCAACATGACTTTGTGACTTCTCATATAACAAAAGATAACAACAAAAAAAAATATATAACACACACCTAAAGTACATAGTCACAAAGTTTCTGGGAGCTGCGCTTGTTTATTTCCCTGATGATACACTGCGCAGCTGCCTGAAACATTGTGCTTGTAACTGTGTGTGATTCTACAACAAATGGAACTATGCCATAACACTGACGTCTACTTTAGGTGTGTGCTCATCCGCTTCAGAGTTGTTGTTGCAGTTCAAATTAATGGGTAATCTGGGATGGAGGTCACTTGGTACCCACGACTCGTTCTGCAAAGGACATACGTGAGACACATATCACTCTAACTGTCAGCCTTATGGTAATAGTTGATGGATGTCACAATGTAAAAGTGACAGCAAAGGCACAAACAGAAAAAAAGTGCTTACAGTACCTTTACACAGTTTTCACACTCAAATCGCTTGCCGCTGTCGTGGGACATCTGATGGCGAATCAAGTTTGATTTCCAGTTAAAGGCCTTAGGGCACTGATCACATTTGTACTCCCGTTCCTCTGTGTGGATTATCATATGCTGCTCCAAACTGTAAGTCAAGTAATTGTAACTGTAATGTGAAATTCCGACCAACGTGCTGCACTGTAGAGTGCACTATGCTGCATTAATGGGGGAAATCTTAAAAAGTTCAGTAGACATTTCTGAAAGGGGTACAGGGAAGTAATATTTTGAATAAACACATTTCCAGTTCTTCTGTGTTGCTAACACTGGGCACATTCTCCACCAGTGCATCTTATCTGTCAGAAAAGCTCCCACATCTATTACTGTGGCCTTCACATGGGCATTTTTATACAAAAAAGTGTCTGTACCGCCACTATCATTTGTCTTATGCTTCTCCCATCTGCTTTTGGTCATAGTTCATCATAGGACAAGTCTGTTTAATAGCAGCCAATCAGGTGTTACCTTATTTTGCCCAACTGCATGTAAAACAATGCAAACAAAAATGTCATTGGTTGTGATATGTTTATGCCCATATGCAAATTTGCCTTGAGTGTCCTTGCATTTGATATTCCTGTGTAGCATGTTGGGTGTTATGGAGATACTGGCACTTAAGTAACAGCTGGAAAACCACCATTTGTCAATCACTTATGTAGACAGTGAACACAATACTCTATAGTCAATGTTGTTTTACAGTCTGGTCGGATAAGCTCTCAAAGGCTTGGGCTGTTGAGTAGGCTGAGATTAAGAAGAGCAGGAAGGAGGTTCAAACCTATTCACAAAGGCTTATTGCATTGTAACAACCAAAGGTCAGAACTTTGTTAGGAGGAGCTTAAAGATACTTCTTGCTAATCTTTGGTACAACTAAATTCCTTTAAAGTATGTCAGCTTTCTCTTTTCTTCTAGAAGTCTGTGGGCAAGACTTGTCAGCCAGCTGGTAAGTCTTCCATATCGCTAAATCTCCTGCCAAATGTGCCCAGCAAAGACGCTTTCTCTAGCTACGATGTGTAATGAATTTCTATGGAGGACCCTAAGCATCAAGGTATATCAATTAATTCATTTCTGATCAATCAATCAGAAACCCCAATTGCGTGGAATTATTTTGGAAGTTATCAGTAGAACATGAAAGTAACACAACAGGGGAAGTGGCAATCAAATGCTCTACCATTAATATCTGTAAGGTTTCTGAATTTCCATTGGCTTGAGTCAATACCAACTGTCACCTTACCTGTATTTGTTGGGGAAAGGGCGTTCACAGTCTTTACACTCGTGCACTTGTTCATTATCGAATCCCTCCTGCTTGATTTCATCATTCAGCGACTCGTATATGTGGTTGACTGTGGTGCAGGCGTATTTCTGGTGCCGCCTCAAGTCCAACTTGGACTGAAAGAGTTCATCGCACTCCTCACAGCGGAATGTGTGCTCTTCTGAGAAGCAAGAAATAAATAGGAATTAGCAAATAGTCCAAGCCTTATATTGACTATTTCATCTGTATGCAATAATCTGGCCTCATTAGAATACCCTACATTTATATGTTACTGTCCTCCTGCTGGGAATCTATAAGGCCCATGTGAATGTGTCCAGGAGCTGTCAGAGAACAATTGGTAGCGGAGCACTGGGGTTGGGGTGAGGGAAAGGCGCTATATATTTAACTATGTACATAATAAATTATTATTGTCAAGGTCAAACAAATTTAAAAAACAGCTGTTATTAAGTTTACAAGGCAGCATCCTAACTTTCATGGCAAGTAAAACAATTGGCTCCGTGCAGTAAATATACGGAAAGTCGAGATTCTGAAAGAGTAACAGGACTGTCCAGCGCTCCCCTAACAGGCTAATTCGTGAACAGAAGCTTCTTAAGCCATTTAGCTGCTCTGCACTCCAAACATCTTTCCATAATTAAATGTTCATTCCTGTGCAAACAGCTTAGAACAAACTTTGTGCATGTAGCGAGGCTCATTAACTCCCAAGGTAGACGGTAATTAAGCTTTTTTGGTGGGGATTTATTGATGCTGGCAAGCATGCCATACAGCCCTGCCACTTAAAAGCTTGGGGCAGAAGGGTTTAGGCATATTACACTTCACCAAACAGGCTTTTTCATTAAGCGCTGCGTTTGATACCTGGGGTTTGTATTTATAATCTGTCAGTATATTTTAAATGGAGCTTGAGTTATTTTAAATGGAAAACATGCCCTGCGTATACATATGGGTTTTCTTTCATGGCTTTTTTTTTTAACATTAGATGTAAAGCATTCAGGCATAGCTTAGTGTTCCTAAGCAACATCCTTTTTGTGCATATTTGCATTTATATTTCAGACTAGAAGCTGCCATATTGCATACTCTATAGGCATCAGTGTCACGTCTATTTAAAGGAACAGTAACACCAAAAAATTAAATCGTTTTAAAGGAATGACAGTGTAATGCAGTGCTGCCCTGCACTGGTAAAACTGGTGTGTTTGCGTCACAACTATAGTTTATATAAACTAGTTGCAAAGGGGCAGCCATTCAAGCTGGAAAAAAGGAGAAAAGGTGCAGGATACACAGCAGATAACAGATAAGCTCTGTAGTATACAATGGGATTCTTCAGATAATGGCTGCCCCCATGGCTACACAGCAGCTTGTTTACCAGCCTCCCAAATGTCCCGTTTTTAGAGGGACAGTCCCTCTTTTGACAGCTCAACCAGCAGTCGCTCATTTGTACTGGAAAGTCCCGGTTTTCTCTGCACTGAACAGCCAGAAAAAGAAACAACGTTTCTAACTTAATTGGCTTTTGGCAGAGAGCCCAGAACAGCCACAGCTTCTGATAAGATACTTTTGTAACAATTTCGAGATAAGCAAATAAGTAATTGTAACAGGTCCCTTGGGAAAAGTTAGACTCACAACTTAAAGGGCAATTCACCTTCATAAGCAAAACTGTAAAAACTGAAAAAAAAAACACAGAAATATGTTCAAACTTTCATAATCTGCCAAATTTTGTATAATGAACATGTTAATTAGGGGGCATGGCCACAAAAATGTGCGTGGTCAAAATGTTCTCCTGAAATCCCCATACCTTATCCCCAGGTCCAGAGCATTCTGGATAACAGGTCCTGTAGCTGTATCAGTAAATGTGGATACTGTAGGGGGCACTGTGCACTAGTGAAGGCCTGTGAATTACTTGATAATAAACAGTGCCAAACTACACTTTTTTATACAGGCTGGGTAATCAAACATGGCAGATCGTGTTATAAATGTTGTAACCTGCCCCTCTGATATCACTCAATTGCAAGATGCAATTCTAAGGACTAACTTTTAGCAGAAGTAGTTGTATTGCCCTCTCTCTAAGGAACTTTGACTGCTTTACACAGAGAAGTCATCTGATGAAGTTAGAAGTCAAAGCACACGAGGAAAGAGACATCAGAAGTTTCTTTTGTCTTTTCATTATTACTTCCCCACAGGATGTCCAGCAAAATGCACAATAATGGGAATTCCGTCCCTTAGGTGATCACTCGGGTTAAATTTAAGATGCTGGGAACCTTGAATCATTTCTATTGTCCAGCTAATAACTATTCACAACAGCTTCTCCTCTGTACAAACCTCTCTCTCTGTTTCGTTTGCAGTGTTTATCTAGTTGGATATGTCTGAGAACACTATGTCATAAAGTAGAACAGCGTTAGCTGAAAATCTTGAGATCTTTGAGATTTTAGGTGTATTTCCCAGCACACTATTGCCTTAAGGGTAATTTAAAAGAGAACTAAACCCTAAAAATGAATAGGGCTAAAAATGCAATGTGTTACATACTGAACTTATTGCACCAGCCTAAAGTTTCAGCTTATTAATAGCAACAATGATCCAGGACTTTAAACTTGTCACAGGGAGTCACCATCTTGGAAAGTGTCTGTCTCTGAGCAGCTGTTGAGAAGCTGAGCTTAGGGGTCGTAGCAAATTATCAAGCAGAAAATTAGGTTGGCCTGTAATATAAGCTGATGCTACAGGGCTGATTATTTAATTCTGATGCTAGTTGCACTGGTTTCTGTATTGCCATGTAGTAATTATCCATATTAATTATTAATCGATCTTATACTGTGACATTTATATTCTATGTGTACTGTATATTTTGAATCTGTCCCTAAGTTCATTAACTGACAGCAGTAAAGTTGGAGCATGTGCAGTAAATCAGCAAAAAAGAAGATGGGGAGCTACTGGGGCATCTTTGGAGACACAGATCTTTACTGCTAAAGGGCTGTGGTTGTCTGGGGCTGGTACAGAAGCCTAAAACATAATGTACAACATTTCTAGCTACTTCTTTAGTTTAACTTTTCTTGTCCTTTAAGGCATTTTTTCACCAGAGTGGCAGGCAAAAAGTCACTTGATATCCATACAGTATCAGACTGGGGTATACAGGGCCCACCGGGGGCTGCCACCTCAGGGGCCCTCATTCCAGTCACAGGCCCCCTGCAATAGTTGTGAGCTCTGCATTATTGAAGGGGCAAATCTGTCCCGTTTTGCTTCACCTAGCAATTCACGAAACGGCGAAAGATTTCGCAAAACAAATAAAATTCACAAAATGGGCGTCAAAATAATTTTGACCCCAGCAACAATTTTTATACATGAGACTATTTTGTCCAAAGGCATTGAAGTCAATGGGGGTCAAAATAATTGACATTTTTTTTGTAGCAGCGGATTTTTGGCTGTCGAATTTTCAACACACGCAAAAACATTTGTGGGCAGCGAAACATGGAAATTCACCGCAAATCCATGCCTGGGTGAATTTTATTCACCCATCAGTACTCTACATCCCTCCCCTCCACATAAGTTTTTGACTTTTATTTCCTCCTGGGGGACACAATGCAGGGAGTGGACATAGTTTACAGATGGGCAGTGGGCTTAGGTTGGCAGTGCGGTATTTTCCTGGTATCCTGTTGACCCAACCCAACCCTATAGTGTCCATTACCTGAACCAATGGGTGAGCATACTAGCAATTTATGTGTTTTTTGCTTGAAAACACTGATTAATGGGTAATAATGAATCAAGATTGCATTCTCTGGTCCAGATGACTGCCTTTGAAATGAATAAGGGATTACTGAGCACTCTTTGATACAAATCCTCTGCTTTTTGGCTATGTTGTTAGAATGCTGTTCTTTTACTGTTGGTGAGAGTGCAATACATTTTATTTCTTTTAAAGGTCCCTTGCTGACTTTTTAATAAAACTGAAATAGCCAATACTCAAGCCCCAGAATAAAACAACAGCAAATAAGAAGGGTATTTTCCGATGCATTTACTTAGCAGACTACAGAAACCAACCTGGAATTAGATTCCATTAAATGAATTGGCTAATTGTTCTTACTTCCCTAAAATGTGATTATGGTCTGGAGATCAAAATGCTGTAGGAGAAAAAAATGCTCTTCTCAAATTCTGTTCTACTAGGTCTCATACACTTTACGGTAACCACATTCTTTTGGCTCCTTTTGAAGCACAATGTAAACGTCAGACCGAAGGAGCAGGTTTCTTCTGCTTTGTTTTTGAAACCTACAGTTGCACCGTTTATCTAAAAGTTCCATCAGTAACACTAAGGACAATGGAGGAATGTAACTGAAAAATAAATCAGCTTCTAATGGCTTTAAAAAAACCAAGGGGGAGGCAATTATGTGGCATCGACATGCTAATCTACTAGAATAAAGTCTCTAAGCAGTTCAAGAGCTCTACTCAAAATTCCAACAGAGATAAGGGGTCTAGTGCATTTGGCTGAGGTTGGCATAAAAGATATTTGACGATAATTATCTTCACGCAGAACATTTTTGCATTTTCTTTCTAGTGCAAGTCTGACTTTAACTGAAAGTGAAAGTAGTTATTTGAAAAAGTAGGGCCATTATTTAGTCCTGGCATAATCGGGTCAAAATTTGCCAAGAAACTTATTTTTTCTGCATGTGAATTAGAAATGTTTTTTGTAAGCCCATTTGTAGTGTTTGCCTGTTCTGCTGTAGTAGGACAATATCTAATATATGAATATAGGAACGACCCTACAGTTGTAGAAGTGGATTCATTTATAAAGAACACAAAAAAGCATGAACCACATATGATAAATTCACTATAATTTCTTTGAGTTAGAGGTATCTTTAGCCTATAGAATCCTACATAGAAATACCAGCATACCAACCTCACAGATTAAATACTTTTGGTTTTCTCTTTGGTAATTACTGACAACATGGAGCTCTGGTACATCAAGCAGAGAGAGCATGGAAAGGGTTAGGAATCCCCAGAATCCTCATTGAGTTGGGGGCTGCAAGTCTCTTGGTATGGGAAGAATCATTGTCGTTGTGTTGTGTAGCACCATGGTCCTAGAGCAGGGATCCCCAACCTTTTGAACCCGTGAGCAACATTCAGAAGTAAAAGGAGTTGGGGAGCAACACTAGCATGAAAAATGTTCCTGGGGTGCCAAATATGGGCTGTGATTGGCCATTTAGTAGCCCCCTATGTGGATTGTCAACCTACATTGAGGCTCTGTTTAGCAGTGCACCTGGTTTTTATGAAACCAAATCTTGCTTCCAAGCCAGGAATTTAAAAATAAGCTCCTGTTTTGAGGCCACTGAGAGCAACATCCTAGGGGTTGAAGAGCAACATGTTGCTCATGAGCTACTGGTTGGGGATCACTGTCCTAGAGGAACATTGTTTAATTTCACTGTGTACTTTACAAACATATATGGATGAAATGACAATAAACTCACTCTTGACTCTTATGTTTGTGTTTTAGGTAATAACTGTGCTGCACATGGTATGGGTTTAGTAAACCATAAAAACCAGAAGACCAGCAAATGCTATTGGTTGTTATGGGTAATTAGAGCTGGAGCAAACTTTGCACCTGTTATTCCATTACTCGATGGGCCATTTGCTTATACTCTGTCAACGTCTATGTTTCAGTCAACACAGAGATAGACTACGGCAAATCTAAACAAAAAGCCTTTATTTGCCCTAGAAATCCATGTCATCCATGATTCTTTATTCTGTTGCTCCTTTTAGTCCATGTTTCTCAGGCAGGGACCCCTGAAATGTTGTCATATGCTGGCAATGTTATTAAAGCTCCCTTCAATATTTTATGGGGCATAAACTGCTGTAGTTTTGAACTGACCCACAAGATAGAAGTAGCTTAACTAAAGGCGGCCATATGCGGGGTGATAAAAGCTGCTGATATAGTCCCTCCAGACTGGGCCAGCAATTTATTGGCCTGTGTATATATCAGTGTGTTGATATGCTCATCTTTCAATGGGTCTCTGTAGGCCCCACTGAATGATCAGATTCTTGGCCCTTGGGCCAATGATTGGATTAGCCCAATTTGGCCCTGCATGTGTGCAATATAAAAACCAAGCATATAGCAGGTTGTAGAACACATATACATTATAGAATAACTATTAAAAGGAACATGGGCGTTTTAACTTTATTCACAAACAGATTTTCTGCCAAGTGGTTGAGACCATAACACATTTGTGCATGTGCTTCTACAAATTTTCAACAAAAAAAACCCCAATATCAAAGATCAAACATATGTCCAAAAAAAACCCCAAAGAATACTACAAAATGTGTCTCTTCATATAATGGCACCAGATTTTTACACTTTCATCAGGGAGATTCCATCAGCACGTTCAAGATCTTCCACAATATCCATCCCCTCAATGAGACACTGCTGTAGCACAGATGTTATGGTCCAAATACCTACAGGCAGGTTAATATGCTCTTGATACAATTGATCATAGTTTGTGTATGTATTAGGGACCTTAGACAATAAGCTCCAGTTGGAAAGGGGCCAATGTGTATGATATATTAATATATCAGCTCTATATAAATAAAGAATAATAATAATAATTCAAGTTCTGGTTATCTTAAAATACTTCCCTTCTGGATATACAGGCAGCTCTTTTCCATCCTATAGTGAATTTACATTTTCAGCTAGACCATAAGATCTTTAGTGAAGGTTTTATTTGTCTGGTCTACAAAGTTGTAAGTGAAGTTATTATTTATACAAGTTTCATTTATTGTGTGTTGGCCCAGCCTGTGACTGGGTCCTTTTAAGTGTTGCAAAGAGCTGATATCACAAGAGTAAATGAATTATATTACATGGCAGTTGTACCACAGAATTTGGTAACTGTGAAATTGAAAGTTATACACATGAGTCGTGCAGTTAGCTACCCTCTAGAGCCATGCTGTTAGGAATCATATGTACGGCATTAACTCTTGACTGTTGGCCATAGGTATCAAATACGGCATTTAGTAACTTGTACTATAAATGGGATTGTATTGCTGGGCTACATTTACAGATATAGCAATGGCAGTGCTTGTAAGTGTAACTAGCACCTCTTTGTTTTATCTGCTAGACTCACTTTTTATGCAGCCAGAAAGTTTTGTTCTGGGATCTGCTGCCTATGTGAAAAGAACTTGTTTAGCTATTAATACCTAGTCACAACATTAACAAATGTTTGTCGCAATCTCAACACCTAAGTATTCAACAGTTTGTATTTAGGTAACGTTACCAAAGAGAGTGACCAGTAAATAGGAGCACAAAGCCCTCCACTATAAAACAATTGCACCCTAAAACCAGAGTCATGCACACATTCCCTTTTGTACACATATAATTGTCTGCCAAATCCAGTACATGATAAATGCAAATTGTTTTTAACATCATGGGTTTAAAAGCAGAGATACATCCACAAAAAATGCACTACTTTGTGCAAGTACCCTCCTAAAACGAAACTATTCTTGCTATATTAACTTAACCATGTTAATATTTATGAATATTTCTGCCCTCCTTGCAATGAATCAAAAATAAAAAGATATTGCCCTGTTCCCATAGGGGAACAATAATGGAAGTGGTGAAGACTGTTGGGAGTTTCAGTCGTTGGACAATTATAAGCAGTAGATCAGGGTGGGAAGTCTATTGGCCAGAAGTGACCCTTTAGTGCATTTCTATTGACCTGACCCCATTAATTGTAGTGCTTTAATAGTTACTATCCTTCCCATTCTTTCAAACAGAATTAATTATCACAAATAAAATATTGCCAGTGCTTAATATGTGATTGCAAATGTGTGGGTCATAGGGATATTGCTGAGCTGAGGGCCAACTATCTTGTTGTTTCATTATCTCATAACCCCCAGAAGGATTATTATATTAGTATAAATGCACATTTTTATTTATTAATATTTCCATTCCATTTCAAGTAACATTTTTAGGCTCATTATCATAATCAACATGCATGGCAAAGGCAATAACTTACCATCAATATTCGGGGGCATGTTTCCTGGGGAATAATTCCCCTCCTTCATATAAAGCAACAACTCTTCTCCTGGCTCAATGTCTTTTATAACTTTATAGGACAGCTGTAATGAAAACAGGCAAAGGAATGAGTATGAAAAAGTGAAATTAAATGTCAATATCTAAATGTTAATTTAGACACATTTTTAAAAAAAATATATTGGGGCAAGTGGCTAAAAATATAGACAAAACAATGTGTTATACAGTATGTGTAAATATACTTGTTACACTCTGAAAGGTAAATGAGCCCTATTGTGTCTACGCTGCACCCAGTATGTTTTGTTTTTTAATAATGAATACAGAATAAATAGAAGAACACTGCAAGTGCATATAGCAGGGTAAGGGGGCTCACAGTCCTCCTGCAAAAGTTTAAGTGCCATCCATTGATGTATGACACAAAAGGTTCTCATGTGTCCAACACTTTGAATTTGTTATAACCTATTTAAGGCAGAATTAAAACCCTGGTCCTCATGGTTGTCATATATATAACCAACCGAAAAACTCGCCAGGCCTGCTGGGTCTGGATGGGGTTAAAGCAATATGTACAGCTTAAAATTGAGTGTTGAAATTTTTAATGGTTGGGTATACAAGTCACAGAGATGTTTTGTGAGAAGGAATTCTGGCAATGTTCTACATTAGGCTAGGTTCCAGTTCTGGTGTTAACATAAAAAGAAATACCCACCGCACACCCACTAGATCCCTCACTGCAACCTCTCGCCACTGAAAATAAAACAACTCCTTGACTATTTAGCATCAAATAAGAGACCAGGGTTAAAGAATGACTTAGATCGCTTAGTAAATAAACTGCTTATAATCGACATCAGGATAATGCTTTAAAGCAGAACAAAGGGGAACTAGCTCGGCAACTGAAGACTTCAGCCTATGCGAAAGGCCGTGAGTGAACTACTTGGTATCTGTTTCAAGGGAACATGGAGTTTTTACTACTGCTTCTCAGCGGCTAATACCTATGACAAATAAATCCACGTCCAGATGAAGCTTGTAAATGCTCTACCCCGTCTTACCTACCATAAAATCCAGTTGTTTGTCCATTTTCTCAACCATATTACATAAGTGAAACATAAGTATCATAGAGTTTCTGATACCTTGCAAATCTGATTTAATCTTCGTAAATGCAGATTAAGGTTTCACTCCTAATCCCCCCCCCCCAAACAAAAATGGATCTCAAATATCCAACAGCTATTTGTGGTTGAAAAAGTTCATGGGCCATGTTACAACTTCCAGGCTAATCAAATAAAAGTGATTTGGGCTCACACGGGACTGGGGCTTCTTCTGGAGAAGAACTGAAATCAATAGGAATCTACACCCTTTAAAAAAAATTGCCTGCTGGATCTCAGTGGTGTGATATATTTTTTTTTAGCCTATTTATTTATCCCAGATTCCAGCTGCTTTAAGATATCATGAGAAGAATGCAGGCACATCTTGTCTATCTCCTCTTTATAACCTTACAAGCTCAAATTTCCTAAAACATACATTCCTGATGCTGAGGCCATTGGATATGTTGTTGACCATTGAGGCATTTAGACAGTTAAATACTTGCTACTGCTGATTTGGAAGCTAGAAGCATAATATTTAGGATTCTCACTATGACCACTATGCATTTGGTTTGGCCGGTGTTCAGTATATATTATTTTTCCATGCTTAAAATACTGTAATTAACACCTCTTACACCTGCCCTTGTACACAGTGATTTAACAGAACCCCCCCATGACATGAAGACAAGAGAGGGCAGCAACTGGGTCCTGTCTTTAGCACCAGCCAATTGGAATGTTTAATTAACATGCCAGGAACATTAGGGCCCCTATATTTCATAGATGTGTCAACGTGATGCCCTAAATGGCTGTGTAATATCTCAGCCAGGTGTGAAAAGTGAACAGAGGCCGCCGCTATGTTGGAAAGTCGCATACCCTATAAATTTTCAACTTAAACTTAAGGGGTGTTTTGTTAACCACTGAAAGGAACCCCCACACCTAAAAGAAAATAGCTTGGTGGTCTGCAATATTTTAAAGGGGGATGGGGGCGCTAAACCAAATTAAGGTATTTTCTGCTAGACATAAAGGGATAGGATATTCAATGTTTGGGTGGAAGCCATGTTTCTTAGAATCTAAATTTTGCCCTAACACTACACAACGCAGCCCATTAACGGCACAGGCAATAAAGTTGTATGAAAGCGCGGAGACTTTCTGTAGCCGGGAGTTACAATGTCTCCCTTTATACGAGAGCAAGCAATATTGTAGGATTAGGATCCCTTTAAGGGACTTGTGCACCGCTACTTTCATAAAACAAACAACTCTCTCCAGCCGGCATAGCGTCGGGGGGGAGAGAAAAAAAAATGATTTTCTAAGTCCCAGTTTGTATGGCCCTTGGGTTTCAGCAGTAAGACTCCAGCATCCATAGGCTCAGCTGACCACGCTGAGAACACATGCTCTAAAAACAGTTATACAGGGGTCTTCTGAGTTTATAAACATAACAAGATTATTACATTTAAAGGGTCACAGGGGAAACGCAGCTTGGTTTAACCAACAGGGTGCTGGACTGTTTTTCCTAAAGTTAATATGGCAAGCCATACACGGGGCTTTGTATTCTGCGTTACGAGAATAGGTAACATTAGAGGCGTTTAACATGCAGCTGTTAGACTACAATTCCCAGAAGCCCCTAAAAGCCAAACCCATTAACAAAAAGTGTCCCCTCTTTTTGGATACATACAGTGAAAAAAGAAAACAGAGCCTCCCATTGGGTGTTTTGCCTGTATTTAGTGCCTTAATCGTTTATTTACAACAATGACATCTACGTCATATGGAATTCAGTAAGGTCCCAATATTTCCCTAGGACTGAAATAATTCTCCTTTTCCACCCCACAAGGTATCCAAATGAGACTAAGAATACGCCGCTTTCTCTAATCACCTTTTATTCCTCTGAGTGCACATTCTGGTGACATGTGACGAATGGTTACTAAAGCCGTCTTCTAAATACCCTGCAGTCTTTAAATACCACCTCATTAGTAGCTAAACCATAAACAGGGCAAGACATGGAGAACTGGGGCCCCCTGCCTAATTAAGGCTTAGAGCCCTAAATTCAGAAGCAGAACTATTTCATTCAGCACCCCTCTAGCTGTTGGTGGCATTCTGGGAGTTGTAGTTTTATAACAGCTGGACTGGAGGGCTGCTGGAGTATAGAATATAATAGTATATAATTTCTACTTTCATCAATAACACCATGAATTTTTCTGCCTTCCAAACAGTCCCAATCATTCCGCTAAAAATTTGTTTTGGGCTTTACAAACATTGATATAAACAAGGTTCCAGCAAATACACCCCAAAACCATTCTGTGTTCTTACTATATATATATATATATATATATATATATATATATATATATATAGTAAGAAGAGTACAGTGCTGTAGTGCCATATCTATAAAATATACATATATATCCCCCATATTAATAAGCAGACATAGGATGCATTAGTACACATAGACAATAATTGATGAATAAAGGGTTTTTAGGATTCATCTGAGCTGGCATTTTATTTATATTAAAAACTTTGATTTTAGCTCCATGATATAGTCACATCATACCACATGCTTCCGATATTTATATGGCATACAAAAAGCTGCAAATTAATTTTATTTTACTGAAACATGTCTAGTAACAACAACGCTAACATTGCTCTAAGAAGAATGGCTTCAAAACGCCAGTGCTATTTCAATTTTAAGAACCATTAGGAAACAGTTTATGGGAAATTTTTAAATTGCACTCTCCTTTTCAATAAGGAAACGATTTCTTCGGCAAGTCTTACAAATATTGCAACAGCATTTTCATGGATCTTAAATCAGCCGTTGAAATGACAATTATTCTGGGAGTCATTTGTTGCAAAAATATATGTGGTCGATATATATTTTGCCAAGGTTTTGAAGAGAGTGAAGAAGAAAGGGTAAAGCTAATCCTACACAGCATTTGCTTCATTACAGGGAAATATTTTAATATTCATCGGAGAATGAAGGTAAACGTCAGTATATTTTTACGCATTTAAGCTCATATTTGAGGTATTGTGCCCACAATACATTTTTTTTATGGGCAGTTGGGTTATTTTTTATATCAAATACAACGCAATAATATTAAAGAGTTTGTACAAACAAAATGTACAGTGAAAACGATTCTCATATGTCTAAGTGGCTACTGCAGGCATCTGTAGGTTTCTACTAGAGGAACTATTTTTTTTTTATTTTACTTTGATTTTCCTTTACAAAAATCTGTACTCAAACAATACTTCGTTATAATAAAAAGATTGTAAGCTTTTATGCTCTATAGCCTTTCCTACTCAATGTTCTCTGCTGCTTTTTTGTAATAAATAGAGCTGGCAATTGTGAATCATAAGAACAATACAATCACTGCAAGCAAATCTAATGAAACAATTCAATATACCGTGTAAATATGTTATTATGATATTTACTTGCTCCCTTGAATTTATTGAACATGTTCAAATATTTATTGTAAATTCTAGATATTCCACAATCCATTATACAAGGAGGGTTCTGCCTGCAATGATATCTAACTGCAACTGAACGAAAAATAGAATGCAGCTTTTAAAAACTCCATCACACTGGAGTTACAAAGGTCTCTTTAAAAACGCATTTCACAAACACGCAGTAAAATGCAATAAACCAGTGCCAGATACCTGTCTTTTTTTTTTTTTTTAATGTTACAATTTGCTATCTTTAATTTGAAATTAAAATTTGTAAAAATGTCAACTTAAATTTCCTGCGATTTTATTTGACGAACATGCCTTTGGGTCCGACTTTGTCCTCGGCAACCGACTTATATACAAATAGAAGAGCATGGTATCTTTTTTTTAAAAAAAAAGAAAATCTGAAAAGCTAGTTCAGTACTTATATGTTGCACTGTGTAAACGTATCCATTGTTGATAGAGATGCACCCAATTGAGTGTCACTTCATTCGCGAAAACCTTTTATGTCAATGAAAATGAATAAAAATCTAAATCAAAAAAAAGAAAATCGGTAACAATTTTGAAGATTTTCAAGTCAATTTGTTAAGATCCGCTCATGATAATCGTAAATATCATTTCTTTACCAAACAGCAGGATTTGCGAGCCCACAAGGTGGCGCTCCAGACATACAGTTCTCCCCTTGCAACTGAACCTGCTGCTCCCTTGTACTTTCTCGTGAGCACGCTTATTTACCCTTACTTAGCCAATTCAACTTCTTTTTTTTTTTTTTTTTTACCAATCTTATAAAAAGTAAATCAAACATACAAGAATAAGCGAGAGATTCGGGCAACCCTAGTCCATCTCAGGGTCTCCCTTGTTCCAAAACAAGCAAGGTTGACTCCTGAGCAAAAATTTGCAGAATTTGGGCTGAAACTTTTATATATCTTCCTGCTGTTCTCCAAGTTCACCCAACAACTGAAACATGCACAGAAACGGGACAAAAAAAAAGGGGGAAAGTGACAAAACAAACAGAAAACATGTCTAACCTTTTTCCTCTGTGTAAGGTGCACCAGTTCAGAGACCTGACTTGTGTTTAGAGCCTTCCAGTCTGCTATCCCAGTATCAGATGAGTTTGTGGCAAACACCATCCTTCCAACATTAGAGTGACACACTCCAGCTACTGAGTGTGAGTGTGTGTGTGTGTGTGCCTGTGTCTGTGGCAGGCCTGAAGATAGCCCCTGAACTATCTCTATCTCTCCCGAGGTGGGGCTTCATTGGTGATTATCCGACTCTCTCAATGGTCTGAGATCCAAGCCTCAGACACTCCCCCTAATCTCATCTGAGAGGACTGATTTCTCCAGAGACCCTCCCTACATTATGTCTATATCAGAGCCTACAACATGCTCAAAATCATAAGAGGAAGTTTTCTTTTTTTTTTTTCCCTTTCTCTTCTGCGCTCTCTCTCTCTCTCTCGCACACACAAACAGCAATCCAAGTTTTCAAACTGTTGATATATTTTACATTCTTTAAGGAAACTGCATGGCAGTCGTTTAAAGGGAGGGTTAAGCACGTCTCTAACAATGCTTTTAATAGGCTTTTTCTTGAATATTAGAAATCTCACCTTATAAACTAACCCTTAAAAGCCCTGGAGGTGTCAAAACTTTAAAAAAAAAAAAAGTATATTTTCTTTATTCATTTCCCCCTCCCCCTCTTTCGTGCGTGTGTGTTAAAACATTTTTTTTTTTCAAAGTATTCCAAAAAAATAAAAATAAATTCAAAGAAAACTTAAGTTTGAACAAGAAAAAAAAAAGGTTATTTTAAAACATTTCAAGTCTGTTTTGGAAGAAGGAAAGGGATGATTTTAAAAGGAAAAAAAGGATTTTAAACCGATTTGCAAAAATGTAATTAATGAAAGGTGTATTTAATAATTATTGATATTTTTAAGCCTTAGGACAAAATATGTCGATTAAAATAAATTCAAATCTCATAATTGATTATGAAATATGCCTTTTTATATCTTAGAAGTAATATTATTTCCTATTTGAAGTCAGAATTCCCCTTCTAAATGATGCCCTCTAATACACATTAATATCATTAAGTGCACTTACTTATGTTTAGATTGTGGGCAGATATGGGCTCTAAATGTCACTGTCAGATAAAAGCCTCCCTTAATTATACAAAAATCTAGGCAAATATCTCTAATGGTTGTGGTGTAACAATTCCCCTTGCAAACATTGCTCTCCATTTGTGCAGTTCATTTACCGGTAAGCCTCACGGGAGGAAGGCAAATGATTTACAATTGAAATAATAAAATGCAGCTTTTAAAAATAAAGCTCCTCTTCCCCGTCTCTGGGAGATGGTGGCTGCGGGCAAGAGGTAGCAGAAGACCTGGCTTTATTGGTATAATATAAAGCCAATTGTTACGTGATAACCTGATTGGGAAATGGAAGGTCTCTTATCTGTGCATTACTCGTTTCGCCTCTCATCCGTGCAAACAAGGAAAGACCTGATCATTAATTGATTATTTATGTCCCAAATTGTCCCCTGTGTTTGCTGACCACTTTAAGGAGTCAGGCGTAGTAGCCCAGAGCCAGAGGAGCCCACATCACTATGTTTTTACTCATGCGCATTAAATGTAACAATTAGCAGCTCTCTGTGGGAGCGTTTCATGCGCTGCTTGGGGGACTGCTGCTGGCAAGTTCCTTTTAAAAAATGTGTCTTAAAGGTGAGATTTATGTCACAAAACAGCATTTCATTGATTCCTAATTAATGTTAATTATGGCAGAATACATTGTAAGAACTATATGTGTCAAAAAAAAATATATTTTGGCAAATGTGGCTGGCAAGGGGTGATGGGAGTTGTAGTCTAAACACATGTAAAAATCCACTTTTTTTTTTGTAGTCCTTTGTTTAATGAAAGATGGTAATTTGATTCCTGGCCACCCAGCAGAACCTTAGCAGCATGTAGCTTATAGTGCTTACAGAACATTAAGGGGGTTATGTACTAAACTCCGAATGCAAAAATCCCGAAAAATGTATGATTTTTTAGTATAAAATCGGACTTTTAAAAAATCACGAATTTTTCGGAATTTATCATACCCCGAGGATGGAAAAGTCCGAATCAGAAAAGCTGGCATCTCAGACCTGTCGAGTTTGCATATTAGTCAATGGGAGAAGTCCCAATGATTTTTTGATGTTCGCTGTATTTCCTGCAACACCCCGAAGATTTCAGAATTTTCAGTAAAAAAAAAAATCATACAAAATTGGTACATTCGGTAGAAAATCCGAAAAAATCGTGAACGATTTTTTCCCACAAACCACATTTTCTGGAAAATCTAATAATAAATAAGCGGAATGTAATCGGACATAGTGATGGGCGAATGTGTCCCATTTCGCCACGAATTTTCACGAATTTCCCACAAAATTCGCAAAACTGGAAAAAAATTCACAAAACAGCGAAAACTGGCGCCAGCGTCAGAATCGTTGACAGCCTCAACATTTTTTCTAATCGTAACGTGCAAATTTGTCTGGCGAATAAATTCGCCCATTACTAAATCTGAGTTTTTGGCAGAGCATTTTGAAATAAATTCAGACTTTGATAAATAACCCCCTAATTGTCTGTATATGCTCAGGACACAAGTTATTCTGAATTGAGAAAGCCAGTTGGATGACTGGTGAAAGTCTTCAAGGAAAAAACACAGCATCAGGCCCGGACTGGCAAACTGTGGGTTCTGGCAAATGCCAGAGGGGCTGCTATAAGGTGCCATAGAAAGTCAGTATTTAGTGGGCTGGTGGAGGCTGTTTGGGCCTCTGCGTGGGCTGATTGGGCCTCTGTGTACCTGAAATGCCAGGGCCTATTTTCATTCTCAGTCCGGACCTGCACAGCATGTCCACTTGATTTGACTTATTTCTACAGATATATCATGACCTGGATGAATGAGAAACTTCACAAACTTATTTATATAGCATTATTATATGTGCAGCTTTGCTCATTATAAAAAGAATTGTAGCTGCTGTGAAGATTAATAATATACTCCTTTATCTACATAGGGGCAGCTGTGTATTACCAAATTCACAACACAAAGTATACTCCCTTTATTTTATATATATCTATATTTATTTATTTATATTTATTACATTTAACAGTTTCAGTAAAGGCAACAACAGCCTGTGCAACTAAAGAAAAGTAGGTGGAAAAGTCAACACAAAACTTGCAATGGCAACAGATGAACTTCCAGCATAATAACCAGCCAGTAACTGTCAGAGAATGCTGGGAGTTGTAGTCCACACAAACCCAGAGTACCATCGATTTGATGCCAGCAACCGGAATAAAGAAGCAGAGCAAAAAGCATCTACAAATCTGCTATGTGAATAGGAAATGTTCACAGAAAGTCAACAAGTCAGGCTTTATTTAAGTAATTTTACTTTGAGTGTCATGTATTTGTTTCCTAGAGCACAGTGAATTCATGTTTGATAACTTCTGGTGACGTTCAATAGCATTTAATACAGATATATTAATGATCATGGCTCTTGGCAAAATAATAAATACATATTTGCCGGTGAAATCATTGCTTGGCAGCACAGGAGACGATTCACTTTAGCCGGATTATGTCGTAATGTTAATTTTGCTGATAAAAATCAGAATATTGTAACGGCCCACAACTAAAGAACAACAAGATTCCCTGCCTTGCTCTGTACAGCTGATAGTTCTGCAGCATCGATCATTTTTTTTTAAATAAATGATAATTTATTTATTTTCAAGATCTTATCTTACATATCTTCCTTAGGTTAAGTGAGACAGAGAACACTTTTCCTGTGTGTCTTTTGAAGACGAAGTTCTAGACAAGATTATAAAAACATAACGATGGGATCAATAGTCCTGAAACCCTTTATATATAAATCTCCAACCCTTATAGGGTCCTGCTTTAACAAACAGTTCTTGCTCATTCTCTGTAACAATAAGACATGATTGTAACTAATAAGCATCAATCCATGTTGGTGGCAAAACAATCCCATTTGGATTTTAAAACAAGTAGTTTCGCTGCCAGTGCATAAATTCACAAAACTGGGGAGAAAATTCGCTGGCAAAAGATCCGGCGCATCAAAAAATTTATTTAGCGCAACAGAATAGTCGCACGCATAAAAATGGTTGCGCATCAAAATTATTCGGTTGCCCATTGACTTTAATGCATTTGGACAAAATAGGCACGCGTATAAAAATTGTTGCGCCCGTCTAAATTGACATGCGTCAAAATTATTTTGACACCCATTGACTTCAATGCGTTTCGCAAATTTTTCGCAATTTTTTTAGCGAAACGGGACAAATTCATCCATCACTAAAAACAAGGTAAATATATTTAGATCTGAAAAATTCCTCGGTCCCAAGCCTTCCAAATAATAGATTCCAATAATAGATTCCATACCTGTATTACCAACCCCAACAGTAAAAAACTGATTACTGTATTTTCATTTCCTCTAACCATTTATAGGTATGGGATCCGTTAACCTGAAACCCGTTATCCAGAAGTTCCAAATTACGGAAAGGCTGTCTCCCATAATAGTCCCCATTTTATCCAAATAATCCACATTTTTAAAAATGATTTCCTTTTTCTCTGTAATAATAAAACAGTAACTTATACTTGATCCCAACTAAGATATAAGTAATACTTATTGGAGGCAAAACCAGCCTATTGGTTTTATTTAATGTTAAAATTATTTTCTAGAAGATCCAAGTATGAAGATCCAAATTACAGAAAGATCCATTATCTGGAAAACCCGAGGTCCCAAGCTTTCTGGATAACAGGCCCCTTACCTGTACTAGAATTCATACAAATAGTTCGGAACATGACACAGGTATGGGATCCGTTATCCAGAAAGCTCTGCATTACAAGAAGGTCATCTGCCAATATTTTAAAGCTGATTTCCCTTTTCTCTGTAACAATAAAACAGTACCTTGTACTTGATCCAAAATCAGATACAATTAATCCTTATTGGAGGCAAAACAATCCTATTGTGTTTATTTAATGTTTAATGTTTTGAGCAGATTCAAGGTATAGAGATCACAATTACAGAAAGACCCCTTATTTGGAAAACCCCAGGTCCTAAGCATTCTGCATAAGAGGTCTCATACCTTGTAACTCTTGTTAGTAATAACCACAAAGGTAAAGGTTTGTTCCATTGGGTGTGGGAGAGTCAGATTTTGATTCTTTTTTTATTCTCAGTGTGAACCAGCATAACCAGCTTTGAAATGGGTGGGTATAAAGTTGAAATGTAGAGAATCAAAACATGAATATGTTCACAGAATCGAGTGCCAAAATATGTGTGAAACTCGCCTCTGTGAAATGAATTTTATACTTACATCCCTCTGGGTCCTGCATATACACTTGGGGGCACATTTACTAAGGGTCGAATATCGAGGGTTAATAAACCCTCGAATTCGACCCTTGAAGTAAAATCCTTTGAATTCGAATATCGAATTCGAAGGATTTAGCGCAAATGCTACGATCGAACGATCAAAGTAAAAAACATTAGATCGAACGATTTGAAGGATTTTAATCGATCGATCGAAGGATTTTTCTTCGATCAAAAAAACCTTAGAAAACTGATGGGGAAGGTTGTACCTCGGTAGGTTTAAAATGCCGAAGTATGTAGTCGAAGTTTTTTTTAAAGAGACTGTACTTCGACTATTGAATGGTCGAATAGTCGAACGATTTTTAGTTCGAATCATTCGAATCGAAGTCGAAGGTCATAGTAGCCTATTCGATGGTCGAAATACCCAAAAAAGTCCTGCATTGGGTCAGGAACCTGCAATGTGATCGTGCCTAGTGATGGGCGAATTTCTCCCGTTTCGCTTCCCGCAAAATTTGCTAAAAATAGTGAAATCGGAACATTCGCGAAAAAATCATGTAAATTCAAAAGTTTTCGCGAAAAAATCAAGCAATTCGATTGTTTTCACAAACAAAGCAAGCAATTCGAATGTTTTCACGGGACAATCAGGCAATTTGAATATTTTCACTAAAAACTAGCAATTCAACTGTTTTCACTTAAAAATAGAGCAATTTGAATGTTTTCACGGGAAAATCAAGCAATTTGAACGTTTTCACAAAAATCTAGCAATTCGCACGTTTACCCAAAAAAATCGAGCAATTCAAATGTTTTCATTTAAAAATAGAGCAATTCTAACATTTTCACAAAAAAATCTAGCAATTCCAACGGTTTCACCAAAAAATCTAACAATTTGAACATTTTCAAGAAAAAATTGAGAAAATCAAACGTTTTCCCTAAAAAATCTGAAATGGATTTTCACTGGCGAATTTTCACAGACGAATTTTCACAGGAGATCCGCAAATTTATTCGCCGGCGGCGAAACTTGGAAATTCGCCGTGAATTTGTCCCAGGCGAATTTATTCCCCCATCACTAATCAGGACTTGGTCAAGATTATACTATTTGTGACCACTGTGGGGGTGGCTCATGGGTACCAGATCCGAAGCAGTGGGGTGGACTACAGGCGGCCAATCCTAAAACTAAAAAAACCTATGATTCCCTATGTAAAAAGCAATCCTGTGACGTCTCTTCTGGTCGACGCAATGTAATTTGTGGTCATCCCGAGATTGCTGCGGCGGACCGGGTACAGCTTATGCTAAGTCGGTCTGGATTCGGCGGGGGTCTTCAGAAACAGACCCATGCAGGTTTCTATCTCATGGGATAAAAGATTATAAAAAGTGATGGGCGAATTTCTCCTGTTTTGCAGAAAAAATCAGGAATTTCCTACGAAATTCGTGAAATGGCAAAATTTTTTCGAAACTCTAATTTTGACGCCCGTGACAAATCGCATCAATTTTGACACTCGCATCAATTTTGACACAAACGTTAAAATCAATTGGCGTCCAAATAGTGTTGACGCACGTCGGTTTGACGCAAGCAACATTCCCTACGCGTGTCCGAATTTTTTGGATGCTGGCAAGTTAGCGAATTTATTCGCCATAGTCTAAATGCAGAAATTCGCCATAGAGTTAGCGAATTTATTCGCCATTGGCGAAATGCAGAAATTCACCGCAAATTCGCGCCTGCCAAATTTATTCTCCCATCACTAATTATAAAGGTTCAAAATCCCTGCAGGTACAATCTCTCATAAATTCTGTGTGTGGAAAAATGTAGAATTGCTTGGGTGGTGGGACAAGACAGATAAGGTAATTAGGGCTATATCAGAAAAAACAGGAAAACGCTTATTGCTTGCACAGATGAAAAAGATACTACTTGAGAACTCAATGAGAATAACAGAAAAAAACTGGTTTTGTTCACACATTGTAGAACTTAATATTTAATTGTTTTTTTTTTTTTGTTTCCTGGCAGCCAATGTTTCAGAGTCCAGACATTTAGGCACATGGTGGGCCCATTCTCTTCACCCTAGTTCGGAACAGCAAAAGGAGGTGGCGGGGGGGTAAGGAAGCTGATTGCCAGTGTCCATTCTTTGCCTGAATTACTTGGACGACTATATATTCTTCTTGACTGGTGGAGAAAGTTTTTCTTTTGCAGCTAAACAATCAACTGCACTGTGTTTCCTAGCACTGTAAGTGTACTTCTTGTTTTTGTTTTGTTTGATATTGTCTGTTATAAAGGAAAAAAAATACTTCTGACTTCACTGTGACCTTTGCAAGTACGGTACAAGTATAGGATCTGTTATCTAGAAAGCTCTAAAATATGGCATGGCGATAGTCCCCTATTTAAATAAACAATGTTTCCATCTTAAATGATTTGCTTTCTATAAGCTAGTGTAAATCCATGGTAGTTGTTTTTTCATTTAATTTTTAAATATTTTAAGTAGCATGGGGATCCACTTTATGGAATGACCTCTTATCTGGAGAACCTCAGGTCCCAAGCATTGCAGATAATAGATAAGACTGTCTTCATTAGTGATGGATGAATAAATATGCCTAGCACGTATTTGCGGGGAATTTCTGCCGCCGGGAGATAGATTTGCAAAAATTCTATGGGGTCAAAAATTTTTGGACTTTAGCGCCTGTGTTGAAATTGACGTGAGCGACTTTTCGCACGGGCATCCAAAATTGCAGCGGGCGTCAAATTTCAAGTATTACAGATTTTTCCACAGTTTTGTGAATTTCGCGGCCGAAGCGAAATGGGAGAAATTCACCCATCGCTAGTCTTCATACTTTGGTAGCTCATATTTACATTGTTTCATAATGTATGTCCTTGTAGTTCCCCATTAGCCTTTTCATAGGCCATAAGAGCTATTATAAGTGTAAAGCTAGTGTAAATCCCTTCTATTATTAAACCAAAAATGTTAACTGATTTTCTGCTGTATTTCTGTATATTTGAATTTATATAGCTACTATGAGACTATGCTTTACATGCACTACATAAGTAGACCATGCAGGGGAAGAACTGTGCAAGTAAATAAATAAACTATAAATATACAGTATAAACAAATACATCAAAGATGAAATCCTAAGTGCTAAGGATTTTTCTTCATGACCTGTGAATTTCTTTGTGCTTTTTGTATTACTCTAAAACTCTAAAAATTAAAGATTTATAAGTTATAAAAACCATGAAAGACCCTAATGCAAAACTGTGGCAAGTAAAAGCTGTCGAGGTCCCTTAGAAGTCAGTGGGAGCTGTGCTGATCCTATTGGGCCATTTTTAATCAATTTGGACTTTTAGAGGTTTTCGATTTTATTTTTTAATTATTAATTGTCTGGAAACATCTAATTTGTAGAGGTTTTCCTATATTTTTAGTGCATTGTTCAGCATTTTTTCCCATTTTGCTTTTTTATAAATTCCATAGTATTCATAGTTTTAGAGGGATAGAGTTTAATTGTAGCTTTTGTTCCTGTGATCCCCACTTTCGTTCCTGTGATCCCTGCTTTTGTTCCTGTGATCCCTGCTTTGTGCCTGTGATCCCCGCTTTCGTTCCTGTGATCCCTGCCTTCACTCCTGTGATCCCTGCCTTTGCTCCTGTGATCCCTGCCTTCCCACCTGTGATCCCTGTCTTCGTTCCTGTGACCCCTGCCTTCGCTCCTGTGATCCCTGCCTTCGTTCCTTTGATCCTCGCTTTAGTCCCTGTGATCCCTGATTTTTTTCCTGTGATCCCCACCTTTGTTCCTTTGATCCTCGCTTTAGTCCCTGTGATCCCCAATTTCATTCCTGTGATCCCCGCCTTTGTTCCTTTGATCCTTGCTTTAGTCCCTGTGATCCCTTTCTGGTTCTGGCCTCGTGTTCCCCTGCTCTCTTATTCCCCTGCTCTCCTTCTCCCATCTGATACCTTTTTTCTGTGGATCTCCTGGTTTGACCTTCAGTCTGTTTCTCGACCTTGCTTTACTGCTGCCTGCCACTGACCTTGGCCTGCCTTTTGGACTTTGCTAGTCTTCCGCCAGCCCTGACCTTTTCAGCCCATTACTGGACTCCACTCAGTCTTCTGTCTCAACTAAAGGTGGCCATAGATGCAAAGATCCACTCATTTGGCCACATCGCCAAACGAGCGGATCTTTCCCCGATATGCCATTAACAAACATGGCTATATCGGGGGTAATCTGATTGTTCGGCCGTATGGCCGAACAATCTGATTACGATGTGCCGTGGGCTCCGGCGGGATTGGTCGGGTCATAATCAAACCTGACCGATCAACCAAACGACCGATCTCAGCCGGACGAAAGATGTCGGCACACGCCACACACGATCCGAAAATCGTATGAATCCTCAATTCATACGATAGGATCTGTGTGTCTATGGCCACCTTAAGGCCTGTATCTGGTCTCTGGTTTTTCACTTTTGTACTTCTGTTTGTTTGTTTGCTTTAATTCTGATTACTAAATCTTCCTTCTCATTACCATGGCTTCTGCTGTTAATTCAGCAGTTAATGGGTGTTATCTGGGTTACCCAGCATATAGCCTCCTACCTGCTGGACATTCTCAAGCGTTCAGACATGACACAGAGACAGCATTTAGATATGACATGGAGATAAGTGGCAAGTAAAACTCAAATAAAAATGAACGCGAATGATGAAAGATTCAGTCCATCAAGTTCAACCCCTCCAAATAAAACCGAGCATCCACATATACACACACTGACCCCTCCATACACTCTCATAAACTTACCCATATCTATATTAACTGTAGATTTAATATCCCTATAGCCTATGATATTACTCTTGTCCAAGAAATCATCCAAGCCACTCTTAAAGGCATTAACAGAATCAGCATCACAACATCACCCAGCAGTGCATTCCCCAATCTCACAGACCTCACTTTGAAGAACCCCTACGTTGCTTCAAATGAAAGTTCTGTTCGGTCTAAAGGGGTGGCCTCTGGTTCAGTGATCCATTTTAAGGGAAAAAAGATCTCCTGCTATCTGTCTATTAATGCCATCTTATGTAATTGTTTTTTGTGGTTGATTGTTGGATTGTAAACAAGTCTGTAAATAGTATTCACTTGCAGTACAAATATGCCGGCTATTCCTTCCTTTATGCAACAATAAGGTCAGACTGGGCTAATCAGATGGGGGGACTGCTCCTATGAAATATACAAGGGTTTGTCTGTATATGATTTATGACACACACACAAGTATTCATCAGTCTGAGAAACATTCTCATTTTCCTCTCTTCCCTGAAGCAACATCATAATCATTACAAAAAGTTCAGCATCAATCATTGTTCAGTTTGTAAGCAAAAAAAAAAAAAAAACCCCAAAACATAACATTTGAATGGGAAATACATAAAAAAATTAAATGAAAACACTTTGCGCCCATCAAAAAATGTTATGGATTTTGATCAACGATACAACACGGGATTTGTGTGCGGTGCATTACTGGGAAATAGATTAGAATCCTGCCTGTTTGGATTTTGTGTCCCTTTGCATTATTGATATCCTTCCCTCTTTTAGATTCCTGCTTATGGCCTTTTAATCTTTGAACTGCAGGAAGTCGGGGGGGGGAGCATTTTTTCTTTTTCTTTTTTTGGCAATCACACAGATTGTTACCTTTGTTACACAGCCATGAATAAGACATCATTACTGTTTCCCTTGAGCTGGGGGCACAGGGATGGAATCCATTGTGAAGTCCTTGACTTGTGGCTCTACAATACCCAGTGTACTGTGAGATATTTGGGGTTCTGGGTGTTCAAGTTCAGCAACAACTGGAGTATCTCAGGTTAATACCTTTGGGATTTAATAATGATCATAGTATTACTATACTTTTTGAAAAAAAAAATCCTTCATGCATTCTTATAAAGATAGGATGATTAGAAATGGCTGTGTGGGTTCTATTAGGAGGCAAAAGGCAATTTTTTAACCATCATAATAATAATACTTATTCATCTGATGCAGGGCGGCCATTTTCTCAGATTATACTTTGGTCATTAATTCTGACTTGCCCTATTACTTGCACATGGCTAATAATCAAGGCACTCATGCTTAATTTGACAAAACAACTGATAATATAGAAAATGGGGCTAAATGTATGACTAACACCATCTGTTTTATGCAATATATGCACTTTTAGAGAGTTAATGACTGATGGAGTCAGGATTGTATTGATCATTCATCAGTGTGTGCATTTTATTCTGTTCATTTATTATCACTTCTAGCCAGTTCCATAGCACTTCCATTATATTTAAATAAGCCTAATTTCACTCCCATGGCCTCCTTATTAGTGACGGGCAAGTAAATTCGGCAGACACGAATTTGCAGACAATTTCCGCGCTTCACTGCAGACGAATAATTTAGTGAAACTTTGGTGACAATTCACTGCAATAAATTCGCTGCATCAAAAAAAAATTGGCACGCGTTAAAATGACTGCGCGTCAAAATTGACACCCGCATAAAAATTATTCGAATGATTTTTTTAATTCATTTGGACCAAATAGTCCCGCGTATAAAAATTGATGCTTGCCCAAAATTGACATGCATCAAAATTATTTTGATGCCTGTTGGCTTCAGTGCGTTTGCAAATTTTTCACCATTTAACGAATTTCGCCACAGATTGGCCCATCACTACTCCTTATGCCACAATTCTGCAAAGAATCGTGTGCATGTGTTTGTTTTACCCATTAACTCTCACCTATTATAGCTGTCATACACCTTCAATAATAATTCTTGGTTCCCTTCCCTCCTTTTAAATATACAGGGAATAATGTTCCCCTATTGTAAAATAGAAAGTGATTAGCAGTCACTGAGCAGTTCCATTACCATATAAAAGCTCAGGGTGGAGAGTCATATTTGACAGGCTATTTATGGCTCTTATGTATTATTAAAAAAATAATGCATTGGTCAAGAGACATTCAATAATGTCCTGGTTGAGCGCTGGAGACCAAAACTGTACGGCATATTCTAGATAGGGCCTTACCAGTGCTCTGTACAGTGAAAAAAATTCCATCTCCCGCAAATCTATGCCCCTTTTAAAACAGCTAAAAACTTTATTTGCACTTGATGCTGCTGATGCTGTTGGCATTGCTTGCTTATCTAGAAGGACTCCAAGGTCCTTTTCCATTATGGACTTGCTTAGTGCAAAGCTACACTGTGTAAAACCACCATATAATGATTTTATTTGAATGTGCAGCAAAGTGTCAATATCTGGAGTGATAAAAAGGTGTTAGCTTGAAATAACTTGCATTAAAACGGGTGTTACTTTCTACTTATTACAACACTTTTCATGTCAGAATTTGCCCCATTGATTTCATTGTGCTGATCTAGAATGCTGTAAATAATGGCATACTTTCTAGCAAACCCAAAGATTCAGAAATTCGCTAATTTCTGTTTGTAATTATTGTTTTAAATAATTGAGATACATTGTCATACTATCTGAAACTATCTTTTACACCTTTGCTTCGTGTAGAATATATTACATTCCTTAGCCTTCTCAATGTATTTTTTGCATTTCTGCTTTATTTACAGCAGATCAAATATACAACGGATATACAGACAATTTGTTGTATTGCAGAATAAAAACATATATTGTGCACAAAACTACACGATACATTTTCAATACACTGTTGTTAATAATGGCCAGTGACAATAATCTATACAATAATGGACCCCCTACTGCCATTTATAAGGATATTATTTGTCTGTAAGGAGGTGCATATAAAGAGCAGGTGCTTTAAAATATTTATATTATTCATTTGAATGTCTTATAATGAATGAGTGGACGGTTAGGGGAAATAAGAATACAGGGATGGGATCCATTATCCGGAAACCCGTTATCCGGAAAGTTCCGAAATACGGAAAGGCTGTCTCCCATAGACTCCATTATAATCAAATAATCCAAATTTTTAAAAATGATTTCCTTTTTCTCTGTAATAATAAAACAGTAGCTTGTACTTGATCCCAACTAAGATATCATTAATCCTTATTGGAGGCAAAACCAGCCTATTGGGTTTATTTAATGTTTACATGATTTTCTAGTAGACTTAAGGTGTGAAGATCCAAATTACAGAAAGACCCATTATCTGGAAAGCCCCAGGTCCCGAGCATTCTGGATAATAGGTCCCATACCTGTATTATACAGTATTTGGAAGCAGAAATATAGGTGGTGTGCATATAGGTGTAGCTACATGTAAATTTTGTCATAGAAAAAGGTATAAACTTGCAAAAACCATTTTACACCTCTTGTGCCAGAAATTCTTTGCCGCCTATATTTGTGTCAATGCCTTTAACGCTGTCCTGCATGCCAGGTGTAGTGTGATGAAAAATAATGGGTACTTTTAGTTGTTAGTCTGATGTATATAACACACACTTTTATAAATGTGTGCAATGGATGTACGGGTATGGGATCCGTTATCCTGAAACCGATTATCCAGAAAGTTCTGAATTACGGAAAGGCCGCCTCCCATAGACTCTATTTTATACAAATAATCCACATTTTTAAAGATAATTTCCTTTTTCTCTGTAATAATAAAACAGTACCTTGTACTTGATCCAAACTAAGAAATTGGAATCAAACCAGCCTATTTGTTTAATGTTTAAAATATTTTCTAGTAGACTTAAGCTATGAAGATCCAAATTATGGAAAGATCCATTAGCCCCAGGTCCAGAGCACTCTGGATAACAGGTACCTGTATTCATTGCAATGCATCCGATTTATTCACCCGTAAGGACAACAACAGAGCTTTTTTTGTAACTATACAATCTATGTATACCTTACCCAATCTTTTTTTATTGTTACATATTTTACATGACATTATAAATATGCCCTTTTATATTCAGTTTTATGCTTCCAAGTACATAAAGCAAGTTTGTACCAATTAATACAGCTGTATTAACTCTATAGAAAGAGTTAACTTGCCCTTTAGATAAGAACTGCTAATGCCAAGGACAGACACTGAGAAATGCCACATGGTCATATTAAATGACAGTTAGCCGGAACGTTTTCCTTATTTCCTAGAAACAGTAGTTGAGACTGGAAAAAAGGGTCATTGCAAGAACTTTATTTATTACTGATCCATAGACACTAGAAGTGTCTGAGAAAGACCCCATTACTCATCTTAGAGTGGCACCAAACTGACCAGGTGGCTGGAGAAGTGACCAAAAACAGAATACAGGTATGGGATCCATTATTCAGAAACCCGTTATCCAGAAAGCTCCAAATTACGGGAAGATCATCTCCCATAGACTCCATTTTATACAAATCCAAATTTTTATAGACTATTTCCTTTTTCTCTGTAATAATAAAACATTACCTTGTACTTGATTTAAACTAAGATATAATTAATCCTTAATGGAAGCAAAACCAGCCTATTGGGTTTATTTAATGTTTACATGATATTCTAGTAGATTTAGGGGCAGATTTATCAAAGGTCGAATTTCGAAGTGTAATATATTTCAAAATTCGACCATCGAATGGCTATACTTTTTTTACCGAATTTGACCGTTTTGCAGTCGAAGTAAAATCGCTCAAACAATTCGAACGATTTCAGCGATCGATCGAACAATTTTACTTTGACTACAAAAAATGTAGAAAATGCATTAGAAGGTCCCCATGGGCTAACATAGCACTTCGGCAGGTTTAATTTGGCGAACTATTGAAGTCAACGTTTTTTTTAAAGAGACAGTACTTCGATTATCGAATAGTCGAATATTCAAATGATTTTACTTCGAATCGAAGTCGAAGTAAATTCAAAGTCGTGGTATCCTATTCGATGGTCGAAGTATCCAAAAAATTACTTTGAATTTCAAATTTATTTAATGTTTAAACAGTGGAAAATACAAAGATATAGGTGGCATATAGGTTTTTTCCCACCTTTGCTTAACACTATTCGACCATTCGATAGTTGAAGTACTGTCTCTTTAAAAAAACTTTGACCCCCTACTTCGCCACCTAAAACCTACCGAACCTCATAGTTCCCCATAGGCTTTCTAAGCTTTTTTTTTGGTCGTAGAAAAATTGTGGTAAATCCTTTGACTTCGATATTCAAAGTCGAAGGATTTAACTTCGACAGTCGAATATCAAGGGTTAATTAACCCTCGATATTCGACCCTATGTAAATCTGCCCCGTAGTGTGTGTGTTTAAAAGCTATATGTAATGTTACAAAGTATATGTTGCAGTAGCAGTGTGAGGCCCTACTAGATACAATTATGGGACCTGTTATCCAGAATGCTCAGATCTTTCCGTAATTTAAATCTCCATTCCTTAAGTCTACTACAAAATCATGTTAGAATTAAATAAACTCAATAGGCTGGTTTTGCTTCTATTAAGAATTCATTGTTTCCTAGTTTGGATCAAGGTCAAGGTACTGTTTCATTATTACATACAACAATTAAATCATTTTTAAAAAATTAGATTATTAGGATAAAATGGAGTTTATGGCAGATGGGCTTTCCGAAATTCTGAGCTTTCTGGCTAGTGGGTTTCCACACAATGGATCCCATACCTGTATAGGATTTGCCATTATTATGGACAATATAAAAACGTGTTATACTAATATTCTTTATGGAATTATTTTATGCTAGTAACATGAAGATTTGCTCCAGTTCCCACAAACCATTGCAAACAATCATCAAGTTTTACTTATGCAGAAAAGGAAACATCTGATTGGTTGCTATGGGTTACTAGACCATTTGCATCTGCTATTACATACTCTTTTTGTTCTTGCAAATAATTTTTGGGGGAAATCTCTACCCAATACCCCATCTAAGTGGCAACACGGCATAAATATTTTTAGCATAACAATGGTAACACTGTTTCTGTTAACAAAGATATTTTCTGATAACAAAGATATTTTATTCCATTTCTTTATACTATAATGGGATATTATGTGATTTAGGTAACAGGCAACCTTTCTGCAGGGATTAATTTGCAGAAGAAAATACCCGTAACGCCACAAGGTAAATATATCAAATGCCAACCTAAACTTTTGAGTGAGTATACTAAAGTTTACCCACAACACATACTATACCAGTGCTGATTACTTCTATACAATTGAAAATACTTTCTTTTTCTGTATACAGTATTAATATCAACACAAGCCTATACATTCTTAGGGGGAAATTTAACTCTCAAAATTTACAATTTCTTTTTTTTTAAAAAAGAAAAAGTTTAATTTGTACGGAAGAGCACTGGGGCCAGCAAAAAAAAAAAAAAAGATTATGGTGAATTATGACTTTTAAAAGTCATAATTATGACTTTAAATCTCATAATTATGACTTTTAAACTCATAATTATGACTTTAAAAAGTCTAAATTATGACTTTAAATCTCATAATTATGATTTTTATTCTCATAATTATGACTTTAAAAAGTCTAAATTATGACTTTTAATCTCATAATTATGACTTTTAAATCTCATAATTATGACTTTAAATCTCATAATTATGACTTTTAAACTCATAATTATGACTTTAAAAAGTCGAAATTATGACTTTTAATCTCATAATTATGACTTTTATTCTCATAATTATGACTTTAAAAGTCATAATTATGAGATTAAAAGTCATAATTTCGACTTTTTAAAGTCATAATTATGAGATTTAAAGTCATAATTATGAGATTAAAAGTCATAATTTCGATTTTTTAAAGTCATAATTATGAGAATAAAAGTCATAATTATGAGATTAAAAGTCATAATTTCGACCTTGTAAAGTCATAATTATGAGTTTAAAAGTCATAATTATGAGATTAATAGTCATAATTACGACTTTTTAAAGTCATAATTAGGAGAATAAAAGTTATAATTATGAGATTAAAAGTCATAATTTCGACTTTTTAAAGTCATAATTATGAGTTTAAAAGTCATAATTTCGACTTTTTAAGGTCATAATTAGGAGAATAAAAGTCATAATTATGAGATTAAAAGTCATAATTCGACTTTTTAAAGTCATAATTATGAGTTTAAAAATCATAATTTAGACTTTTTAAAGTCATAATTATGAGAATAAAAGTCATAATTATGAGATTAAAAGTCATAATTTCGACTTTTTAAAGTCACAATTATGAGTTTAAAAGTCATAATTTCGACCTTTTTAGAGTCATAATTATTGGTTTAAAAGTCATAATTATGAGATTTAAAGTCATAATTATGACTTTTAAAAGTCATAATTCACCATCATTTTTTTTTTTGTTTGCTGGCCCCAGTGCTCTTCCGTAAATTTGTAATTCATTAGAATTGGAATTACGTTACAACACTATCATTGTGCGCAGTGTATGTTTAAGACCTGCGTGAAGGTGGTATAGATTTTTTGGTTGCAGAGTAACTTTTTTAATATTTTAGAAAAAGGTACAGAATATAAACAAACCATCTTTTTTTGGGTAGATGACTCACTACATACAGTACTTTGTGGATTACATTACATAAATGCACAAAGGAGGAGCTGGCACTAAGCATTTTCTTTTTGTTAATGACTTCTATTACATTCCCCTATAAGTCTTCTAATTTCCCCTGTATTGTAAATTAGATTACGGAAATAAGACCTTATTCCCAGTGAAGAAAAAAAACATCAGTCCTATACCAATATCACAAATTAAATGGTAGACATGCTAATAAAAACCCTTTTTCGTTTAGCTTCATGCTAATATGTTTCTGAGAGTAATTCAAAACAGCCAATCGTCCCCAATCCAGGACGCCCTTGGGTACATTTTAAATGAGTCCACAGGTTGGATATGATTTAGTCTAAAAGAGACCTATTCACTAAATGCAAATGTCATATCAGGATTTACTGATAGAAGATAGTTTGAAGTTCTCTGTGCTTAGCATTATATTTTATTTTATTTTCTAAGATATCCTTACAGGCAAGTAGTTATCCATACCTACTGCCATCTGTTCCTAATGGAACTCTCATAAGTAACAATTTTAGAAATAGCTCAAGGTAATTTCAGTGCATTCGATTCTAAACGTGTCTCAAAATGAACAGAAAAAAAGTATTCTGGCCCAATTTTTGTTGATATTGTTTTTCAATAGTTGTTTGCTGCAAATGGCAGGTCAAAGAATTTTGACCCATTAATTAGACATTTTTATTTTCAGTGCGATTTCTTAAATCTGTTTATGACTTTTTTTTTTTCTTTTGGTTTGTGTTATTTATGGGACTCGTAAAAGTTATTTTTAATCAGTCATCTGAAAAGTTTCAGCATGTCTATTTGTATATTGCATTTGAAATAATTACTGGCCAGCAGAAAACATAAATTTAGCAACTTTGTTTTGTTTTTCAACGTGAGTTTTTTTCCCTTTAATTCATCTTCCTTTTGACACATATAAACATAATGATTTATAACTAGTGATGGGCGAATTTATTCGCCAGGCGGGAATTCGCGGCGAATAAAACCCCAGGTCCCGAGCACTCTGGTTACATAACTGTACTAATAATAATCTTTAAGAACGGTTAGCATTTACTTGTTGACCTAAGTTTCATGTAGCAGTAATTTTTTTTTACTTTTTAAAAAAAAAAAAAAAGACATGCAGAATTGCTTGTGTTCAAAACTTGGCATAACATTTCTTTTTTGCTGTGAGTCTATTTTACGAGCCCTTTGGGAAGAAACTGGTATATACAATTATTTTAACCAATTATTAGACAATTTTAGTAGAGTGCACAAGAGTCATATAACCAGTAAAATATAACCATGTATACACTTGTAAATCCATCACAAACTTGTAGCGTTTGCTGTATATAGTCATGAAACTCCAAATATCCTTATATATTACAAAAGGGTTACATTATATCATTTATATACCTTAGGGATGTCCACAGTATATATATATATATATATATATATATATATATATATATATATATATATATATATATATATACTGTTTTTTAATTCACAGGTAAAGGCCACTGTTTTCCTACATTGCCAGCACCCAACATTTAGCTCTGATCTTTGTGCAACTGGAAGACTGAAGGGAAAGACAAAATAAAGAATATACAGATATAATGAAATGGGGCTCTTCTTGTGAGGCCTTATTCCTTCCAGTCAGGGCAGACGTATATCCACCATGCAATACAGAAGCAATTTTGTGCAGCTTCCTGAGGTCTGATCTACAAGTAAGACACCTTTCAATAGTATATAATTGAGAGTGAGTGACCTTTCAAGCCTGAGTTAAAAATAAAGGCAATGCTCTTAACACCCCAGTGATAATTGCAAATAACCCAATTTGCATTATCCCTATTCATATTAACCTGCAGACTGTCATAATCAGCTGCCTGTGGGATAAAGTGCATCCTGTGACCTTGATGATTTGCAGCGGATATGTTCTTTTCATGTGTCCAAAGCTGACGCTTATCAATCACTATTGTACACTGTTCATTATACACAGGGGTTTTGCAATTGAACAACATTGAAAGGCCTAAGGAAGTCCCTAGCATGGAGCTTCAGGTGGAGACAGGCTTTCCTGTTCAATGACAAGCGTGTTTCCCCCCCTAAAGTGCATGCTATGCCACTTATATCTGTTGGTATTCTGACAATATATACTTTATTGTGATTATGAAGCTTACGCAGTAGGGATGATTAGGAACAGAGATTTGTGATTGCAGTTGATTCATCTTGGCAACTACGCAGCCCAGAGAATGAGAAACAGAAGCACCGACAAAATGCATAAGGAAAAATAAATCATTTTTTCCCTTATTACCCATTCAGTAAGACAAATTTTGCTGCATTAGTGATGATGGAACTGGCAGCCCGGCCTACGTGTTGGTCAGAAATAATAGCATCAAACCAACATTTTTTTTTGCCTTTTTTAAAATATTTTTTTCTGACTTTGGCATTAGTTTGTGTATATTTGAAAAAGAAACAAAAAGTAGTTTAAAGAACTGATATCACTGATATCAAGTCACATCTCTAATTTTTATTAATGTGTCCCTTCCTTGACACTAAGGGGCAAATTCATCAAGGGTCGAATATCGAGGGTTAATTAACCCTTGATATTCGACTGGGAATGAAAATCCTTCGACTTCGAATATCGAAGTCGAAGGATTTTGCGCAAATACTTCGATCAAACGATCGAAGGTATAATCGTTCGATCGAACGATTAAATCCTTCGAATCGAACGATTCAAAGGATTTTAATCCAACGATTGAAGGATTATCCTTCGACCAAAAAAACTTAGCCAAGCATATGGGGACCTTCCCCATAGGCTAACTGTCAGGCCCTTACCGTGTGCGCAAGTCCATGTGTTCCAGCGTGCGTTCCAGTGTCGTCATGGAGGACGTGCGTCGTCGCGGGTGCGCGTCCGTCGCAACGTAATGACGCCGACGCAAGCGCGCCAAACATGCGCGGCGTCTGACGCTGGCGCTGGTATTTCTTTCCGCACCGAATTCCTCTCAGTGCTCGGACATCGCTCTAAGCTGTTGTTAAGAAGCCTTTGAATATTACTATTTGAAATACTGGTTTTGACCCTGCTACTGTTTTCGATTCCTCTTCTGTGACAACCCTTGGTACTTCGCTGGATCTTCTGACTTCCTGTTGCCGACTTCTGCTCCTCGTTTGACTACGCCTCTGCTTGAACCTTGGTGCCTCGCTGAACTGGATTCCTGTTGCCAAACCCTTGCCTGTCTCTGATTACGGTCTGTGTTAACCCTTGATTGACTGTTGCTTTTGAACCTCTGCCTGCCTATAACTAAAGTCGTGTTTAACTTGACCAAATCGAACCTGCTTTACTCGCTGGCAACTCTACTACTATCCTCACTTCGCTAGCCGGGAAATACCAACTCCTGTGGCATTAACACAGAGACCGCTGTGTCACTATCGACGTACTGTGTTATCCTGCATCTTCGCTCACAGTACATCCAGGCACAAGACTCTACACTTCACTAGCCACAGGCTCCCATACTACACCCCCATTGGTCTCCCTAGTCCCCAGCCAAGGGTGTATTAGTGGGGGAGCCGTAAGGGTTGCCTTCTTGCCACGCCAGTTTTCCAGCTCCTCCTCATCTGTGGTTCCGCCTGGTTAGGTAAGTCTGACACTAACATTGGGTTCGGTAGCTTTTAAGGTGGCGAACTAGGGGGTTGAAAGTTTTTTCTTAAAGAGACAGTACTTCGACTATCGAATGGTCGAATAGTCGAACGATTTTTAGTTCGAATACTTCGATTCGAAGTCAAAGTCGTAGTCGAAGGTCGAAGTAGCCCATTCGATGGTCGAAGTAGCCAAAAAAACACTTCGAAATTCGAAGTTTTATTTCTTCTATTCCTTCACTCGAAGTTAATGAATTGGCCCCTTAGCATTTGTGGACATCTACCGCATTTGAATAAAATGCACTTACATATTTAGCGAATATATTGACATAAATATATGCTTACAGTAAAGACACACATGCATTTTAGATTGCATGTAGTAGATCAAAATGGAGTCATAAGAAATATGTTGTTTGTGGAAACTGTGACTTTTGCAAACATTGGGTAATTAGATCTAATTCGAGTCTTAAAAACCAAGGGCCCCATTTATATGGTATGAGGAAAGGTGCAAAATAGGTGAGAAGTGCAGTAACTCTGTAAGGTGCAGAACAGAGCCTATACTCCATGATAATAGAGGTGCAAAGGCTCAGTGGATGGGCCCAAAGGGGCACCTTCTAGTGCTGGAGCACTTGCACTCATTAGTGAGCCCTCAAATCTTGAGTAAGAAAGTATATTGATAGCGTCTGTATAAGCCAACTGTACTATTCATGCACCAGCCTGGTAGTTTTGCTAATGGGGAGAGAATTCAATTTGTAGGGCTATATAATCAGAAATAATAATCCATTTGGTCTTTACTGTTTGCTTGCCTCCTACCAGTGAATCTATTTTCAGCCAATAAGACTTATGATTATGATTGGGAGCAGAATTTTGGTCATCCTGATTTACTCAGAGCTAACAGGAGTGATCAAAACACTGCTAACGTCATTACACGAGTCCATTTATTTTCTTGTGCCTCAAGCATCAATTATTAGATTGTAACCTTTCCGTTGCAACCCTTTGGGTGTAACGTGAATGATAATATGTGTATATATAACATGTATATGAAAATGAATAATCCTGCAACACAAGGGCTCTGCAAAAAATGTTCCACCCTTAAATAAACCTCGTGATTGGTTTTTATTTTAAGATGGCACCAGCGCGCTCATTATGCAATCCTCCATTAAGCACAAAACTATATTTCCTTAAATATCAAGTTATTTATTTTATGTGGAATGTATTTCTTGAATTTGCCCTCTCTATTTGGCTAATAGGAACCTCCAGTGCTGTTTTTCAAACAAAGGCAAACTTATTCCCTAGCTTGGACCCAGACTTTCTATCCATCACTGTCAACATTCAACTACAACTGTCTTCTGTTCCTTCCAGTGGGAAAAAGCGAACATCAATCTCCATTCAGGCATTTTTTTTCATTGCCAGAAACCAAGATTGTGATTGTGGTCAATGGATTTTCAGTTTTGCAATTAGGAAAGGGGTCCTTGGGCCAGGTGATTCCCACCTCATTAGCTTTCTTGGTGGAGTTTTCTTGTTTATATAAAGGCGATGAGAAGCCCCTCAGTCTGATTCTCCTAACAATAATTAAGACGATTTTACAGAATTACCCAGTTCTGAAATGTCTTGGGTGGCAAAAGGCAAGTAGTTATATTTTCAAAGTACAGAAAGTTTAATTTCAATATTTTGCGAAATTCTAAATTTGAATCACAAAAAACATCAAAGACTAGACAGCCTCATTGTGATAATTAAATTTTAGTTAAAATGTGCTACTATGCTCAGAGTAACGTTAACAGGGTGGAATGTCCAATCATTCTTCTCAGAGGCCATTGATCAAGTGAGATGTGACAGTTCACTCTTTTAATCTGTATTCAATCACTTTAGTGTCACTATATGTTCACATTGCTAAAGCAGGATGCTAATTATTTCACATAAAAGGGAGCACCAATATATCAACAGGAGCAAAATCATGCAGTGAAATCAGCAAAATACAAAAATAAATCACAATAAATAAAATGATATATTCATATAAATAAGTGTATGCTATTACAAGGGGATCAAGGTCATCCAACAACATAAAAGCCTTAACATTTAGGGGATCACGGTCATCCAACAACATAAAAGCCTTAACATTTAATAGGTCAAGAACATGCACTGAATTTCTAAGCCTTTTTCTTTTTTTGTTTATTCCTAGGTTTGAAATTCTTTGGGATGCAAATTAGAAATCATAATAAAATCACTTTAAATTAGGGATGGGCGAATTTGACCCGTTTAGTTTTGGCAAAAATTTGCCACCGGCGAAATGTCGCCGACGCCCATTAAAGTCTATGGGCGTAATTTTTTTTCTGACGCACGCCGCCATACAAGTCTATGGGCGTCATTTTTGCAACGAAACAATGCGAAAAAATTCGCCCATCCCTACTTAAAATTAAGAATACAAATGAGCATTATGTGATAATAATTGTAATACTGATAATCTTGTTGATTAAGGAAGTATTGAGTAATGTGTATACTTCTTTTTCTAAGACAATCTCCAAAATGCACCAATAAAAAGAAGATTTGATTTTGCATTGTCCTATTATTCTACCTTTAGTGTATTGTTTGTTAATTCCAAAATTAATGAGTTGAGTATCAGCATGACAAAGGGTTGTATCAGCAAAGGTTTCATGTTTATGTTCTACTTGTCCGGAGGCTACTTGCCAGTCAACAGTTGCAGCTGGTAATTGTGTGTGTGATTGGATCAGTGTGCCTTTGAGTGAGCACTTGGGTTTAATCAAAGTGATTGAGTAGTCTGAATCAGGCTTTGGTCAGCAGAGATCAAAAAGCCTTCTCTGTGCCAAAGCTGTTCAGTGACCAGTACAAAATGAGTTGTGGCCTTTGTCTAATTTTGAGTGGACAAGGTTCCACTTCACATACTTACAATAATAATGGCACATGGGTTGAAAGCCTTTAGGGGAAAAAACATACAAGAAAATGAGGGTGCTGAATATCTGTACTAGGGATGATAAAACCCTGTAGTGGAGGAGAATAACTCTAATGTGAATAGAAAAAATAGCTGGAAATGTTGAGCGTATCTCATTTATTTACTGGCCCATTACTGTTGTAGGAGTAATTTATTTCTTATCAAAGCAGACACCTATTGTAGTGATGTTAGCACACAGCTATCGACTAAAAGAGCAATAAATAGTGCTGCTTTACCTGGTCATTTAGATAGCACACTGCCATATTTTGTTCTTCGCAGGAGCAGGCGATTCGGATGAATTTAAGCCAGTTCCATGATCCATTCTGGTAGTTCTCTAAGCACATTTTGTCATTTTCTAGTTCATCAGAAACCTGGAAGTTATAAAACAAATCAGACTTTAAAAAAAAAATGTTTTACATTTACCAGAATCAACATTTTAATTGAGATTCCTTGAGTAGTCAAGTTAAGTTTGGATAGCACAACATGAAGTTGATACATTGTGTTTTTTGAGGATATTAAATGAATCAACTAAATAACAAGTACATGTTTTTTATTTAGTTATCCAACATGGAACTGCAGGTTTAGGGTTTCCTGTTGATGATGTGATGGAGGCTAAAAAGACATTAGGGTATATCGTCATATACATCATTGACCTTTTTTTGTACTTTATACACTGCCTTCCTCCATGGTAGTACTGCGCAGGACTGCTGTCCCTACATGTGCCATAACTTGCACATTATTCAGATGCTCGAGTTAGTGACACAGGCAACAATGGAGTGTGTCCTTACTGTGTTTCCTTACACTGTAAGGACAGAGCTGACCTGTGCCCCCTCACACTGCCCTATGCACCTTGAACCAGATTTCAGTGTTAGGCGCACTGAACAGCCATTCTTATTTTTGAATATCCTTGACCCATGAACCCTGAACAGAGGACCATTTTAACAGGATTACATGACTGAAGGACATGGGTTTTGCATCCTTCATTTAAAAAATGTAGTCTTATATACACTAAATGCATAGAGCAATTCGCTAGAATTTAATTCAACCATTGTGAGAATCCTTGGGAATGATTATCCTATAAATGTCTTTGCCAAGCATTGCCAGCAGCAAAATATTACTCTAAACAATGAATCACTGTAAAGCCACAAACTGTGTACTGTAGAAAATACCGACTTGTACGAAGTAGCCACCAACAATTCACCATTTTTTTTATTGTTGTTACTTCTGCTAGGTGTGGTAACAATGTCAATTATTTTTACCAGGGTGATATTTCCATTTGCCAAAGTCAGGTTGTAACTGAATTTCACAAGTGTTTTAAGTGAAATTAGCACCAACAATTTAGGTCAGATCAAAATGTATAACTGGAAACTGTCCGTTAATAATAGATTGTACACACCTCCCCACATGCTCATACACACAGTTGCAAGCACATACAAATGACACAATGCAAATGACACAGTAAAACCAAATAGTTTTTTTTAAAGGAGAATTCAATCCCCTATTTAATAAAACCCACTACCCCTACCCTACATAGTCCCCCTCCCTGTCCCTGCTCGCACTCCAGTAATTGGCCCTAATCCTGTAATTACTAGGGATGTAGCGAACAGTTCGCCGGCGAACTAGTTCGCGCGAACTTCGACTGTTCGCGTCCGCCGAATGTTCGCGAACGTCGCGCAACGTTCGCCAATACGAGTTCGCGTTCGATTCGAACAAAAATCGTTCGATCATTCGACCATTCGATTCCTTCGACCGCTAAAATCGAAGGATTTTCGTTCGAATCGAACGATCGAAGCCATTGGATCGAATGAAATCATTCGATCGAATGGCTTCGATCGTTCGAGTCGAACGAAAATCCTTCGATCGAACGATTAAAATCCTTCGATCGTTCGAATCGAACGATTTTCGGATGTTCGAAGTTCGCGAACTGTTCGCGAACTGTCTGCATTTTTTGCCGGTGTTCGCGAACGGCGTTCGCGAACACATCGGCGGCGGTTCGCTACATCCCTAGTAATTACCCCTCATTGCAGAGTAAGCGCAGCGGAGCTCACAGGCGCCATCTTTTTCTCTTCGGTAATCTTTGGGTCTTCTTCCTTCCCTTCGGCTATTTCCATCACTTTCGGCACATGCGCAGTTGTCAGGAA
Organism: Xenopus petersii; assembly: GCA_038501925.1. NCBI lineage: Eukaryota > Metazoa > Chordata > Amphibia > Anura > Pipidae > Xenopus > Xenopus petersii. The sequence goes on from CM076685.1 coordinate 92,115,398, forward strand.
CCAGAAGACTGCTCCAACTGCACATGTGCCAAAAAGGTGCTTGCTTTCCGAAGATTACCGAAAAGTAGAAGATGGCGCCCGTGAGCTCCTTTGTGCTTAATTTGCAACGAGGGGTAATTACAGGTTACGGGGCAATTACTGGAGTTATCACCCCCCTCCCTGTTGGGACTATGTAGGGTAAGAGGTAGTGGGTTTTATTATATGTGGCGTTGAATTCTGCTTTAAGTCTTAGAGCTTCGGTAACAACAATGCATTATTTTTGCCTACAATGTATTTAGCAATAAGTAAAGGAAAGCACTGGAGCTATAAGTGAGGGGCTGCATGACAAGGGATCTGAATGACCAGCAGCCAGATTATACTGGTCTAGGTTAGAGATGGGCAGAATAACATGTAACTGTGTTTAGGTGAGAAGGAATGAATTAAAGCAGGAGATGGCCGGGCCCAGGGCAGGAGAAAGAGAGGAATGTGATGTCAGGGGAAAAAGCAGTTCACTTCCTTATCATCTGAGAAGGTAGAAAAACTCAACCCACCCTCCTCCATTTTTCTTATTTATGTTTTCATATTATTTATTAATAACTGAATATGGACGTTTTTCCTGAATGCTGTTACTGGTTTCTGCATCTTTTTACAGTATAATTGTTAGAGTCTGTATTGTATTTATTTTTGTTAAAATGTCAAATGCTTGATCCAGGGAATGTTTCCGATCGCCATTGGTGTCAGGAAGGAATTTTTTCCCCCCTTGAAGCATAATTGGCACTGGCTTCAGGCTGGGTTTTTTGCCTTCCTTTGGATCAAAACAGTGGATATATGATAATTTAATGTAAGTTTTATTTGTCACAGCAGCGGTAGGATCTTGCCAGAGTACTGCACAGGTACATTTAGAAGAGGGAGGTTCTCTCCTGTGACTGCACAGTGGTTTGATTGATACAGATGCTACTAATGCTAGGTGACAGCCTGCTTGGATTTCTATCATCGAGACACTACAGATGCAGAACCGGCTGCAGGGCTGCTGAATTTCTCTCATGTTGGTGGCAAAGCATAATAGCAATCTCTTTTTAAATTCTGGCTTTAATAATTGATTTTGATATTTGATAAAATGTGAATAAGTGCAGTGGCCATTCTCTGTCGCCTGGTTTCATTAAGGTACAGTATATAATAATGGAGTTCAGTGGAATGGCTCAAGACTTGGGGGCAGATTTACATAGGGTCGAATATCGAGGGATAATTAACCCTCGATATTCGACTGCCGAATGTAAATCCTTCGACTTCGAATGTCGAAGTCGAAGGATTTACCGCAATTAGTTCAATCGAACAATCGAGCGGAAAATCGTTCGATTGAACGATTCAAAGGATTTTAATCATATTCGATCAAACGATTTTTCTATTACCAAAAAATTGCTAGGAAGCCTATGGGGACCTTCCCATAAGCTAACATTGCACCTCTGTAGGTTTTAGGTGGCGAAGTAGGGGGTCGAAGTTTTTTTTAAAGAGACAGTACTTCAATTATCGAATGGTCGAATATTCAAACGATTTTTAATTCGAATCGTTTGATTCGAAGTTGTAGTCGAAGTAGCCAATTCGATGGTCGAAGTAGCCAAAAAAATCATTTGAAATTCAATGTTTTTTTTTCTTCTATTCCTTCACTCAAGCTAAGTAAATGGGCCCCTAAGGGTCAAATTGAGGAGTCCCCTTGTCCCTCTAGTCATAATAACACTATGTTATTATAAGTTTTATTTCCAGCTGACATGGGCCAGTGAAAAGTGAAATGTGCATAGTGCAACATTTTGACACAAATCATCATTCTTTTACCCACAGTGCCTAGGGTTCCTTTGTAACCATGTGTGCAGAAAGCTGACTAACTACAGTGGCAAGTTGTGGAGGAGCATGAATGTAGCAAAGTTTGTGAATGTTGCATTGATTTTAGCTCTTGTGTTTATAATGAATCTTCTTATGGTACTTTCAATATTTGCAAATATAACTAAAAACACTATGAATGTATGAATATATTTGAAATATACAAATACATTTTCTGCAATAAGGCAACTTTAAATTTGTTTGTTTACCTTTTAGGTGTGTCTGATGGGAAGTTTGGCCAATTGTACTTTGGTGCAAGTGCAACAATATTATGGGGTTACTGGTACTTGTCCAGCTTTAAGCCATCAAGATTTTTTAGATGACTATGTGTGATTCGGCCAATGTCTTTATCACAATATTTTGTCCCTATCTGAAAATATATGCAATAGCTGACATTGGACACACACTCAAGAAATGTCTAACTTTAAGAAGCCTGAATAACTCTTCATAACTAGAGTTGAGTGCATCTGACATAATCAATTGACTTCACCCCTTTTACGTTTACTTAACTTTTATGTTAACAGGTTCATGAAAACAGGTCATGTTGGGAGCTGACGACAGAAACATCTTAGTTGTGACAGCTGTGTTTTACCTTCACCAAGTGAGAAACACGTTATAAAAATATAGATTACTACCAAAAATAACTCCCTAAACTTCCCTTTTAAAAACGAATATTGCTAATGTTTAAATAAATTATCCAAGCTGGAATCCATGATTTCTCAAAGTGAAGACATCTGGAGAGGGTGGAACTGATTTATACCTTCATAAACTCGGCTTGGTGCTAAGGTGAGGGGGTCCTGCATCTATATTTGACCCAACTGGGCTCTGCTTAGTTATAATGATAGCATGCTGTAATTATTATGATTTCAGTGGTTCTTGTAAAACCCACACAAATAACCCTGTTGTTTTCAAGTTCTCTCATTGTTTGTTTTATGCAGGGGATTCAGCAGTTTCCTGTATTTGACACCTTTGGTGTTATGTAAATGTTAAAAGCCTTTTTTTTTCTAATTTGCTTCCGTCAGTTTGCATGTTTTCACTTTGATTTAAATAAGTTGACTGTGGGAACTCAGCTGGAGGACCCCTTAAAAAAGAGATCTCTGCTAGCAACTATTTTGAACTCAGTGTGTAATAATAGTACATGGCTGCCCAGTTCAAGTGCTTTAACAGGCCAAGATTTAAATATAATACATAACAGATTTCAATATATAGCAGCAACAGAGAGTGAGAACTAGAAGGAAGTATTAATAGGAAGTCATGCTGCATACACTGGACTAAGATTCATATCCTCAATACTGTATGATCCATTTATAGGGGGAAAAGTATCAACGGTGGAGCCAAATGAAATTTGAAAAATTGAGGATAGTCAGTCCATCTTCCCAATCCAGTCACTAACTGGCCTATCATCATGCACACCATTGTTTGACCGTACCACCAATGTGTAAGAAGGCAGTCCCATACCTTACCATAACACTTCTGCTGCCCTCCACATGCATCCTACACCAGAAAAATAACACCATTTTACTCTTGGACATTGGACAGTGGACATTCTCCTCCTGTTACGGCAATGGAACCCCCCATTGTGATTCTGATTATTAGTTATTTTATAGTAGGCATTGTTTTATCAAAGCATGTGCATTTATCTGGGAAATAGTCAAGTGGATGAATTGTAGCCTGGCACTAGTACTAACAATTTTGCCATACCACAATCTCACTTACCCTCGGATATTATAGGGGTTATTTATCAAAGTCTGAATTTATCTCAATATTTTCTGCTACTATCTGCTCTGGTTTTTTACACTTATTTATTATTACATTTTCCCTAAAGTTTGCTTTGTGGGAAAATATCATATTTTCACGATTTTTTCAGATTTTTCATCCGATTTCGATTCTGATTTTTGTCCGAAAACTTCGGGGTATTGCATGAAACCCAGCTCACATCAAAAAATCATTGGGATTTCTCCCATTGACTTATATTCAACCTCAACAGGTCTGAGATACTGGATTTTTTGATTCAGACTTTTCCATCCTTGAGGTTTAATAAATTCCAAAAAAAATAGTGATTTTTTTATAAGTCTGATTTTATGATTTTTGCATTCGGAGTTTAGTAAATAACCCCCTTAGTCTTAGGTAAAATTACATTAATCTTACCCCTAGTTTACAGTTTATATGAAAGAGTGGTCCCAACATTTACAAATTGTTACAAAAATTGTAGCAGCAACTGAAAACGTATTTGTGCATACTGCAAGCAAAGGGATATCAATTATATGAGCTACCCTACATATACAGATGAGTTGGCCTTATGCAGGTACTTGGCTATTGAGCGCCAATTAGGTATGTGGGGTACAATCTGCTAGATGTGCCAGGTTTTTCCTGTCTTTAATAATGAAGGATATGAATGTACTCCCTCTGTCTATTTGACACAAAACCACACAAGCAATGAAAGCATTTGTAATTAACACATTATAATCTTTACTTCCTTGTGTTCAATCCTACTTATTCTGAAATCTGCTGTTTCTACCCAGTAGCTGTTCTGAAGCACAAATAATTTGGAAACAAACCAAAGAGAGAAACCAGCATGCCCAACACATGCAATTTCTCTTAACAGCAAAATTATTCTGAGGTGGAACTTGGGCTGCCACTTCTATTCTGTTTACATGCCTGGGCTCTATGCTTCAATTTGTACTGACTCATCTAAACTAGTCCTGGGAGGGATGTACAGTACAATTAAGTTTAATTCTCTTCAGATGGAATAGGACCCCCAAGTTTATGCAATTAAACCTTTTCTTTTCTTTATAAACTGTCACATCAACTGAAACTTAAAATCAGGCTTGTCAAAACAAAAACCACTTTAGAAGCAAAACCAGTCAACACGCTTTGTTTTTCAGTGGGTATTTTAGACTTTCCTTTCTTAGCTTTTCTTTAATTCAACCTTCATACGACTTCAAGTGGGCACTTGTGTGAGGCCCAAACAGAGGGGCTGTATTTTCACTACTATTTTTTCTTCTAAATGTCATGGTGGCACAGTGGTACTATTGCTTTCTTTGATTTTGATTATGCCCATCTGCATGGAGGGACCAGATAATGGGAGCTCCTTTTTAATAGACCCAACAAGATTAAGTATAGGCCATCCAGGAGGAAGTTCAAAACAGCCTAGAATATTTGAACTGTCATTTTTATGATGATTTTCACCCCTGGATACAAAAGGATCTTGGCCTTTCGTGAGCCCACTTTAGTGAATCTTTAATTCCTGACAAAGATACAATGAGATTTGCAAATTGTTAATGTGCTGCCATTAGTTAAAAATGAGTTTGTGCCAGCATGGTGTATGTGCATTAGATCTTACCAGACAATTTTGTGAAGAACAGGAACTTATACCTTGAGGCTACTGTGCATTTGATTCACTAAAGAATTTGATATAATCCTATACAAGGTAACTGTTTACCTATTTACTATATACATATACAAAGATAGCGGTACACCTCACGCCTCGTGCCATTCAGTTATTGGAGGGGGAGGAGATGCATTTGAAAGTGGAACTTAATGGCCAATTTTAATTTCCAAATTCTGTAGCTGTAAATCATTCCTAGAGAGCAAGAGTGGGCATAGTTATGTTATTAAATGAGAATAAAGTTATCAAAGCTGCTACCCCTGCAAATGCCCTAAATTTTTTACTAACCACTCAGTGCAGATCCAGTGATCGGAGTTCACAACAGCCATCTTTGTCTTTGTGTGTTCTTCCGGCGCTTCGTCAATTTACGTCAATTTCGTCGTATGCGCAGTTGTCGCAAACTGGGAAATTGCTCCAACTGCGCATGCGCCGCCACGCCGGTCTCATTCTCAGATTACCAAAGACTCGGAAGATGGCTGCCGTGAACTCCGATCCCTGAATCTGTACCGAGCTGTACGTAAAAAGTTATGGCCATTTAAAATAACTTTATTCTCCTTTAATAACAGAACTATGCCCACTCTAGGGGGGGGGGGGTGGGGGGCCTCTGTGGGGTAGGGTTTTTTTTAATAAGGGGTCTGATTCTCCTTTAAAAGAACTAGAATAGTGTATACTTGCTTCTCCTTAGTCTCATATATTTTATACCACGCTGGAAAACTGGCCACTAGAAGGTCTCATGAAAAAGAGGACTATTGCAGTAGATTTTTACTTATACCAGGGACCATATCTCCCACCTGCTCCCCTCTGCATATTGTTAAAGATGGAGCCATCTCTGTTTTAAAATGAAGTGGATGGGGGTTGATCTTATATTGGGTGTAGAACATATGTTTACAACCATACTACAGAATGTGAAAATCACTTTCATTTTCATGGAGAATGAAATGGCTCACTAATGAAAATCTAAAGAGCCTCATTATATTGATAGCAGATTTCATTGTGGAAATAGCTTGAGGTATGCTTTAATGTCTATGGGTATACCGGCAAGGTACATAAAGATATATTGGGAGCCATGTGTTTAGGGCATGCGGCAGTATTTGTGCATGATTATATCGTTATTCAAAGCTGCATATGTTCAACTCTGCAGATGAGGTGTTGTTTGAATCTATCCAGCGCTGTTTGGCTAACACCCATAAAAAACAATAGCTACTACAACACCCACGTTGACTTTTGATGCACCTTCTCAATTTTATAGCAAGGTTACTTAATACCAACAAGAAAAAGCTGTAGTTAAGTCACACATGGGTTACTGTACCAGAAATGTGTTGACTGATACAGCCCCTGCAAATTAAATGCAAACAGTCGCCACCACATGTAACTTTTGTAGTTGGTAGGGTGAAAAGTCAGTATGTAAAATGTGCTACCTGCTTGTTTTCATGACCTTTTAAAAACTGGCTTTGATGGATGGAAACTGAAATGTAAAATAAATCAACATGAAAACTATTAAAAGTTGTGTTCATTCACTATGAACATTAATTATTATCCATTCTCTACATTTATACAGATTAGTGCAAGTTGCTGTATTGCTTCGTGACTACTCTATTGCTGAACAATATTTTCCTTTTACTTAATGGTATTGAACTTTACCCCCAATGGTGTTTTACCTGATTTGATCCAAATATAGTACAAAACTTTGATACATTTATAAAATAAAGTTAATTGATACTGGGTTATCTAAGATCCATTAAAAGGTTTTGGGTTATTAGCAAGTGAGGCATTGACAGAGAATAGATTTTTTGAAACAACTGATTATGGCAGTCAGCACTGTTTTTTTTTTTGGAGAATATAGTTTTAGATAATAGATACCAAACATGTGCAGTGCCATAAGCACTAGTGATGGGTGAATCTGTCCCGTTTTGCTTCTCTAAATAATTAGCGAAACGGCGAAAATTCACAAATGCATTGAAGTCAAGGGGAGTCAAGATCATTTTGACATGTGCCAATTTTTGCCGTGCAACTATTTTGCATTTTTTCACCAGCAAATTTTTGATGCAGTTTAGAGAAACATGGAAATTCACCGCACATCCATGCCTGCCGAATTAATTCGCCCTTCACTAATGAGCACTATCATAATTTTTATTGGGCTGGTACTTACAGTATATAAATGGATTAGGAGCACTACTTTCTATACTACCTTTCTCACCAGATATGGCATCCAGCCAGCTGCAGCAGAATAGTGATAAATACTCCACAAACCGGACATTGGTGTTGAGAAAAAGTACATTTGAAAGAGCTGCTCATTAATGGTAGATCCCCTAATTAAACTTCTTTAAATGCAATACAATTTGCCCCTTTAATGGATTTGTTTGTGAGCTTTAACATTATAAAGAATTCTATGGTCAGCAACTTACTTAAATAAGTATCTAGTATCTAAAACACATCATCATGGATCAAATAATTCTAATAACTGGTCCTGGGAAGGAGATTTTAAACAGGGCAAGAAATCAACCTTAAAAAACTACTGAATGTTAATTGATCTGCTGCTGAAACAGATGACAGGTAACTAGCCATGGTTATCCCTTAATATTTCTTCCTAATAAGAATCACAACTGGATTGTTCCATTCTTTACACGTGAACAGGGGTCACCGGGTATAATAAAGATCCCACTTTCTGAATACAGCAAAACAGTTCACATACAACAAATGAAACCATGGTGCTGCCAATTCAACACTCGCATGCAGGTGAGAAAATTGTGGTTTCGTGACCTTAAATTTGGAAGCCAGGGGCTACTGTCAGAAGATTGATTCCTTTACAGGAACTTACAGCTGCAAACCATGAAAATCCTATCTTTCTCTTGGTCATCAGAAATTCTACAAAGAATATACTGTATATATATATATATATATATATATGTATAGTATACAGAAAAAAAATGCTTGACTGCAACACAGTGGCATATTTCATTTTTCAGAAACAAAAAACAGTTATTTCTCTTATTGGGGATGGAAGAACCCTTTAGGAATATTCAATTGCCATGCAGCAAATTATCCTTAGTGCAATGTCCAATAACATTACTGATTCCAATGCATTTGTAAAAAAAAAAGCTCATTGACTTCAATGCATTTTGAACCCTAAAACCCTCTCTAACCTTTGCCAACTGGCTAAGCACCATGTTGAATGATGCATTTAATGTCAGTGAGACACTAGTTTGATAATGCCCTATGAGTTGGGTTAATGCCAGGTCCTGTGGCTTCCAGTCTTGAATAAAGTGCAAAACAAGAGTGCAACACCTGCAGGGAACAAAGGAACCCCAACAGTTACAGAATGCTTTGTGACAAGCAACACTTGAATTGCTCACCAAGTATTCTTTATGGTCATTGTGGTTATTCGTGTGGGCTGATTGAAAAGATGTACACTAGAATGCAGATTGGAATGGAGAGGGGAAAAAAGAAAAATATCAAAATAGGTGATTCTATGCATTTGACGAAGGAGGAAAACAAAAGATACATCAAGGGGCTGAAATACAAGAAAACAATATGATTAAGAGGGGAGCAGTGTAGGCGGAAAGGAGGTGAAGAAGAGATAAGTATAAAAGTAAAAAAGGAAGAGACACAGAAGAGAAGAAACCGTCTGACATTACATATTGATGGCACAAAAGAGACATCATTAAAAGCTGATCTATTTAAAGGAACTGCTGTTTTTGGTAAGGCATTTGACCTGACTTCAATTATCAGAAGGACCCTTGATAGGTAAAACAAAATTACAAAACAAAGTAATTATTGAACCTTTTGGTATCATGAATGCTATTATTGAATTGCAACTTCCCACCATCACGCCAGAGGGGGGATGCAGGAACATATACTTTACAACAGCAAGAAGGCCATAGGTTGGAAACCCCCATATTATTTGCTTACCCAAATGGGGCTTTTAGCCTCCTATATTGCCAAGGGACCCTTGTTCTCTAACTCCAGATATGCCTGTATTTATATATACCCTTTGATGTAAAAGTTAGTCACATTTGGAAAATGTTTTAATTATTTACGTGAAATTGAAACCTTTAAAGAAAGTCATTCTCCTTTGTCTCCCCCCTTCCCATGTAGTGTTTCTTTATTATGTGCTTCAATGTGTTTATTTTGATGTTGTCAGAATGTGTCAGGAAGTTTGGTGAAGAAAAGTGTTTAATTAGATCATCACCAACTGTTTATAGGAGGTCAACACATCTCGATTTTCTTTTCCAGAAGCCAATGTATGAATAGAAAAATGTGGGGAAATTGACAGTATGTGTTGTCATTTTGCATTAGATGGATATCAAACAGAGCAGTGCCAGTGATTATGGAAATATCTGACGTTTTCTAAGTTGTCAGCGTGTTCTTTACGCTAAGTTGTTTTTAAGGAAACAGGTAAACACATATTCCATGGAATGGTGAATAGTGGAAAGCATAATTATGTGAAAGGCATTAATGGGCCCAGCAAGTTCACATTGGTGGCCCCTGTTGGGATTGATAGGTGCAATTTAATAAATACAGTTGAAAGGAGTTTAAATGCTATTATTAAGGTGACACTGGTCTTCTATTAAATAAAATAGTGGTATCCTGATAAGAGAAATGTTATATAGGGTCGCATGAGTTGACTGTGCACCCAAAATAACATTATAGTATCCCACAATGATGCTGTTTTTCAGCTTGGGGGCAGACCTTGCAAAAACTTTTTTTACATTTAAACAATAAAAGTAGCTATGTAGCAAACCAGTTACAAACTACAGAGAAACAATAGGCTCAAGGGTCCTACAGCAAACTCCTATTCGCTCCACAGTCACCAGTGTATGTGGAAATGGTGCTGTGGGGTTGGGTGATGGGGAGATTATTTGACTAATATGTGATTCATCTCTGTGTTCTCCAAAGAGAAACACCCAAAAGTATTCCAGCAGCTTCCTAAAACTACACTATGCTGCACTATACAAGTGTTGGCAAAATGTTCCCTATTGATAAGTGCATTAGCTATTGTTGCTGCTTTTTCTTGCACCATAAAATGTTTTTTTTAAAAATGTTTTATTAAACATTTTTTGCTCCATTGAGTTTTATATTAATGTGGTCTACGTACATGAAAAAAGATAAGATAGTCCTGTACAAAATGTAAGTTCCATGCAGAAGTTGGTTGCAGAGATGGGAGTGTAAGAATGTGACCTGCCTGTTCCTTACCTCAACCCAAGTGAACCCCTGTGGGATGAATAGGAACACCGATGTGAGCCAGGTCTCATCCCTAACATCAGTTCCCACCCTTTTATATATAAATAGAAGCAAATGGCACCAACAATGTATCAACATCTAGTGGAAGGACTTTCCAAGTGAGCAGAGGGTACATGCTGTTTCAGCAGCAATGTCCGACTACATATTAATGTTCTTGATTTTGGAATGAGATGTTTAATGGGCAGATAAGCACATATTTTTTTGCCATAAAGTGTATTTTTGTTTAGTTGCCAAATGATTGCCTTAGTATGGAATTAGCTTTGAAGACATTACTTTATGGGGGGAGGGTTATTTATCAAAATCCGAATGTATCTGACTTTTTAGGATAAAAAAAGTCAGACGAAAATAGAATCCACGATTTGACCTTATTTATTACTAAAAAAGCATGACTTAATCGGATTGGGGAAAAACTTGATAAAAGTCTGCGAAAACCCGAATCCCTTGATTTTTTGGGCTTTTTCTGAAAAGCCCAAATTTTTCAGATTTTTTGCCACAAAAACTCAGAAATAGTCGGGTTTTCGGGCTTATTTCAGCACAGAAACTTCCAAATAGGATAGGGACCTCTCTCATTGACTTATATTCAACCTCAGCAGGTCTAAGATGACAGATTTTCAGATTCTGACTTTTTGCAGCCTCGGGTTATAATAAATGTCAAAAAAGTTTTTTCGATTCGGATTTTATAGTAGCATTTGGACTTTAATAAATAACCCCCTATGTGTGGTTGACACATAATTTTAGCAATATTGCTTGTGGTACAACAGAAAAAATCCTTCCACATTGACACTTCCCCTCAACCCAAACTGGAAAAGCAATTACAGTACTTCTTGTTCATGGCTTTCATGGCTTACGTGTATTCATTTCTACAGAATACAGTATATAATAAATACATTTGGGATGACTTTGACGTAGTTGGCCAGCTTAAATATATTGCAATATATGGACCAACAATCCCTGTCTTGTTTAAAGGGTAAGGCATTTTTCAGTAGCAGTATGCACAAAATGTCTTAAATATATTGATAATGGGTTGAGTGCAGAGGACTCTTGTATTTGTCTATATATAATAAATAGGGTTCAGTATCCCTAAATGAATTTCCTTAAATTCATTGTCTGTTGTTTGATTATTGTGGGTAGTAATGTTTTGCGAATATTTAGTCCATTCTATAGACTGATAAAGTCTAGAAATAAGTCTAGAAAATGATGATAAGGGAATTTTAAAGCTGCATGTGTTATTATTAAAAAAGGTACAGTGAGAAATGTTCCAAGCTCTTTCAATATAAAGTCTTTTATTTAACCAAAGTTGCAGGTCTCTCTGAAGTGTACATGAATTCTCTCAACTCAATGAAAATTCAGTTTAAAGTCTGAATCTTAAAATTGTTTTATTTTAGAATACATTTTTATTGGTGACCTGAATATAATGACATTCACTAAGTCCCAAGAGTCACCCTACACCAGGATTTACTATGGCAAGGTTGAATTTGTAGACTCTGCCTTACAGTGTCCCTTTTGTATCTACTGATGCTGTTTCTGTGATACCTCCTGGCAGTATACAATTACTCTATGGAATACCTACCAGTGCAAATCCCTATAAGAAAAAATAATAAACATCTGATCTGATGTCAGGACCTTACAGGCACTCCTAATCATTTTTTTTAGTTGGTCCTCAGTTTTTACTGGATTCATTCCAATAATCCTATGGTAATGTAATGGTCTTTCTTTCCATTTCTGAACAAAAGAGCTTTTCTTGTCCGATGAGCTGTCAAGTTTATCCAAATATCCTCAGCTCCCAACTAGGCTTTTTTTAATGATATTTCCAAGAAAAGGACACTTTGTATCTTTAAACTAGTATACACCATTAAAGCAAAAATAAAACTAAGGCTGAGTTGCCAAGAATAACTCATTCATGTCAAATGGAGTGTCTGGGCCAGTAAGCGAGCATCCTGTGCCACGTGCTGAAAATCAACAATTGTCTGAACCCCCATGCGAAGAAATTATATGTAAAGAAAACATTCAACAGTTATACACTTGAATATGGAATACCTAAGTGGGATTTTCCTTGCTTTTGCCTAAGAGCCAATTTTAGCTAATTTTGTTGACAATGTTCAAATAAATGTCAACTAGCAATCCTCAACATCTTAGGAGTTTTGGTTGTTGTTGAGAGGTATTGCTTCATAACTTCTCTTGATCCCATGTAATCACAGTCAAGCTTCATGCACTAAAAACATCCAGTTTGCTGATATCTTCCCATGGGTGATTAATTCATAGTTTTATACAGGCCCGGATTTGTGGAAAGGCCACCTAGGCCCGGGCCTAGGGCGGCAGGATTTTAGGGGGGCGGCATGCTGCCCAACCACACCCACGTTGGTTCAAAAACACTGGGAATGTGCTGGAGATACAATAATTTTTTACATTTCCTATTGATGATGAACATTTGCACGAATAAAGGGGAGGGGTCAGGGGCGACGAAAGGCAGTGGGCCTAGGGGCGCCCACTATGTAAATCCGGCCCTGGTTTTATATGGGTGCTTATATGTGAATGAAATGGTATATTGGTGCTATATAGAAAAAATGATAATGCTGTATTAATAATACATCATTAAATTCAGATGCATTTAAAATGAAAGCTATAATTTTTCTTCATCTGCTTTTCTTAATATCAATACATCATATTGTTTTCCTAAAGCCTTATCCTTATCTGACCTTCAACGTATTTGATTTTCTTTTTCGACCCTGGTTAAGCAAACCTGATCATTTTAAAAAGAGCTTGACTATGTGAACCTACAAACCTACAAGATTAATTATATTTCAAACACTTTGATCAGTTGACCAAGCATATTTAAGGATCTCCTCTTTATGGCTAGTGATGGGCAAATCTGACCCGTTCCGCTTTGCCCGAAATTCGCGAAACGGAGACAAATTATTTTTGACTTGTGACATATTGTGCGACAAATATTTCATGCGCGACAATTTTTTTCACTAGTGATGGGTGAATAACTTTGCCTGGCGCAAATTTGATGTGAATTTTGCGTTTTGCCGCCGCCAAATTAATTTGCGGAAAAAAATTATTTGGATGCCTGTCCGAAAAGTTGCTTTTTTCGCCGGCATCAAAATTGACTTGACCGACTTTTTGGACACGTGTCAAAGAATTGACACGGACATCAATTTTTGAGTTTCACAAATTTTTCGCCATCTTGCGGGGAATCCCAAAGTTTTCACTGGATTGAAACGGAAGAAATACGCCCATCACTATTTTTCACCCATTAAAGTCTATGGGCGTCATTTTTGTGGTGAAACTTGGAGAAACTTGGTTGTACAAAAAAAGCATTGAGTCTGCCACAGGCAGAACATATTTTGATATTTCAGTGGGCCTCTTGCGTTTCCACAGACACTGATTATTGTGAGAAATAGTGATTCACTTACAAGTACAAGGGTTATTACATAATCAGTTATAATTGAATCCCACCAAAATGTGCTAAACCACAATTAAAAGAATTTACAAAACATTACTCTTTCCATAGTAAAGAAACTAGCCCAGTTTTCTTCGTATGCCACTGAGCCATAATTTCCACTAGATATTCACTCATAAATGTCTATATGTAACCTAATTAGAATGACTGATTGACTGAAAATAAACCTCTGCCTTCCCCTGAGCCTGTGCAGTATTTAGATGGAGCCTTGTAATAACAGCCAAGAGTCAATGTCCCAGTCCAAGCCTAAAAAAAACCACAGGTGCACTCACATTGGCACTACAGAATGATTAAGCCCCTGAATGTACATGAAGCCCCTCACTTCACTGAGCCATAAAACTTTTTTATGGGGGGTTGGTGAAGAGGAAACTGTGTGTAAGGTTTCCAGTTTATTCTGCATGGTCATTCATAATTGCACTTGTTTCTGACAGCTACATGATAATTAAATAGGGGCTTTGGGTCTGTTTTCTATAAACTACCCCCACCAAAAATACATCTGGCTTTTAGCGGTGAAGAACTCTGGAAGTATGTAATTGCCTGTCTAGCAATAATGTCTTTGCCATCCATGGGACTTTAATTTTGTCGCTGCATCGGGGAGTAAAGCCAGGGAGGCATAAGATCATTAACAGATTGTCTGACCTGGACTAAAATTCCCCTTAAAGCTGGCTGGCCCAAAGTTGCTTAAAAGCTTCATGTCAGAAGGTATATTACTGCAAAGCCATTAAAAAAGTAGCTGTAATAAAGCTGTTATTTTAAATGCTAATGGCAATGGTTGATTACAAGTTGGAACGGGTTTCTGGACCCTGTTAATAATTCTTGTTTAACTTCTTTATATAATGGAAATCCATTATCAAGAAAGCTCCAAATTATGGAAAGGCCGTCTCCCATAGACTCCGTTTGATCAAAATAATCAACATCTTCAAAAATGATTTCCTTTTACTCTGTAATAATTAAACAGTACCTTGTACTTGATACAAACTAAGAAACTACAACACAGAAACTAACATAGCATCAGATTACTGTATATTACAGGCCAACCTCATTTTCTGCTTGTAAATATGCGACAACCCCTAAGCTTAGCTTCTCAACAGCTGCTCAGAGCCGGCTGAGCATGTGAATTTCACAGACACTTTCCAAGATGGTGACCCCCTGTGACAAGTTTGAAGTCCTGGATCATTGCCGCTGTTGGCAAGATGGAACTTTTGCTGGTGCTATTTTTAGCCACATTCATTTTTAGGGTTTAGTTCTCTTTTTCCCTCTTTCTCTTTCTGCACTTCCTTTTCTTACCACTCTGTATGCTTTGTACCTATTTTTCTTTCCCCCTTCCCTTTTTTTTTTATTTCACCCTCCTCTACTCTATTTATCTTTCTTCTTCCTCTATACCACTGCCCACCTGCTGCAGGGTTCAATGTGCAAACAATAATAAAAATATAATGTATAGAAATGATCTGCTTGCCCACAATTTGCCTCATGTTTTGTTGTACACAAAACCATAATCCTTCTCCTAGCTCCTGTGACACTTCCCTTCCTATGATTAATGAACTTCCTTGAGCCTAGTCAAGTGAGTGGAAACAGCTAACCACAACTGTAAAGAAGATCTCTGACTTTACTCTGCACAATTTACTTGTCCAATCCTGCCAAAGCATCCAGAACTATTTACCTTGACATCATTTCATATGCTGAACGAAAACATTGCAGTTTGTGGGGTAGTAAAAAAAGGTAATTAAATGAGCCTGTTCTACCAATTAGTTGCCTAATTGGGCAACCCTGAGTTTTAATTACTTGCCTAAAGCCTCATTTTATGTGCCTTGTGCCAGAAATTAAGCAGGCAGGCTTTATGAAAGCCAGATACTGGCACCTGGGAATAACTTTGTGATAGTGTGAAGGCAGAGCTGCTGCAACAACACAACAACATAAAGATCCCTAATTGCAATTTAACATAGCACCTGGGTTCATTTGACCGACTTATAGCTGTTTGCCACAGTGCTACGGCTAATGCTTTTATCCTGCTGGAGTGTTTTTGTCCACATGTGTAACATATATACTGTATTTTTATGAAAAGGAAAATATCATCACATATTAGAACACCGCAGTGTTTACATTTACATTTAATCACAGACAGCCTTGAACAGGGCCGTTAAGTTTCAGGCTTGAGTATACATGGTTCTGCAGGGTATATAGTGTTTTATTCCTTGATATTGTTTTCTGTTCTCAGTTAACTTGCCATGCTTTATAATCTGCTGCTTGCAATTTAAGATAATGGGTTCACTCCAAATTTTTATCACTGAATAAAAGTGGCAACCAAACCATGGGAAAGGCTGCCAATTGCTTCTCGTTGACTATGGGAAACACTTGGCTCATCTGATCAACTATCATTTATTTAAAAAAAAAATTTTATATATATTTATATATATCACATATGATCTGACACAACACAACTGTCGGATAAAGACGAAACGTGCGGCGTTCACATCTGAAAGTCGTGTCAACTCCAATTTTTATACAAGCATTAAAGTCAATGGGCACCCAAATAATTCGGAGGAGCGGCAATATTTATGCTCTTGACTATTCTGATGCGCGGCCAATTTTTTTTACATAGCAGATTTTTTGCTGGAAAATTTTCGCCGCAGATTCGCAAATTTATTCACCGGCGGGGAAACATGGAAATTTTCCGCAAATTAACGACTGTCAAATTCACTAGTAGATATGTGTATATAAGTGGATATGTGCAACACATTCACTTTCAATGGGGTGTTAGAATTTAGCACAGCTCAGCAGCAGAACTGAGCACTAACACCTATCTGGATTGTTAGAGCATGATGCAAATCTTTTGCATGGACTGATATTTATTTTCAACATTAATTTATTGTTTCCAGTGTGGAAAATATATTGGTAATATCTTACTGAGCAGTAGCTAAACTTACCGCTTGTTAAAAATGAGCCATAATTGTTAAACAGACAAAATATTCTATACCAGCAGTAAACAACGCCTTCAGACTTAACAGTCTATTTCTAAATAAATACTACTTATAAACAGGGTGTGCTTTCCTTTCAACAGTCTCCCAAAAACAGGCAAACAACCTCCAAAGAAAAAAAATGTGGGCGCATTTCTGCATGCTATACATTTACAAATTTCCGCTTTTGTAACGCAAGATATGTTATCAGCAGTCACAGAGAGCCACATTGTTTTGTTTTGCTATTTAGAATGAAAGATTTGTAACAAACTTAGAAGGCCCATTGTGAGGCAGGAAAAAAAGAAGCAGCAAAAATTTATGAGGATAAAGACTGATGACAGGTGGGGTGGAAGCTGAAACACGAACTCTAACGTTTCTGGAAATAAAGATTTGTTACAGCTGGTTTTGATATGGCTGAATACAGAGATGCTGGCATGTGTACATTATCACTTTATACTGCATGCTGGAAATAATTTATCATACACACTGGGGCTATGAACTGGTTGTAGATTTGTGAATTGACCTTTCTTAAACCTATCACAATGGCCTTGAGATGAGTTAGGAGTTATTTAGAATATATTTATTTCCATTTGAGACTAGAAAACATTTTTCAAGATTGCAATGGTAGATGTTTTTTGAATGAATGATCCCTATATTGTCAATGAAAATCTCAGTTACAATAAGGACATCTTGACTGAGAGCCAAGCTCCATCTTTATGCATTCTTACAGACATGCTAAAGAAAAATTTCTACTCTACATTAAACTCCCTGAATTCCAGCTCTCTTTTTATCATGCCCCTCTTTGACTAGTATATCATCCTATTAACTAACCTCGCCTGACATAATAGTGTATATCAACCAATCAGTCATTCTCTAAAATTCCACAAAACCATTGTTTTACTTGTTTCCACTAACCTTCTGGATAGAGCTGCTTTAATTGACCTGGAAAGATGTTTTGATCATGCATACGATGGTGGTGTGAGGCCAAATATTTTTCAACTGCACATAACATGGTAAATCTTTAAGGCAAGGTAGAAACAAGGTGTAGTTATGTTTTTTTTTGTTAATATTTTTTTTGCCCACAGTCATATCATCAAAGACTGAGGATGAAGTGGTGAGCTACCACTTTTTAATCGTACAGTAACTGTAAATTTCCCTAGTGTGCCATAATCCTTAAGCATTACGTCTGTTTTACAATAGTGATGGGCGAATGTATTTGCCAGGCGCAAATTCACAGCAAATTTCCGTGTTTCATAGCTGTCGAATATATTTGCGAAACTGGTGCGAAAAATTGCCAGCAAAAAATGATGCATTCAAAAACTTTGACGCCGGCGCCAATTTTGCCGCTGTCGACAATTTCGACGTGCCCAATAGGCATTTCATATTCAAAAAGTCAAAAAGAGATATCCGTTCTTCACCATTCTTCTACTATAAGTTGGGCTTTCCTTAACTTTTGTATTAACATATACTACATGAACAACAAACATATACTTAACTTTATATCCTGGTGGAATATATTATGTATGTATACCATATACATACCTGTACAGGTATGGGACTTGAAATCAAAAATGCTCGGGACCTTTGGCTTTCCATAATTTTGATCTTCATACCTTAAGTCTACCAGAAAATCACCTAAACATTAAATAAACCCAATAGGCTGGTTCTGCTTCCAATAAGGATTAATTATATCTTAGATAATGTGCAAGGCACAGTTTTATTATTACAGAAAAAAGAAAATAATGTTTTCATATTTGGATTATTTGGATAAAATGGAGTCTATGGAAGATGGCCTAATTTGAAGCTTTCAGGATAACGGGTTTCCGGATAACGGATCCCATATCTGTATTTCATTTTAAAAATAACTAAATAAAATAACTTAATACACTGCTAGAATGATCTAAAGATTTTGTTATTATTCATACAAATAAATTCTAATTATGATGAAAAATGAAAAGCTATAACCACATGAGCTTGGATCTAGGCGAATATATTTGAGGTGATATGATTATCAGAAAATCAAAGGTAAACCTTAACATTGCTGTATTTGCAAAATAGGCACAGACAGTTGGAGGCTGTAGGTTGTCTGTGGTGTTTAAGGTTGTAATTTAACAACATCTGGGCCTCTACTTGCCATCACTGTTGTAAAGGAATATTTAAAGACTAAAACCAAAAAAAAGAGAAAGAAAACCACAAATTGGATATTTGCTCCTGAATAGAAAGAATAAAACTGTGAAAAACTTGTATCTTTGGAAAAAAATCTATTGTCCTTGGTACACACATTGGACACATCTCAAAAATGGGATTTTACTGAGGTTGAAATTTGACATTTTCATCATGTGGAAACAATTTTACTGCATCTTATTTTTTTTATATGCTTCTTCAGAATATCAAGTTTGACAATTTTGAGGGATGGTCCCAACTCAAAGGAATCTGTTATTGCTTTATTAAGCTGCTGTATTTAGATTTTTGTAGAACTTTTGTTATACGAGGTGATATTCCTAGTAATAACGGGAGATGAAGTGTAACCAGGGTTGTATTGGGGGGGTCAGGGCCCATGGGGCTGCCACATCAGGGCCCCCCTCAGGGGCCACCTCCCCAGTCGCAGACCTCCCTCCCCAGCAAACCCTCCTCTGCCCTGTCCAACCGCCCTCACGGCTCTCATTTTATGGGAGGGGCAAGTGGTTGAAGTGGGCAGGGCAAGTGGGCGGTTTGGGCCAGGCATGCAGGCAGAGGTTCAACCAGTCCAACACTGAGTGTAACTTTCTATATGGAAATGTTCTAGTAGACCTTTAAGTCTTATGGCACACAGCGTTTTGATTGCTGGGATCCCTTCCAGGAAAATCTACAGCAAACAAAATATTTTACATTAACGGACAAGGAAAAACCATATTGGCACTGACTATTATAATTTATGAACTATGCTCTGATTTGCTACATAGCTATTGGCCTGAATCAGTTGGATGTTTCAGACAACAGGTTAGTAAAGTTTATTGGATTCAGTTACTAAACTAGATTTTGAACTTGTTTAATACATTTTTCAGGCAGGCCGGGATATGTGGAAAGGCCACAAAGGGTTGGGCCTAGGATGGCAGGATTTTAGGGGGTGGCATGAGATATGATAGTTTTTAAAAATTTCCCATGTGCCAATTCCCAACACCCTGGACCCAATGATAAAAATTTGCACATGTGCATGAATGAAGAGGAGGGGACAGGGGCGATGAATGGCAGTGGGTCTAGGGGCACCCACAATGTAAATCCAGCCCTGAATATAGGTGATGGAACTCACAAGCCAATAAATAAAAAATGTGCTGCTATAAAAAAAGAGAAAACAGAAAATATATGAGGATAATATTAATATAAGATGGCATAAATGTGGTCCAGTTGAACCGGTATTATTCCTCAGTACATGTCATGTTAAGATTACGGTAAAAGCACAACTTCTCTAATATTTTTAGCTACACTGGTGACAAATAAGCTTTCTTTTCCAAGGTGCTTTTACACATCTGCCAGCAGAACTATCTGGACCAGAATATCCATACAACTGTATCTGCCAACAATAATGGCCAACATGCAACTGAAAGAAGCTGGGGAGAGTTGTTCTGATCATGGTGAACTGTCCTCCCCTAATGTACTGGAAGCAAATGCCAAAAAAGAAGATATGTTTACAAAATTATTAAAGAGCTATTGATAGAATGAAGCTGCAAGCCCTGTCCAACTCTCAGAGAGCTATTGAGGGATGACAGCCTCCAGAAGGTACGAATGTGATGAAAATGAAGCACATATGCTTCAGTGAAAGAAGTGAGTCTTGGCATTCTTTGTGAGTGGGTGTATTCTTGTTTGTAGAATTATATCACAACAAAGGCAGTACTATTCCTAAATGACAAATTCAAGATGTCAAATGTCTAAAGGTAGAAACACAAATAAACATATGTAGTAATTAATTTGAATATTGTTCAGAGACATAAAGCAGAGCCAACAAAGTTATATGTTTTTATGAGAGAAAATTGTATAATTTAGGACTGGACAAGGGATTGGACATTTTCAAAAATATATTATGTGTTTTTTTTGTGTGAAACATTAATCAAGTTAACAAAAAATCGCTCTGGAACAAATTTTAAAAATATGGAAGTTTCAGCAATTTGGTATGGCGTTTCGACATATACAGTCAGAATATAGGGGTCACTGGTGGAATGGATGGGCGAATCTGTGCCGAATTTACATGAAGTAAATAGGGGTCAAAATAATTTTGACACTCATCAATTTTCAAGCGAGCGATTATTTTATACGCACAACTATTTGGTCCAAATGAATTAAAGGGATCCTGTCATCGGAAAACATGTTTTTTTCAAAACGCATCAGTTAATAGATCTAATCCAGCAGAATGTGACTTGTGCTTGCACTTTAGGAGAGAAATGCTTTCTGGCAGGTAGAGATGTCGCGAACTGTTCGCCGGCGAACTTGTTCGCGCGAACATCGGGTGTTCGCGCTCGCCGGAAGTTCGCGAACGTCGCGCGACGTTCGCCATTTTGGGTTCGCCATTGTTGGCGCTTTTTTTTGCCCTCTCACCCCAGACCAGCAGGTACATGGCAGCCAATCAGGAAGCTCTCCCTTGGACCACTCCCCTTCCCTATAAAAACCGAAGCCCTGCAGCTTTTTTTCACTCTGCCTGTGTGTGCTGAAGAGATAGTGTAGGGAGAGAGCTGCTGCCTGTTAGTGATTTCAGGGACAGTTGAAAGTTTGCTGGCTAGTAATCGTTTTGATACTGCTCTGTTATTGGAGGGACAGAAGTCTGCAGGGGTTTGAGGGACATTTAAGCTTAGGTAGCTTTGCTGGCTAGTAATCTACCTTCTACTGCAGTGCTCTGTATGTAGCTGCAGTGGGCAGCTGTCCTGCTTCTGATCTCATCTGCTGACTGCTGCAATAACAGTAGTCCTTGTAAGGACTGCTTTTATTTATTTTTTTGTTGTTTTACTACTACTACTACTACTACTACTACTACTACTACTACTACTACTATAAGAGCCCAGTGCTATTAGTCTAGCAGTGTTGGGGAGTGGGACTGGTGTGCTAATCTGCTGCTCCTAGTAGTTCAGCAGCACCAACTTTAATTTTTTTTTTTTAATATTCATTCTTTTTTTATTTAACTTTTTTTTTATTTTACTACCGCTGTAGTAGTGTATAAGTTGACCTTTTAGGCATTATTTGCCCTGTAGGCATTTTTTGCCCAGTGTGTTATTCAACCAACTGCTATCTAGCTGTGTGCCCGTGTTCACATTCTGTCTAAATATCCATAATATTACCGTCTCCAGAAAAAACACCGGAGTGACTTTTTTCAAGCAGCCATAATAAATTTTACGTAATCCGTATCCATCGCTGTAGTAGTGTATAAGTTGACCTTTTAGGCATTATTTGCCCTGTAGGCATTTTTTGCCCAGTGTGTTATTCAACCAACTGCTATCTAGCTGTGTGCCCGTGTTCACATTCTGTCTAAATATCCATAATATTACCGTCTCCAGAAAAAACACCGGAGTGACTTTTTTCAAGCAGCCATAATAAATTTTACGTAATCCGTATCCATCGCTGTAGTAGTGTATAAGTTGACCTTTTAGGCATTATTTGCCCTGTAGGCATTTTTTGCCCAGTGTGTTATTCAACCAACTGCTATCTAGCTGTGTGCCCGTGTTCACATTCTGTCTAAATATCCATAATATTACCGTCTCCAGAAAAAACACCGGAGTGACTTTTTTCAAGCAGCCATAATAAATTTTACGTAATCCGTATCCATCGCTGTAGTAGTGTATAAGTTGACCTTTTAGGCATTATTTGCCCTGTAGGCATTTTTTGCCCAGTGTGTTATTCAACCAACTGCTATCTAGCTGTGTGCCCGTGTTCACATTCTGTCTAAATATCCATAATATTACCGTCTCCAGAAAAAACACCGGAGTGACTTTTTTCAAGCAGCCATAATAAATTTTACGTAATCCGTATCCCTCGCTGTAGTAGTGTATAAGTTGACCTTGTAGGCATTATTTGCCCTGTAGGCATTTTTTGCCCAGTGTGTTATTCAACCAACTGCTATCTAGCTGTGTGCCCGTGTTCACATTCTGTCTAAATATCCATAATATTACCGTCTCCAGAAAAAACACCGGAGTGACTTTTTTTCAAGCAGCATTCTTATATTTTACGTAATCCGTATCCACCGCTGTGTATACGTTGACCTTGTAGGCATTATTTGCCCTGTAGGCATTTTTTGCCCAGTGTGTTATTCAACCAACTGCTATCTAGCTGTGTGCCCGTGTTCACATTCTGTCTAAATATCCATAATATTACCGTCTCCAGAAAAAACACCGGAGTGACTTTTTTTCAAGCAGCATTCTTATATTTTACGTAATCCGTATCCACCGCTGTGTATACGTTGACCTTGTAGGCATTATTTGCCCTGTAGGCATTTTTTGCCCAGTGTGTTATTCAACCAACTGCTATCTAGCTGTGTGACCGTGTTCACATTCTGTCTAAATATCCATAATATTACCGTCTCCAGAAAAAACACCGGAGTGACTTTTTTTCAAGCAGCATTCTTATATTTTACGTAATCCGTATCCACCGCTGTGTATACGTTGACCTTGTAGGCATTATTTGCACAGTGTTTTCTTCAAACCGCCATCTAGCTGTGTGAGCTTGTTCACATTTTGTCTAAATATTGATAATATTATCGTCTCTAGAAAAACCACTTGAGTTACTTTTTTTCAAGCAGCATTCATATATTTTACGTAATCCGTATCCACCGCTGTAGTAGTGTATACGTTGATCTTGTAGGCATTATTTGCACACTGTTTTCTTCAAACTGCCATCTAGCTGTGTGTATTATCGTTTCCAGAAAAACCAACTGAGTTTTTGTTGTTGTTGTTTTTTTAAAAATAATGCCAGGCAAAGGCAGGCCGCCACGCAGAGGCCGTGCTAGGGGCCGTGCTGCTATGCAATCCTGTGGCCCTAGCAAATTGCCCAGTTTTAAAAAGCCAATGACCCTGAACTCCCAAAATGCTGAAGAGGTAGTTGACTGGCTTACACAGCACACCCCATCCTCTACCGTTTCTAACTTTACCACAACATCCTCCTCATCCTCCACTGCTATGGCCACCCCACGTAACACTTCCTCCACCACCGGTGCCCCATCTTCACTGGAGTCAGAGGAGTTATTTTCCCATGAGTTTCTTGAACTGAGTAATGCGCAACCATTATTGGCAGAAGAAGATGAAGGAGATGAGGACGTTACACCAGATTTAATTCTGGCAGAGAACACGACAGAGATGGACATAATGATGAGTGATGAGGAGGAGGAGGAGGTCCCCGCTGCTGCTTCCTTCTGTGATGTGTCAGAAGAAATTGATGCATCTGAGGAGAATGATGATGAGGAGATTGATGTTTTGTGGGTGCCTAGTAGAAGAGAGCAAGAGGAGGGTAGTTCAGATGGAGAGACGGAGAGTCAGAGAGGCAGTAGGAGAATAAGACTTAGAAGAAGCAGGGAGGCCAGCCCGCAGGGATCAGTAGGGCAACAACATGTATCGGCACCTGTGTTCAGCCGGCCAACGCACCCGCCATTGCCGCCAATGCCGCCAACTTCTACTGTTACCGCCAGATCGCACACTTCCAAAAAGTCAGCAGTGTGGGATTTTTTTAATGTGTGTGCCTCTGACAAAAGCATTGTAATTTGCAATGAGTGCAGTCAGAAACTGAGCCTTGGTAAGCCCAACAGCCACATAGGTACAACTTCTATGCGAAGGCACATGAGCGGCAAGCACAAAGCACTTTGGGAGCAACACCTCAAAGGCAACAGGCAAACTAAAAGTCACACTCCTTCTGGTCCAGCATCTTACTGCTCTACCTCTGCTCTCCTTGACCCATCTGAACCACCCTCCACTCCGCCTTCCACCTTGACCACCTGTTCCCATTCCCAGTCATCTGCCACCAGCCAAGTTTCTGTGAAGGCCATGTTTGAGCGTAAGAAGCCAATGTCTGACTGTCACCCCCTTGCCCGGCGTCTGACAGCTGGCTTGTCTGCACTCTTAGCCCGCCAGCTTTTACCATACCAGCTGGTGGACTCTGAGGCCTTCCGCAAATTTGTAGCAATTGGGACACCGCAGTGGAAGGTACCCAGCCGCAATTTTTTTTCTAAAAAGGGAATACCACACCTGTACCAACATGTGCAGAGCCAAGTTACCGCATCTCTGTCACTTAGTGTTGGGCCAAAGGTCCATATGACTACTGACGCATGGTCCTCCAAGCATGGTCAGGGCAGGTATGTCACCTACACTGCCCACTGGGTGAACTTGGTAATGGCTGGGAATGGGAAGCAGGGAATGGGTAGCTCAACAACAACAACAACAGTGGAGTTGGTGTCACCGCCACGGATTGCACGCGGTTCTGCCACCACCTCTACTCCTCCATCGCTCTCTACCTCGTCTTCTTCCTCTTCTTCTTCTTACTCTGCTGCTGGGTCCTCCTTCTCCTCCTCCACACCTGTGCACCCCCAGCTCCCCCTAGGCTATTCGACGTGCCAGGTACGCCGTTGTCACGCTGTCTTGGGGATGACGTGCCTGGAAAGCAAAAACCATACCGGATCTGTACTCCTGTCATCTCTGCAGTCACAGGCCGATCGGTGGCTGACCCCACACCAACTGCAGATCGGAAAAGTGGTGTGTGACAATGGAAGCAATCTGTTGGCAGCGTTGAGACTGGGAAATTTAACACATGTGCCCTGCATGGCACATGTGTTAAATTTAATAGTCCAACGTTTTGTCTCCAAGTACCCAGGATTCCAGGACGTTCTCACCCAGTCCAGAAAGGTGTCGGCCCATTTCAGACGTTCCTACACAGCCATGGCACGCCTTGCTGACATTCAGCAGCGCTACAACATGCCAGTCAGGCGTTTGATTTCTGACAGCCAGACTCGCTGGAATTCAACGCTCCTTATGTTGGAACGTCTGCTGCAACAACAAAGGGCCGTCAACGAGTACCTTTTTGAACTGGGTGGTAGGACTGGATCTGCAGAGCTGGGGATTTTTTTCCCCCGTTACTGGGTGCTTATGCGCGATGCCTGCAGGCTCATGCGACCTTTTGAAGAGGTGACAAATATGGTCAGTCGCACCGAAGGCACCATCAGCGACCTAATACCCTTCGCTTTCTTCCTGGAGCGTGCCGTGCGACGAGTGACAGATGAGGCTGTAGACCAGCGTGACGAGGAGCTGGAAGCGCACGATTTATGGTCGCAATCACCAGAACGAACCCAGGCACCTGCTGCAACGCAGGGAGAGGTGCCAGAAGTGGAGTCAGAGGAGGAAGGTGGCTTTGTGGAGGAGGAGGAGGAGGACCAACAGGAGCAGGCTTCCCAGGGGGCTAGTGGTGACCTTTTGGGGACCCCTGGTCTTGTACGTGGCTGGGGGGAGGAGACCGTGGATGATGCAGTCCTTGATAATGAGGAAGCGGAGATGGATAGCTCTGCATCCAACCTTGTGAGAATGGGGTCTTTCATGCTGGCATGCCTGTTGAAGGACCCCCGTATCAAGAGGCTTAAGGAGAAGGACCTGTACTGGGTCGCAACGCTACTAGACCCTCGGTACAAGCATAAAGTGTCAGAAATGTTACCAACATACCACAAGTCCGAAAAGATGCGGCATTTACAAACCAGCCTGCAAAACATGTTGTACAATGCTTTTAAGGGTGATGTCACTTCAGGAACTCATCAACATTCCAGGGGCAGAGGTGCCAGTAATCCTGCCACGAGCACACCTGCAAGGACAAAGCCCTTTGGCCGGTCTGTAACGTCAGACATGCAAATGTTTTTCTGTCCAAGGCAGCGCCACAACCCTTCGGGATCCACCCTCAAAGAACGCCTCGACCGGCAGGTAGCGGACTACCTGGCATTAACTGCAGATATCGACACTCTGAGGAGCGATGAACCCCTGGACTACTGGGTGCGCAGGCTTGATCTGTGGCCAGAGCTGTCACAATTTGCCATGAACCTCTTGTCTTGCCCAGCCTCAAGTGTGCTCTCAGAAAGGACCTTCAGTGCAGCAGGAGGGATTGTAACTGAGAAGAGAACTCGCCTAGGTCACAAAAGTGTCGATTACCTGACCTTTATTAAAATGAATGAGGGGTGGATCTCGGAGGGTTACTGCACGCCGGAAGACTTGTTCTGACTTCTATGCAGCTGTCCTTCTCTTCAAGCCTCATGACTCCACACACAGCTGTCCTTTAGCGTCCTCCTCCCTCCGCCACCGTTACAAACTAGGGTGCAAACCCTACTGGTTTAATTTTTTCTGGCCTCTGTGCTTCAGTGGCTGCAACCAAAAAAACTGGGCAAACAATGTCTACAAGGTCAACGTATGGCGAAAAATGACTATTTTCAGCATTTATATGGCATATTTTTTCTGGCAACTGTGCTTCAGTGGCTGCGTCCAAAAAAATGCATATTTTCTGCATTTATATGGCATAATTTTTCTGGCCTCTGTGCTTCAGTGGCTGCAACCAAAAAAATGCATATTTTCTGCATTTATATGGCATAATTTTTCTGGCCTCTGTGCTTCAGTGGCTGCAACCAAAAAAATGCATATTTTCTGCATTTATATGGCATAATTTTTCTGGCCTCTGTGCTTCAGTGGCTGCAACCAAAAAAATTTATATTTTCAGCATTTATATGGCATAATTTTTCTGGCAACTGTGCTTCAGTGGCTGCGACCAAAAAAATGACTATTTTCAGCATTTCTATGGCATATTTTTTCTGGCCTCTGTGCTTGAGTGGCTGCGGCCAAAAAAACTGGGCAAACAATGCCTACAAGGTCAACGTCGTTGACCTTGTAGGCATTGTTTGCCCAGTTTTTTTGGCCGCAGCCACTCAAGCACAGAGGCCAGAAAAAATATGCCATAGAAATGCTGAAAATAGTCATTTTTTGCCATACCTTGACTCAACGTATATGGCAAAAAATGACTATTTTCAGCATTTATATGGCATATTTTTTCTGGCAACTGTGCTTCAGTGGCTGCGACCAAGAAAACTGGGCAAACAATGCCTACAAGGTCAACGTATGGCAAAAAATGACTATTTTCAGCATTTATATGGCATATTTTTTCTGGCCTCTGTGCTTCAGTGGCTGCAACCAAAAAAATTTATATTTTCAGCATTTATATGGCATAATTTTTCTGGCCTCTGTGCTTCAGTGGCTGCAACCAAAAAAATTTATATTTTCAGCATTTATATGGCATATTTTTTCTGGCAACTGTGCTTCAGTGGCTGCGTCCAAAAAAACTGGGCAAACAATGTCTACAAGGTCAACGTATGGCGAAAAATGACTATTTTCAGCATTTATATGGCATAATTTTTCTGGCCTCTGTGCTTCAGTGGCTGCAACCAAAAAAATTTATATTTTCAGCATTTATATGGCATATTTTTTCTGGCAACTGTGCTTCAGTGGCTGCGTCCAAAAAAACTGGGCAAACAATGTCTACAAGGTCAACGTATGGCGAAAAATGACTATTTTCAGCATTTATATGGCATATTTTTTCTGGCAACTGTGCTTCAGTGGCTGCGTCCAAAAAAACTGGGCAAACAATGCCTACAAGGTCAACGTATGGCAGTTGTTTAAAGAGAACAGTAGATTACTAGCCAGCAAAGCTACCTAAGCTAAAATGTCCCTCAAATCCCTGCAGACTTCTGTCCCTCCAATACAGAGCAGTATCACGCAGATTACTAGCCAGCAAACTTACTATCATCTGTCCCTGAAATCACTAACAGCTCTCGCCCTACACTATCTCTTCCAAGCACACACAGGCAGATTTTTCAGATACATTTTTGCCCTTGATCCCCCTCTGGCATGCCACTGTCCAGGTCGTTGCACCCTTTAAACAACTTTAAAATCATTTTTCTGGCCAGAAATGTCTTTTGTAGATGTTAAAGTTCGCCTTCCCATTGAAGTCTATGGGGTTCGCGAACCGTTCGCGAACCGCTCGCAATTTTGCGCAAGTTCGCGAATATGTTCGCGAACTTTT
The DNA here is from genome assembly GCA_038501925.1 of Xenopus petersii. NCBI lineage: Eukaryota > Metazoa > Chordata > Amphibia > Anura > Pipidae > Xenopus > Xenopus petersii. Next base: position 92,144,343 of record CM076685.1, read on the forward strand.
TTTCCGACGTTCGCTACATCCCTACTGGCAGGCTGCTGTTTTTCCTTCTCAATGTAACTGAATGTGTCTCAGTGGGACATGGGTTTTTACTATTGAGTGTTGTTCTTAGATCTACCAGGCAGCTGTTGTCTTGTGTTAGGGACAGTTATCTGGTTACCTTCCCATTGTTCTTTTGTTTGGCTGCTGGGTGGGAAAAGGGAGGGGGTGATATCACTCCAACTTGCAGTACAGCAGTAAAGAGTGACTCAAGTTTATCAGAGCACAAGTCACATGACTTGGGGCAGCTGGGAAATTGACAAAATGTCTAGCCCCATGTCGGATTTCAAAACTGAATATAAAAAAATCTGTTTGCTCTTTTGAGAAATGGATTTCAGTGCATAATTCAGCTGGATCAGCACTATTAACAGATTCATTTTGAAAATGTTAATCGGCGTCCGAATAATTTTGATGCGCAACAATTTTTATGCATTCAACAACTTTTTTTGAAATGGCGGATTTTTAGCTGGCGAATTGTCATCGCAGTTTCGCAAATTAATTAATTAGCTTGTGGCACAATGCGGAGATTCACCCCAAACTCGTGTCTGGCGAATTTATATCACTTATAACTGTCCCTGGTACAAGGGAGAGAGTGTTAAAGGACCAGTAACATCAAAAAATGTAATTGTTTTAAAGTAATAAAAATATAATGCAGTGTTGCCCTGCACTAGTAAAACTGCTGTGTTTGCTTCAGAAACATTACTATTGTTTATATAAATAAGCTGCTGTGTAGCCATGGGGGCAGCCATTCAAAGGAGAAAAGGCTCAAGTTACACAGCAGACAGCAGATAAGCTCTGTCTGTCTAATGGTGTTATCTGTTATCCATTATCTATCCAGTGCCATTTAGCCGTTTTTCAATTTCCACCATTGCTACACAGCAACTTGTTTATATGAACTATAGTAGTGTTTCTGAAGCAAACACACCAGTTTTACCAGTGCAGGGCAACACTACATGATATTTTCATTACTTTAAAACACTTTCAGTTTTTGGTGTTACTGTTCCTTTAAGAGGGGGCAAAAATGCACCCTTGAGTTTTCATTCCGGACTTAATGCAGGGCAGTATTCCATCTGCACCTCCTGCTAGATTGCAAGCAATCTCTAAAGCCGTCCATACATTATAAGATATGCCCACCAATGGCAGGGCTGTATTCCAAACGTTCGTAAGGCCGAATGATCGGATTACAACGAGGAGAAATGGGCTCGATGGAATGATCACCTGAAAAATTAAACCTTCCCAAATGATATAGTGGGCAGATATCGATCGGGAAGACCCGTCGGAAGCCCCTCATACACGGCCAGATAAGATAGCATTTTGACACCTGGGACATCCAATGAGCTATGTGTGAGATGAAAATGCAAATAACCATTTTCCTAAAAAGCAATGAACTTGTACTTCATCTTTACTTATAGTAACACTCCCATTAACTAAAGCGTACACACTCATTGCTGAAGCAGGGGTGGACTGCAAAAAAAAAAATCTCCTGACAGATGAGGAGGAAAATGGATGGTGTGTTTAACAGTCTGAGATAAGAGGTGCAGCTGACCCATGACTTTGCCAAAGTGGTCCAGACAAGAAGGATAATTTAATTAATGGAAAAACAAAACCTCGAAAAGTGTAGATTTCAAATGTGAATACATGTGAAGATACTGTTTTGAAATCGAAGAAGAACTTTTGTTTCTGAAAATTAGTAGAAAATGTACAAGAAGAATTGATATAAAAGTTTTGATAAGGGGAAATATCTTACTGCTGCTGCTTATTTTCATTGTGGCATGTTATGGCTCTTGTATATTTAACTGCCCCATATATTACCATATTGTCATGTAAAAATACTTATTTTTCTTTCTCAAGAATTACCATCCTTAACCATCAGTGACACATACTTTCATGTCCAAGACTGGTCCTTAGAAAGCCCTTTCAGAGCTTTCACATCAAATAATCTGGTAACATTCCTAAAGTCTGTATTTACATGTGGATCCTGGTCCTGGTACTTTTTTTCCCCTCCAGTGCCACTAATTTCTTCTCTTCATAAATAATGTATAAGGAGGCAGTACACACCTACTGATAAGGTACTTGCACAGCAGTGAAATCTGGTTCTGATTACCAGACAGTGTAATATTTTGGAAATGTGAAACGAGCTGGTATTTAATGAGCATATACTCTTTGCAAACTAATTTCCAATAATATCATTGGAATGTCTCTAGAGTCCTATCGCCCTTCACCTCTGACTTTTATAGTTATGAATACTCGCTGCCAGCAAGAGATTATCCCTTTACTTGGGACCATGTGGATATAATCTGATTATAATGGAAACCCCATAGTGCTTTATGTTTTTATAGTATTTCAGAAAGACACACATACCCAACATTGTAGCAATCACTTGAATTAATAGCGCAGCCGCACTTAACAAGTATGCATGGCAGTGGCCATAAAGAGAAATTAGCCATCTACCATTGCATCAACAATTTTCAACAGATGTTTAATAATTCTGAACATGTTCTAACAGAGCAGAAAGCGCCCCAATACATATCAGATGTAGGACAATGTTTCCTATTCAGCTGGATGTTTACCTGGTACATCGTATGATTCTATCGTAACAGTTATAACCGCGGCACAATGGGATTTTGATTGTGTGCAGGACGGCCACTTCACATGGCAAAACTATCAGTACAATCAGTTCAGTGTGCATTTCCACTGAGCCTGTCTTTCTGCCAGTTCAAGAGCAATTAGTTCCAGCAGCTTTAGAAACGTCACTGTTCATTTAATGTGCATTTGGAGGTTGTCTATCAATGGGCGAAGAGATGATTTGCTTAAAAAAGCACCATGAAAATATACATTTGGTGACTGTGCCTTTTAAACGGCAAACCAGAGATTTAATTTGCCCATCACACACACAAACATGATGCCTTTTAATTCAACCACATAATAGTTACTCAAGTTACATATTACACACAGATTCACTTGACACTAAGGGGCAAATTCATCAAGGGTCGAATATCGAGGGTTAATTAACCCTCGATATTCGACTGGGAATGAAAATCCTTCGACTTCGAATATCGAAGTCGAAGGATTTTGCGCAAATACTTCGATCGAACGATCAAAGGAATAATCGTTCAATCGAATGATTAAATCCTTTGAATCGAATGATTCAAAGGATTTTAATCCAACGATCGAAGGATTATCCTTCGACCAAAAAAACTTAGCCAAGCCTATGGGGACCTTCCCCATAGGCTAACATTGGGTTTGGTAGCTTTTAGGTGGCGAACTAGGGGGTCGAAGTTTTTTCTTAAAGAGACAGTACTTCGACTATGGAATGGTCGAATAGTCGAACGATTTTTGGTTTGAATCCTTCGATTCAAAGTCGTAGTCGATGGTCGAAGTAGCCAAAAAAACTTCGAAATTCGAAGTATTTTTTCTTCTATTCCTTCACTCAAAGTTAATGAATTGTCCCCTAAGAGACAATATATTTGTTTGATCATAAATATTAATAGGATACATGGAAGGCATGATTCATATCATATTTCTTGTTAACTTTTAAAACACAATTTTTCTACGAAAAAAGCATGGAAAAGTCTGATATAAAACGTAGACATCTAAAACCTGTTGAGGTCATATACAAGTCATTGGTATATGTATTTAGCAAATATTAAAATTGTTTTTCCTTATTTTTTAGCACTTGTAAAGCTGAGTAAGCTACAATTTCAAGGTATTTGTATTTTTTTTTACAAATCTATTCAATTTTGTTTTTTTCTATTGGGATTTTTTAATAAATAAGGAAACATTTCTGCTTTTTTTTATATGTGAGTTTATTCTAATGTTATATTAAGCAGGTGCCTAGCTTAAACCTTTATTAACAGTATTATTAAATGGATATGACTATACTAAATAACATCTACAAGAATATACATGGCAACCTAGAAAATATACTAGCTACATAGTCACACAGTTGAGCACATGGGAGGCTACCAAAAATCTATATTTTCATATAGTAAATAAGTAAATTCAAAGAATTGTTTTTTTTTTACTGATTTCTAGGTGAGAGATTTCTAGCATTGCCTAAAACTAAAGCAGAAAGTGTGAACAAGTGCGAACATGCCTGAGCTCAACGGAGTCTCTAAGCTGCTCATAGAGTGGTCACATTTAATAAAACCAGAGTGTAACTGGAGCAGATGCCAGATATATTTCATTTTTCCTCCTGTTAACATTTCATCGCCTTAAATGTAAACGTCATGCCAAGTTCCTTAGAAATGTTTGCTCACCTTAATTACTTATCTACAGTGATGGGCAAATTCGTCCTATTTTGCATTTAAGTAAATTTCCACGCCCGCTACAATTTTTATACAAGTCTATTTTGTCCAAATGCATTAAAGTCAATGGATTGTCCAAATAATTCTGACGCGTGCCCAAATTTTTTTCGTCTGTGAAATTTTCCCCGCAGTTTTGCCAATTTATTCACCAGTGGCGAAACGTGGAAATTCGCCGCATATTCACACCAGGTAAATTTATTCGCCCATCACTACTTATCTATACAGAATTATGTCCAACAGAAAACTTAATTTTATTGAGCTTGGAAGCTAGATAAGCTAAGGGGAGGACATACAGATAATTAATTAAAAAAAAAGAATATAAAGCATTATATAAAAGAGTATCTGAAGTAGAACAAATAGTGGAATTATAGGGAAAAAAGAGCATTATGTGTGATGTGTGAAAATAGAAAATATAATATGAGCAGTGGAAAGATAGCCAACCAGATTTTTGAGAAACTCAATGAAATGCCCTAAAGGGAAGGGATGAGATTGTGAAGTTGCTGTTTCCCATGTTCAGCCCTTCTGCGTTACAATTAATAGGAATTAGTTTTTTTAGTGAAATTGTGAGAGTTTTGGACCTAGGGCAAAAGGAATTGTGGGCATTGATGGGGACAAAGGAGAGGGAGGTAAATGGAGTCCTTTCCTGTAGGGGTGTAACAACAAAGTCTCATTAGCTCATCAACTCAGATTTCCTTCCCTCCTATAACTTACCCTTTAAAGTAATATGGACCCATGCAGCAAAACATCACCATCTGCCACTCTTTAGTAATACATTAAATATGTAAGACAGACACAGGTCTAAAGTTTTAGAAACTCGTTTGCTGTAGATTTGACTTGATTTCAATACCAAGAGAGAAAGGCTTAGATCAACATGCTCATTCCCGTGATATCCCTAGAGAGCGGTTCCCTCTGAAAAGCTGGGGAATATCCACCTGATAGATTCTGAACATGATTGGACCTAATGTAAATATCCATCACTTGAGTTTATATGACTTCTATAGATATGTAAGACCTCAGGAGACAAGTGCAGTTGCAAATAGCAGGTAACCAGTAATTAACTTTTGACTACCACGAGTTAGAAAATAAAAGCAAAGATCTGATTGGTTGCTATGGTTTACTGCAGTAGTGCAATTGAACCTGTGTAGTTTAATAGTAAAGATGGGGGGTATTTTATTGCCTGCATGTGCAACACAGGTGGCTTGCTCCAATGACAGGTGTAAAGTCATCCTTTATAAAATTCCCGGGACGATGTTTAAGCCTGTAAAATGAGAAGGTGCTGAGACCCTGAAGTATTTAAAATCTCGTATTTAAGGTCATTAATGTCTTACAGTGATTCGGACAATGAAGCAAGAGTGAAGTCTTCTGGCTGCTAATAACATGCAGCATGTAAAACAATATCTACATGTGCCGTTACAATAATTACATTTTAAATAAGGTTGAAAAAGGTTACTTGCAAAGTTTTAACAATGGCAGCAAAGCATAGTAAGCAATCATCAAGTCACATGTACAGATCCTCCCGTCTGAAAGCGAAAATCTGAATAGATGCACCTGTTATTACTTTACCCTGGACTGAACAAAAAATACAGTCCTGTCATTCTCTACAATGGAAGCTTCATGTTACAAGTGTCATGCCTCCAATGTCTCAAAGAATCATTGTTTCTATTGTTCATACCACTGCTGACTGAAGAGGCCACCCATTATAAGTGGTAGGGTGGTTGTAAAGCTGAGTAAATGCAAATATGACAGTACGTTATTGGGCACTGGCTATATGTGAATAATGAATCAGTTAAAATGCTGAAAAATTGAAAAAAGTAGTTGTTCTAAAGGCACTTTCTTTGACACTGAACAGGTCGTACAAACTGGGGTGTATCTAAAGCAGAAGCTGGTCCTATCCTATCCTATTTCAAACAAACAATTCTTAATTTTTAAGACACATACGGGACACACACTGGATACATTTAAAGGCTCTTATTCAACATCACAAAGAATGTTATTTGCTATATACAGTATAACATGTTTTATTGTTATAAAATACGTACATGTAATTACAGCCTAGGCAACTGATATTATTTCACTTGCACCTTTTTAGATAAACAGCAGTAATTTCTTAGGTTATAGGTTGCTATTTTTTTTTTTTAATTAACGGATATAATTGAAGGCATTTCATAGCCGAAAGGTGTTGCACATTCCACAAGAGAGTTTATATGAGTCCAACTTTTTTATGCCTTTTATATTATTTAATACTGGGTGGACATATTTAGGGCCTGAATGCTTTGACAGTAATTATTAGTAGTCTGCATTAAAAGATTCCAGTGAAAGTATTCAGGAACAAGCTGTGCTGTTTGGTTCTCATCCGATGGTCAGGCCTGAAGGCCTATTAAAAACAGCAGGAGAACTGCAAACTTAATCACACAGGCTGGGCCCATGGAGGGAGACAGGAGCTTAAAGTGAGGGGCGGGGGTGGGGGAATAAAGAATATAAAAAGGAAGAATTACGATAATAGGACAGACACATATTTGTATGTAATCCACAACCTAAAAACTAAAGGGAGAAAAGTTAGTAATAAATATTTTAAGAATAGAAAGTTATTCATATCAATCTTCAAATGGTCCGTGCCAGAAGAAATCTGTGTGGTGAAGATAGCCAGGAAAAAGTAACATGTACTGACTGAAAAGAGGACAAGACTCATTAGTCATGAATTGATGGTAATAAAGTATAGATCATCTTTGCATAATGATTTTTATTGTTGCAGATGTTTTGGAAAAGACCCATTGAGTAGCTAATCCATCTATTTTTTTTGCTATGAAGGTCCTGAAGCAAGGATCATCCCAACAGCAGATATTTCTTGAGGTCCTAACTGCCATTAATTCTCACATTTTTAGATTAGTAAATGACATTGTAAGTTATGTTGAAAAAAAGGCATACGACCATCAAGTTCAACCTTCAGGATAAACTTTCATATTTCTTAAAATTATGAAGACTTTTTTAACCAGATATTCAAAAAAATTACAGGAAGTCCATCTCCCATATAAATGATTTAAACAAATAAGTCTAACAGGAAGGAGCTTTACACCCTCCTGTGGGTACATAGACAATCTTGTATATATCTTGATATATATCTTATTTTGCAGACTTGCTAAAGCCATAAATATGTTTTTTTCCAGTTTCAGTGTCTTTCTCCCTACTGTATGTTTATAGGATGAAGCAATATATCAACATTTTTGCCAAAATCACCCCATTATGGATTGGGACACTACATAAAATGATTAAAAATTATTAAAAAGCTAAATTAAAATCAACTCCATTTATGTGGAGGTTAATAAAAGGAAATGAATGCTTGTTTGTGTTCAGTTGGTTACACCCAATGTTTACCAAAGAAGAAGATGCAGCATACCTGAAATTTTGATTTACTCAGTGAAATGTCATTGTGTGTCTTATTTTTGTATGTGCTTTTTTTTTTTGTTTTGTAATCTCATTGCACACCAGTGACACGTTTCTCTATGAGGTAGCCCTGAGTAAATAAGTCAGAAGAGAATAACACGCCTGCAGAGAATTTACAATGGCTAGAGGTGGCTGCTCCCATTCCCTGAGCTTTCTCAAGATGGGTGAGTCTGCATTACTTGTCACCACTGTATGCTTTTGCAAATGATGGATGACTGTCACCTTATCAGTGATCTAGGATAATGGTAATCTTCAATATAGGGAATGTGGCATAGACAATGAACATGGACAAACTAAAGTCTATAGGGAAACTGGCTGGGGAAATTGTGAAGCAAATTTAGGTTTATTTATTGGCTACATGCAGATAGCAAAAAAGTCTTCTAGGTGTCCAGTTACCTTTTATTTTATATTTTATAAATATTTATTATTTTGTTGCATTTGTTGTGTCTAATCTTATATAAATCTTGAATGTTAAATGACAAGAAGGTTCTCCATTTAATGTTGAAGTATAATATTTATCCTTTCTTGCTATTTATTATTGCGAATTTATCTCAATATTTTCTGCTACAAACTCCGATCAAATCCGCTCGGGTTTTTTACGCTTATTTATTATTATATTTTCCCGAAAATTTGCTTTGCAGGTAAAAATCCAATTTTCACAATTTTTTCCTCCGAATTTCAAGTTTTTTCTGGGATTTTCACCCAAAGACTTCGGGGTATTGCACGAAACCCAGCGCACATCAAAAAATCACTGGGACTTCTCCCATTGACTTATATGCAACCTCGACAGGTCTGAGATGACGGATTTTCAGATTCAGACTTTTCCATCCTCAGGATTAATTAAATTCCGAAAAATTCGTGATTTTTTAAAAGTCTGATTTTTATAACGAAAAAATCACTCATTGTTCATGATTTCTGGAGTTTAGTAAAGAACCCCCTAGTGTTAATCATTATATTTGCATTATTTATTGTCTTGGTCAGTAAAAAAAAAAAAGTGTAGGGATGTTAATGCGAGCAGCCCAAGTGTGACAACTTTCTTACCTTGGTCCTCTATTAACCAACATATTTCCTGTTCTTCACCAAATTTGGTTTGAGGAGTTAGTTGCAAAGCAGAGTGATACATGTGGGGGCATTCAATAAGGCCTGAGGTTATTAGACAGAGTGCAAAAGTCAGACGGGCTGTTATTCTGATAATTTGTGTGAGTCATAGCTTGCTATGGTAGACTGAAAAGTCGGGAAGAACCTACATTTAGTGGTCTACAGCCATTATTTTGTTAGAGTTTATGGGGTGACATGGTGCTTACTATTTTTTCTACCATCAATGATAATATAGGAAAAGCCTACCAATGAACTTTCAACTTTTATGAACTTGTGAGAGTTGTGTTTTGTTATTATAGTGTTTACTGTCTGGAAACATAAAGACAAACTGTACCATTTTAATAAGCTTATGATGCAATTGTGCAAACAGAGCTTGACACAATCATGTTTATACCACTGAGTTTGTAGTGAATACTGTCTTGTCAAAGATGCCATTGAAAAGCTGACACGACATCCGTTGATAGGAAAGTGGAAGGGGTAGATGTTGTTGTGAATGGAACCTTATTGTCTGTGCAAAGGCAACCAAGGCGCTTTCAGATACACAAAACCAAATAGCTGTGGTGAGAACCTCTGAAATATTCTTGAAAAGGATCAAAATGCTGGCCATTTTTCCCTAAGATTTTCAATAAATTCAGGTGCTGTTTACAATAAAGCGGATTAACTTTCTATGAAGTCACGAAAGGAAAAAATAAGTAAAGACTATGTAAGCAAGGCTGTATACTGGTAGACACTGGTAAACAAATGCCCAGCTGTTGAGATCGCTTCAATCTCTTTCTGTTACCTGATGTGGATACTGTACAGAAAGAGACTATGTACATTGAAAGCTCTCAATTCTGTTGAGCATAATAAGGTATGCTAGAGACTTTAGTATTATTTCAGTCTGTCTGAATGTCTTTGTTGTTAATGAGATCACGGGGGATTTTTTAAAAGATACAATTTTGTCTAGTGCCACGCTGCTATGATTCACAAGAACTGGTACACAAATACTGCACGATATATTATATTGCCTTCTGATTAAATTGCATTTTTCCCCAATTTGTTTTTTTTGCAGCAAAAATGGCAAAGTTGCATTAGAATTTCCAAGATTTATTAGGTGTAAAACAAACTCAAAAACTTGAATTAAAAAAAAAATAGGGCCTCTAAATAGTGATGGACGACTTTATCTGCCAGGCGTGAATTAGCGAGGAATTTGCCCGTTTCGTCTCGGGCTAATAAATTCTTGAATTTGCTGCGAAAATTCCCAGCATTGAAAAAAATTTAGACGCCAATAAACGGACGCCCATTGAATTTAATGGGCACCGGCGTCAACTTTGATTCTGGCACCCATTTTTACGCAAACACGCCGTTTCGCAAATTTTTCACCAGTTTCGCTAATATTGCAGGAAATTCGCGAAATTCATGGTGAAGCGAAACTGGACAAATTCGCCCATCATCATCTCTAAAACCTGGCAATTTTTTAAAAGATTCATTTGAAATTTGGCAACCTTTTATAAAATAAAGGGTATCATGTGATTTCACTGTGTTCAAGTTTTTTTTAATGTTTTTAAGGAATCAAGTTTTCCATTTTTTAATTTTTTTTAATTACATAAACGCACATTCAAGTTTAAACTTGAAACTTTAAATTTTGAGGCTCTGCCTATAAATGTAGTGAATTGCCCATTTTTTCAGTTTAAAAGCATTCTATTAAAGTAGGATAAATTACAATATATGGATGTTAAGAAGATAACCAGAAAGGTCCAATCAAAATGAATGACAGCAGGAAAACCTATTCAGACCCTCAGACAATCAGGTTCTAAGTTGCATCTTGTTGACTCTTCATGGAAACAAATGTGATTTTTTTCCCAGGAATCACTAAAAATGCAATGTTTTTCTATATGCCTAAAAAGCTCTAAAAAATCTGAATTTATCAAATGAAAAAAACACGAAAGCCTTTAATGCCAAACTTCGCCAAGTTAAAGTTGTTGAGGTGCTGTAGAAGTCAATGGAAGTTGCCATTTTTAAGCCATTTCGAATTTCAGACGTTTTTTGGATTTTTTTTTTCACTACAACTTTAGCTGAAAACCTCACATTTTATAGGTTTTGGAAGTATTTGTATTTTTAGTTCAGAGCATCGTTCAGAGTTTTTTTTTGATTCATATTTGTACTTTTTAGTGCATCGTTCAGCATTTTTTTGTTTTGTTTTTTTTGTACTTTTTATATTTGGATCTTTTAATAAATTCAATGGCAATCCTGGTTTTAGAGTTTCAAGTTTAATCTTGATTTCACAAACCTCTAAAACCACTTAAATTCGACCTTTACTAAATAAGGCTCTATAATTGTTGAATTTCAATGAAGAAAAAAAAATAGACATGGAGATCTTCTACCCTCATGTTTCTTATTCCACAGAACTGCAAGTATCTTAAGCACCCCTTCCCCTCTCTAAGCTCCTGAGAGAATATACTATTCTAGCCCACTCCAAGAGTCTTTGCCTTGCCTATAAAACAGAACTGTGGAGCCCAACACCATATTCCAGGGAAGACAATTTTATTTGACCTGTTTCAGTTACGAGGGATGTAGAACCTCAAACTTCAGGTCAGTTCAGGATGGCCAAGGTTAGGGAGCCTATATGAGCAAGGTCAGGCATTGTCAGGTTTTGTAAGAAAACAAATAAAATAATTTCATAGATATAAATCAAACTTCAGAAGTTATGGCATATGTGTAATAATATATACCCCGGATGTAATGTTACAATTAGATGTTTTATGAAAAGAGCACAATAAATTAAGATTTCCGTGAATGACATTTGGACACATTTGAGTTGAATCAATTATCAAAACTAAGTTTTTCTATTCATAGTAGAACAAAGTGTCATTGGGTTACACTGACAGGATCCCTTAATTAATCATACTGAAGCAAAGAATATGTGTATCCATATATTATTCTGTTATCTGGGAAGTGCAAGGTGCAATCAGGTTCCGTTTACTGTGAATGAAAGATAGCAAAGACGTTACCAAGATAAGTGGCAGGAGGAGCTTTTTTTAAATATTTGCTCCATATCCGCTCATTGGCAGAACAATGACAAATGTAATGTTTAAAGAATCAATAATGAAAGAAAGGAGGGGGCAAGCTTCAGGCAACTTAATCTGGTACAAGCGTTTTAAATAAGGAATGACACTAATGTTAAGGTCGCACAGGTAACTTCTCAAGGGGAAATTAAATCACTATTAAAATAGCCTAAGGCCTAATGGCACATGTGGCATTTTATTCTGTGAAACGTTTTACATAAAATGAGGCTCTTATTTCAGGAAAAGATCACACCCAACTACCATGATTCCCACTGACTATAATGGCAAGTGATCCATGGTCGTACTGGGTGTTTTTCCAATGAAAAAATACAGCAATCAATGGCCTTTTTGCAATTTGCTACAGAGAAATATTGATGCATACCACGTATAATGATAATTGGCTAACAAAATTGTGAGCTGGTATCAGCAAAGGCAGTCATCTTCTTCTCAAACATGCAAGCAGCAAAGGGTGGCTGGGACCCACAGTGCCTGACAGTTACTTATTTGATCATAGATCATTTGCCACAATCCTAAAAGTGGTACCGTAGCTTTGACTCTTTCTTTCCAATGACCACTGCCCACTATTGCTTCTGTGCCTTTCGTGTTGGCATCAGATGGTTAATTTTAAATCTCTTCTGATAGACTGTAGGCTCTTGTGAGCTGGGCCATCTTATCTTTTCCTTTTTTTCTATAACGCTTGTATTTTTATTCATTATCCAATAATTGTAAAGAACTTCACAACTTGCTAGCACCATATACTCTAAATTATGATTGATGACTATGTTGAGAGCAATGGGGAATGGCCTGCTAGTAAGATTAGATCATTCACAGTCTCATAGTTGTTATCTGAGTGTATTGGTAAATGATATATAGTCCATGACACTACCATACTGTAACTCCCTAACTTTTTGGCCATGCTAAGACCTTTAAGCCCATGGTTGAACAACCCAGTGATAACAATTAATATGGCTCTGTTCAGGCCCACTGCTAGCTTTACCTGTTTTAACACACAAAGCAGCTTTACAAGTTTATCAGAATATATATATACAGTATTAAATATATACAATTTAAAAGAGACAGGCAATCTCAGCAGTACCCAACCCCCAGACCTTACTGACAGTTGTACAACTCTCAAGGAGCCAAAGCTGGTACCAGAAATTGTGTTACATGCTGATGCTAGCAATGATATATTTCCAAATGCTCAATCGGTGGGATAAAGCTGTTAGATTACCATATCTGAAACTGTAATTTAGCAATCCTCAGCAAAAAGTGCAGAGAAGAAAAAGTCCCAACAAACATGGATTCTCAACAGTAGGAGGCAGTTGGAAAAGTTTACTTAAAGGGATCCTGTCATTGGAAAACATCATTTAATAGTGCTACTGTAGCAGAATTCTGCGCTGAAATCCATTTCTCAAAAGAGCAAACAGATTTTTTTATATTCAATTTTGAAATCTGACATGGGGCTAGACATTTTGTCAGTTTCCCAGCTGCCCCTCGTCATGTGACTTGTGCCTGCACTTTAGGAGAGAAATGCTTTCTGGCAGGCTGCTGTTTTTCCTTCTCAATGTAACTGAATGTGTCTCAGTGGGACCTGGATTTTACTATTGAGTGTTGTTCTTAGATCTACCAGGCGCTGTTATCTTGTGTTAGGGAGCTGTTATCTGGTTACCTTCCCATTCTTTTGTTTGGCTGCTGAGGGGGGGGGAGGGGTGATATCACTCCAACTTGCAGTACAGCAGTAAAGAGTGAATGAAGTTTATCAGAGCACAAGTCACATGACTGGGGGCAGCTGGGAAATTGACAATATGTCTAGCCCCATGTAAGATTTCAAAATTGAATATAACAAAATCTGTTTGCTCTTTTGAGAAATGGTTTTCAGTGCAGATTTCTGCTGGAGCAGCACTATTAACTGATTCATTTTGAATTTTTTTTTTCCATGACAGTATCCCTTTAAGCAAGTCTTTCTTCCCCAAACCTGTCTACACATATATAATGGGTGTGAAGCCATTTGTGTTTGAAGCACTGGAATGTGGAGGGGGTGTGGAGTGTGGCAGAATTTATCTAACTTGCTCTAATGATGCTTAATGGTGATTTATTTAGGTCTGCTCATGTTAATTAATGTTTTGCTTAAATATTATACTAGGAATCAAGAACACAACTGTGGGACATTATGGTAAGCGTCAAAAACAGGAATAAAGCAGACCTATCCAAAAGCTTAAAATCCAGACCTAAAAAATACTTTGGGCTTAATTATCCCTTGAACATCACAGTTTTCAGTATTATTATGATACATTGTTCTATAACAGAAGAATATATCCATCGAACATGGAAGATGCCTTTCGTTGTGTCATTAGTTTGCTTTGGATTACTGACATTATCATGACCCCAAAAAGGAATTTATTTCTCATACCTGAAAGAATACACATAGCAAGATGTTATTTGCAGTTTAAAAAATAAAAGAGACTACCTGTCATTTTTAGGTTTTCTGATATCAGTTTTGATGAAACAGAGAACATTTTTTAAAAGCACCAGGTGTAACATTTTAACTTTGAAAACAGCATGGACATTTCCATGGTCTTTTAATGTTGAGTCTTGCACTGGGTTTCCTTTGGCTGGTTCAGTGCCCCTTAATTATCCCTCTGTGTTTTACAGCGAAGGAACTAAAATGAAGTGAGCCCAAGAAAAGTCAACTATTACACTCTGTAAATTCCAATACCAAAGATGTCATCTTCTGACATGTGAAAGGTGTGTCTCCTAATGACAGGACTGTAATGAGTTAGGGAGTAAATGCAATATCCCACTGATTTTATTCACAGTTGACGAGCACACTGAAACTGTGTGAAGAATGAGTGTTAGCCATCAGAACTGATTTGTTTTCATTGTTTTTGTTTGGGTACAGTAGCTTCATATAGAGACACAGCTTCTGTAAGCCCCACTGATTGCTGCACATTATTTGAATTTGCAGGTTATCACAGGGGTCTCTTACTGCATCCATGACCTCATTAAGTAAATGTGTCCACATCAGCACCTTTCCGTCGCCTTTATCACTCATCATGTGCCATGAAGCAGACTGTTGACACCTCATAGCAAACACTAGTTCTATCTTATCTCCTGCAGGGACAGAGCCCTCAGTAGGAGGCATGAAGCTAGTCTAGGAATGTATCCAGGAGACCAATATGCTAATATATGCCGTGAAACATTTTTTAGAGTGGCACATCACAGACAAATGAATGGCTTTTCAAAGGCACAAAGAAAAATGCTTCTGAGATCCATTTGCTAAACTTATATGGTTTCTTCAAATTGTATAGAGTGCTGTATTTGTAAGTCCAGTCCTACTGTATACTTTTGTAATAAACAATGTTCAGTTAGGGCAGAGAGCACATTTTACCTAGTTATTTTCAATATATACACCACTGATATCCAACCTGTAGACTTCCGACAGGTTCCTATTGCACTCAAAAGCAAACATTCAAATCAGATAATATAGTACAAAGTAGCATTTTAAACAAGGGATTTGCTGACTTTATATCAGCAAATTGCTAAGAGTTAGAGCCTTTCCAGAATGTCAACACTGTCAAACATTATAATTTTATAACAGAATACAAATGTTATTCACTAATATACAATCAGGAAGCTTTGTAGCACTAGTAGTAGGGTGCAATACCTACAATGTAGGCCTATATAAAAATATATTGCACAAAACAGCTCATTTGGAAAACCATGCTTTATCTAAATAAAAAATTTTCATAAAAATTATACTTTTTTAGTAGTATGTAATCCTATATAGAAAATTGCCATTTTAAGTGCTAAGGGCTTCCCCCGGGTCCATACGATTCACGTCGCACACAAACAAACCAAGGGTACACATATATGTTAGGTCGCATGAGCCAACTGATGGACAACGTTCTGTCTGTTCCTCCCAGAGTTGCAGTATTTCTGGTCAGGTCATCTCTGAGATAGCAAACAGGCCATCACAAGATCGTGGCTCAAGGCAAAAGATGTAAAATGGCAACATATACTGATATCTGTATTTCTATCTAGAAAGATTCTTTAAAAGGTCACATAATATGATATAAACTGTTGGTTAAGTATTGATTCTGAGGCTATAATTTTCCTTTAACAGGTCTAAGCTTTAGAAGTGGTTTATTTCCCATTTCTCTCCCATTGATCTAATGAATGCTATTTTGTTGTACAAAATACATTTCATTATATGAAGCATCATTTAGTTAATAATTTAACAATGTGGCAAAACAAGATCAATACACTGCAAAAACAGCTTATTGGATTTTGTTTTTGGATTCCACTGCTCAAGATACAGATAAAAACATTTTGATAATCATACTGTTCAAAAATTTGACTATTGATGTGCATGAAAGCAAAAAAGTCAAAAAGAATTGTTTATTTTCTAGTATTGATGTAGTTATGATACATTGCCATAATCTTTGCACATGGATCAAATAGATCCATTTGAACTGTTGATCTCCAAGTCAGTGGTTGAAAGAGGAGGCTGCAAGTTTTAGTTAGAAGTGGACTGGGGCAGAATCAAACTTATGTGGGAAGATTACAGGGGAGTAGAATCTACTAAAAATGAACCAGGGCTGTTATACTGTATGTTCACATTACACAAGCTTTAATCAGGAGGCCAGTGCTTTGCAAGCTATTCCCAGGTAGGGATAAAAGTGTGTGTAAATAGAACGTGGTACATCTTACATGTTAGTCACTACTACTTCCATTAGTGTACAGTATATAGAGTATCTGGGTTCAACAATGGATCATAGGACACATCCTTGATAAAACTATTGATAAAAAACAAACTTATTCTGATGAAATGTCTTTAATCACAGTATTTAAAAAGGAGATCAAAAACAAAAAGCCATATCTAATTTAAACCCATTAATTGCTACAGATGGAGCAAACTTTATCTAGACATTTAGTAATTTAAAAATTACACATTTTTCCATTCAGATGAGTATTGTACTGTGGTTCACACTAATACAACATATGGCAACATGGAATACAGTCTCAAAAAATCCAGACAGGATCATTATCTTCCTAACTAAAATCTCTAGATTCTGGTGCCTTATGGTAAGGAAATAACCAGCCTGCTGCACTGAACACATAGTTTTACTGATAACAGCATTTCAGATTGGGTCAATAGACTTTTAATTGGTTGTTTGTGTTTCACACTATTTATCTGTAGTAATAAGTCAAATCAACTGGACTTGCTGTGTTTTTCTTGAAGACTTTCACCAGTCATCCAACTGGCTTTCTCAATTCAGAATTGAACTAGTATGTCAACATAACTTTCGTACAATTGCTATCATGGCCAGAACATCGTCTGATTTGTTCTTTTACTATTGTATTTAATCTGAATGGTTAGTTGTATGTTGGGAGATATGGTTGTACAATCATTTGTACTATAAGAGGCTAAAATCAAACCTTGACCCAATTCGAATTCAACTATTTGCCAACTTAAACCTACCAAGTTCATGTATAAGTCAATGGGAGCGGTCCAGTGACCCATTTGAAGATGTTAATAGCCTTCCTGACATTCAATGTTTTTTTGGAGAAAAAACTTGATTAGAGTTTAGTCTAATTCGATTCATGTTTCCGGGTCAGTAGTATTCGTTCAACTTTTATATATTCGATTTTTTTCATTAAATAACCTCCCTTTCAATTTTGAGTATATTCTAACTTATTAGAGTTTAATAAAAATTCACATGAATTTGAAATTCGACCTTATGATATATGGGTCTTGAACTGTCTGTCATAGAAGGTGAACAACATCAGCGCATGGCCAGTCAAGGAGACATTCTGAAACACAGCTTTGTGAAAATCAAATATGCTCTATATTTGTCTCTGAGATTAAATTGTTGTTATTGATTGCTGTGTGGCTCGGTAGAATATAGAATTTAATGCTGTACTTGTTGAATTGTCTCTCTAGTCAAAGTGGGAACTTTACTTCTAAATTCTGCTAATTTTCAATAAAAAAACAGACCCTGTAAAACTATTCAACCAAGTCAAACAATTACTTAATTTTATCAGTATCCATTCCCTGGTCATCTCTAATGCCTCTTCACCTTGCAATGTGGTGGCAAAAAATACCATATAATATCCTTTTCTCCTTAAATCCTTTTCAGCTTGTGCTTTGCATGAATGAATGACAGAGTATTATTCCCACTGCCAATTTCTGGAGCACAATGCCCTGTGGTAGGGAAATGAAATGTGCCCTGCTCCCTTCTGTAACTGATACAGTTTCAGCAGATAGAAACCCTGAACCTTTGACCTCAGGATTCGCCTAACATTATTGAAACCTTTCAATGTAGTTAATATATGTCATAAAAGAAGCTAGCGTCATCTCATTTCCACTTACCCATACCAATATACCAAAGTGCATCAGTTCTAAAAGCATGGTTGTTTTTTCTCTCGGAGTGATGGGCAAAGGATTTTTCTTTGTATCCTTAAAACATACAATATTATTTACTGCCTGATTGGCAATGCATGTATATATATATATATATATATATATATATATATATATATATATATATACAGTGTAAATATATATACTGTATATACTCTCATTGTTACTAAGAAATTGTGCCCATGTGCTGAAAAAGAAAGGGGACAAAGCTGATAATTCTTGTTTAATTCCTGTTAATTTATTTTACATAGATGGGATGCATGTGTATATGGGATCATGGGTAATCACATTTGCCTAGGATGCCAAGAGAAACTAGCTAGTGATGGATGAATTTATTTGCCAGATGCAAATCCGCGGTGAATTAGCTTGATCTGCCGTCGGCGATTAAATTCACAAAAAAAAAAGAAACACCAGCGCCGTTTCGCAAATTTTCCACCATTTTGTGAATTTCGCAGGAAATTCGCAATTTTTTTGGTGAAACGGCGCAAATTCACCCATCACTAAAGGTGACTTTACAACACTATTGTCTCCAAGATCTTTAACGATATCTGTATCTCAACAGCATGATGAAGATGGTAGAACTTTCGGCAATGACCTACTTACAGGGAATGGTGAGATTGTTTGTTTTAGACCCCAGACCCAGTAGACATGATATGCCATTGCATACTCTAGTCACACAGGCACCAGACATGATTGTATGGATGAGTTTAAAACTGTGGCTTATAACATAGAGGACAACACAATGTATAAAATGTGGTTCTTATTAAAAAGGTATTTTCAAAGAAGGGATGTACTACTAATGTTAGATAAACACAAGACTGGTTGATGAGCAATTTCAATATGTGCCAGCTAAACAGATTAAAAGATCTTGATTTGGACCCACTAACTTCTTATTTAGCAGCTGAATGTATTTATTTCTTTTCAGCTTGCATTTTTGTGGTCTCTACTATGGCGATCTATACTAGATCAATGAATCCTCTTGTTTATTCATCATTTTGCAAAGGATGGACTATTTCCATGAAGTGCCACGAGACGTGTCCTGTTTCTGCTTGCTCACTGACTCTCCTGTACACACTGCCATTCATTCCATTGTACAGATACAAACCTCTCTTGTCCAGTAATCAGTACGATTGCTCAATCAGCGCTGCGCCCTTCGGGCTTTTTTTCTTTTTCCTCTAGACTTTGAACTGTAATTAGATTCTCCTCCCATTACATCCACTCTATCAAGAAAATCACATATTAATTGATTTCAATTACTCATAATTGTCCCTCATACATTCCAATTAGTCTTCTCTGTTGTTCTCAACAATGGTAGTCAATTATGCAATTAATCAATGTTAGTTTAATAACAACAGCAAGAGAAACTCTTTGCATACAGTGAGTCAGCAGAAACCAAACTGATTTCTTTTATTTTCCAAAGTGACCAATGAGCTATCCAGTCCAAAAGGAATATTTAACAATACAGGACATATTCAGTTATATTTTTAGAAGGCATACTCTATACCAAGGCTATATATTTCACTCCCACCTGCAGCAAGCAAATACAAGATGCCTTTAATTAACAGCTGCTAAGTGTTGCACCTCTAATTAGAGTGAAACAGAATAGGTCACCCTTAATGTACTGTTATGCTTCTTTTTCCCAAGCAGTTACTCTTAGTTGAGGAAAACAATGTTATTTCTGTCATATAGTTTAAAAGAGTCCATCCCAATTAATTTCCCTATAAATACAAATTTATCAGACACAAGGTTAGGCTAGATGATTAAGTGTATATACACAAATTAAGAGAAAAGTCCACTTTGTCAAAGGCATTTCAGAAAAGAAGCTGTTTTTGTGCATTTAAATTGAAAAGCACAGACGCTTGGGGTAGATGAATGAATGCGTTATACAAAGAAGGACTTTTTTTAAAGTAAGTCACAGTTAAAAAGGATTCTACCATGAACTTTATAAAAGCCTTTCTGCTAGTTCCTATATATTATTTCTAAAACTTGGTATGAAACATTTATCAAATTCTGGACTAGATTTAATCCAATGAGAACTCTCATAATGTAATAGACATCACTGGAGTTTTCATGAGAAAACTCATCATATTTATCTGGGCCTTTAAATAATTAAGTGAATTTTTATTATTATTTATTAATGGCAGTAGTAATACCTATATGTGCTATCTGTGCACTTGTGAGTGTGCTCATAAGTTCTGTGACTAGAGCAAAGGAACCTGCCCTATAGACGTTTGAGCTCTTAGCTCTACCTATCATGCCCAAGACAAAAATGGCTTGTAAGCCAGATGTGCAAGGCACTGTCCAAGTCCCTCTAAACCTCCAACCTTTTTACCTGTGAGCCACATTCAAATGTAAAAAAATGTTGAAGTTTCTGGTGGTGCTGTGATTGGATATTAGTAGCCCCTGGTAGCCTACTGGAGGCTCTGTTTGTGTGTACAACTGGGTTTATTAAACCAAAATTTGCCTCCAAGCCAAGAATTACCAGGTCATTGGGAGCAACATCCAATGGGTTGGTGAGAAACATTTTGCTTGCGAGCCACTGGTTGGCGATCACTGCTCAAACTTATGTAAAGCATATGCACATGACATACGCACATGAAAGCAAATCTTTGCCAGCCTCTAGAATCAGCAACTTGGGGGTAAAAAATGTTGCTTTGTGCCTGGCATTTTGCACTTTGAGCCTTCCCCTGTATTGTAGATGAACTTTAGGGACGGGCAAATTTGACCCGTTTTGCTAAAAATGTGCCGACAGCAAAATGTCGCAGATGCCCATTAAAGTCTATGGGTGTCAAAAAAGTTTTGACGCGTGGTGAAATTTTTTTGACGCGCATCTTTTTTTTTTGTCGCACAACACCATACAAGTCTATGGGCGTCATTTCTGCAGCGAAAAAAGGCGAAAAAAGTCGCCCATCCCTAATGAGTTCTAAAGAGAGATTAACCATGACATTATTTACTATGTTTTACTGTGTTGCGAGGCAGTGTTGGGAGGATTTCTGGCAAACCAAACTACCAAATTATTCCAAAAATATTTTAGCCAGGTCTAATTGGATGTGTTACTACTACAAGTATTGGACCTATATTCCAGAATGCCTTGGACCTGGGGTTTGCCAGATAACGGATCTTTCTGAAATTAGGCTCTTTAAACCTTAAAGTCTACTAGAAAATTGTGTTAACATTAAATAAAACTGGTAGGCTGATTTTGCTTCCAATAAGGATACATTATCTCTTAGTTTGGATCAAGTTAAAAGCACTGTTTTATTATTACAGAGCAATTAAAATTAAAAAAATTGAATTATTCGGATAAAATATCTATGGGAGAGATGGCCTTTCTATAATTCTGAGCTTTCTGGATAAAGGGTTTCTGGATAATAGATCCTATACCTGTATACTATATTGCAAGACATTAATGCAATAAACGTGAAATCATCCATTTCATGGAATCCCAGTTAAAACTTTATTTTGAGAGCACAATAGTTCTGATACCCAAAAATGTATGAAAAACGACCAGATCTGAAGCCAAAGTCCAGCAGAGGGTAGCTCCACAACTTAGGATCTACAAACATTCATGAATTATTGTGTCTATTTTCTATATGCAACTAATTCCTTTTTTTAAATAAGTGAAATGGACAATTTCAAATGTAACGTTATTTTTATTTCATGTATTTATTTTCAGTTTCATCTCCCTCTGCTGTTTTTCAAAAAAGGCTCCCTTTCAATGTTCTAGCATCTGGCTTCAATTTAAAGAAACAAATAATATTATGCCTTGTATAATGGGAATCACATAAGTCCTGGTGGTTGTGTACATTAATGATTAGCTTTATAGTCGAGGTTACGTATGACAAAATACACTGCATCCTTTATATTGCGCTACTGATTTTCCACATCGCTGTACAGAGAATCCTTCAGTCACTCGTTGCCCCCACAGAGAGTACAATCTAGGGTTTGGTGCCTGGGGACAGGGTGGTTATGCCATTTGCCTCAGATCAGGAGACGTCGACACAAGACTCAACGTTAAATCCCCCACTTTGACTTAACGAATGAACTTACCAATTCATACAGCATCACTTAGGCAGAAAGCTGATTTTTGCTCAGGAAACCAATTCTAACTTTACTAAATAAGATCATGAAATCATCGCAATGGGACCATTCAAGTATGAGCTCAAGTTTTGTTTCAAATAAGTTCTCCTTTTATATTCCATGTCCAATACGAGTTTGCGTAAGTAACATTTTGTTCTTGGAGCCTTTTCATTCTCATTACTGTTACTGTTTTCAGTATTTAATGTGTAAACTAATTTCATACATTTTAGTAAGGGAAGAAGCTTCCTTTCAGGAATCTGGGACTACAGACTTTACATAGTAAGTTGATACTGGAATTTCAACCATGGTCTAAAGGAGGGACATGCTCCTTGGTTGCCTCAGTCTACATCTTTGTTGGTTTGCCTTGAGGGGGTGCCTTCCATAGGAGAGGCATCTCCTGCTTTTTCCCTCTACCTTCTTTTTGGATCAATTTGCATGAATGCTACCTGAAGCAAGGTAATTTGGTTGATGCATAAATTGCCCTTGGCAGAAGTCTATTCTCAAGAGCCCATTGTTCTACATGAAAAACATTTACTGTAAATCAGAAACAGCTTTTTTACAATCCACATTACTAATATACTAAACACACCAAAAATCCTGGACAGCGCACTCTTTGGGGATTTTTGGTGTGTGCAGCATTTCGTTCTCCCTTAGCAACGGACTCAGGGCGGCTGCACCTGGGTCACAACAAAGTCCGGGCAAGATTTTATATCTTCATCCATTTGGGAAGCTGAATCCGGTGACCTTGTGAGGGGTCTGGGGCATTGTGCACCCGGACCAGCAAACCTTAAGGGTGAGCTTAAAACCGGTATTAAGCAGAAAATAAAAGTATAATAACAAACTAAACAAATTAATGTATACTAAACAGATGAACAATTTATCACAGGACTCGTAGAAAGAAAAATCATTTTTGAAATTCCAACAAGTAACACTGTGAAAGTTTTTTTTGTGATATAGATTACTAATATACTAATACTTACTTCTAAAACGTGTTATCTTTAACAAAAAACCTCTGACCACCACTCTCAAAGTTCATTCTGAAATCAATGGCGGACGACTTCTTTAATGTTTTTTTGCTTACATTTTGGATCACAGTTTTTCCCTAACTCCTCCTTATATGTGGTATACTAGAAAAGGCAAACTAGTATCCTAAGACTTCTTTCCCAAGGATAATTTTTATGGTGTTAGATTTTGCACAATGTGTTCCTCGAAAAATAAATTTCTGTTTATTTTGTAACATAAAAAAGTGGTTCTAGAGTAGTGATGGGCGAATTCCCGCAATTCTCCACCGGCGAATAAATTCGCTAAGCCATAGTGAAAATTCACCAGTGAAAATTCGCCAGCATACATTTTTTTGGACGCCGGCACAATTTCACCAAAAAAACGGACGCCGGCATCAAAAACGAGATGCCGGCACTGTTTCGCAAATTTTGCCATTTTGCGAATTTCGCTGAAAATTCGCGAATTTTTCGGCAAAGCAAAATGCCCCAAATTCGCCCATCGCTATTCTAGAGGTTAGTCCCATGGAATACAATGCGGCCTGCTCTAAAACTAACCCTTGAAACCTTTGCATTATTACAATAAAATTGTTTTGCAAAATAAAAGTTGTTTATATATTTGTTGTACGCTGGTGATTTTATAATGTCAGACCTTGAAAGTTGTAAGAAGCCAGCATACAAGGAAGATAATAAACACAGATAATAAAATAGGCTGTTACTATGCCCTATGGTGCTATGACATATACCTGCTAACCAATGATTAAATTGCTTTATTTTTTTTTTTTTTTTTTTTTTACTTTTCCAGTGGAGTCACCTTGTCAGTGTTATGTTTAGTGCCTCACCTTTATCAGATAAGAGAAGGCTGGAGTTTCACTACGCTGACTCCTGCCATTCTCTTTATATTCACTGGAACTTCCTGTTCTCTGAAAGTCAAGATCCCATTCACAAAAAGCCAAATCTAATCTCTTTTCAACTGACCCTAGAGAACGGTTGAATGAATTAAGTTTGGTTTCTATCTGTGCACATAGGTGACAAAGTTCTGCACTGTTAAGGATGAGATATGGAAAGGTTACTTAATTTGGGGGTATTAAGTGATCAACTCTAAAAAGACAAAAAAGGTTGGTGTAACATCTGAAATGTTGACTTTACATTGTATTAATATTTGTCAATGTGTAGAAACTACATCAAGCTACATGCTCCAAAGTGCCTCAACGTGAATGTACAGTGGCCAGAAGCCACCCGTGAGCAACATTCAGAGGTATAAGGAGTTGGGAGCAACACTAGCAGGAAAAAATATATTGGGGTGCCAAATAAGTGCTGTGATTGGTCATTTGGTAGCCCCTATGTAGATTGTCAACCTACATTGAGGCTCTGTTTGGCAGTACACCTTGTTTTTATGCAACCAAAACTTGCCTCCAAGCCTGGAATTCAAAAATAATCTCCTGCTTTGAGGCCACTGGGTGCAACATTCAAGGGGTTGGAGAGCAACATGTTGCTCACGAGCTACTGGTTGGGGATCACTGCTTTAGGGTATGGGTCCGCATTTAATTATAATAAATAATATACAAAAAGTTGTTGAGCAACACAAGCATAAAAAAAAAAGATTATTGGAGGTGTCCAATAAGGGCTGTAATTGGCTATTTGGTAGCCCCTATGTGGACTGGCAGGCTACAGGTGGGTCTGTTTGGCAGCAAACATGTCAGAAATGTGTTGACACCACTGGGAGCAAAGTGTTTGATGAGCAACATGTTGCTTGAGAGCGACTGGTTGGGGATCAGTGCTTTAGGGCAATACCCAGTATTTGTTGTCTCCATTCATGCCAATAACCTTAGAATTGCACATAAAGGTAAACGTTACAATCTAAAATGTTACACCACTGCACCTCTTCATTTAAACCGCTGTAGGCAATGCTATACTGTATGTACAGTAAATTATAAACAATCCATGTTGTTCCTCTTTTTACTTTAAGATATTTGTGGGGTTTTTTCAGTACAAAAGCTTCTGAATGAAAATAAGGGAATTCACCTGTAAGATTGAAATGCTTGGTTGTTCTACCTTGGGGAAAGATTTGCAGAAGCTAGCTATGGTCGCATTCCAACGGTAATAAAGTTGGGCAAGTTGAGCATTTTCCATGTAAGAGATCATTACCTACATGAAATGCTGCTGATGTAAAGTTGCAAACTGTTTCCAGACTTCAACTCTTTTTCGGTGCAAGTAATAACACTACTCACGCTTAACCCTTAAGGCATCGAGAGGTGCATAACCTCAGGATAATATTTTAGAAGAAAAAGGTCATTGAGCGGAGTTCTATCACGCTTTTATCCCTATAAATGTAGCTCCCTTTATAACAGAATCTTCTGGTTAACGTGAGCTGAGATCAGAAAAATCAGTATCACTGTTAATTAGAATAATGAATTCATTAGAATAATGAATGAAGGCCACAACAGTTTAATTTTATGAAAGCTTGGCATAGTTAGCAAAAGAAATTCCTTTGTCCATACAATACCCTGACCCTAATTAATCAGCAATTTTAATATATCTTGGTAAAATAGGCCAACTTATAAATATTTTGGGGCCCTAAATTGAATGTGTTATGGGGCCCAGTAACAACTAGTTACGCCACTGCATAGATCCCTACATACTTCTTTCAGAATACTAATTTTATTTGCTAACAATTTTTTTTAATAAAGATTGTGTCACTAACTATATTGATTGGCACAGTTATTTTACAACCCAACCCTTTCCTTTTAAATTCTGTCTCATTTCCTGTTTTCAGTAGAAAAGCAGTGCAGCAGATCTCAGATAGGGTTGCCACCTTTTCTAGAAAAAAATACCAGCCTTCCTATGTTTTAATGCATTACCCCTGTTAATTACATTGGGATCAAGCTTAATTTTTACTGGTCAGGGCAGTAAAATACCAGGCTAGTGGCAACCCTAATCTCAGGGTCAACAGCTTCTGTGGAGCTGGACAAGTACAAGGTGAAGTGGGTGGCCACCAGATTCACAAAGACATAAATAACCCTTCTTGGTTGGGAATGCAGACTGTTGTTTTCTGCAGAATCTCACATCATGGCCTGTCAATAAGAATCAAAATGCCTGTGCAGTGGAAGTGCAGACTCTCCTTGCTGCAGAAACAGAAGTTGGAGAGGTTTCCAGTAGAAGAGCAGACATTAGCTATAATTAGGCTACACATTGGGATGGTTTAATTGCATCTGACTAATCAAACTAATCAGCCTATAAATCAGATTCTTAAGCTGAATTGTGGCCAATGCAACATCAAAAGGACCCTAGGAAGGCCAAGAGTAGAACAATAAATGTGCCTGGATAGAGTGGGATTGGACCTGGTTGTTTCAAGGCAAGGACTTTTACTTCGAAATATTTGCAGTGATACTAGTTGGTGCTTCTGGTTGGTTCATAATGTATTTTGCATTCATTGTAGAGCATCTTGCAGAGCATACCTTCAGGCAAATTTACCAAAAGGAGAAGTGGCCGTCGCTAGCGAAAATTTGCCAAATGGCAGTTCACAGGGACATTGGCAATTTACTAACAGGCGTAGAGGACCATTCGCCAGGGAAAGAGCTCAGCACTAACGACGTTTTGCACCATTTCGTCAGGCTTACGGTCGTTACTCTGCAAATTCATCAAGTGTAAACTTTCCACTTTGTTAGCCTTTTTGCCAGAGTCTGCTTTACCAGGTTATACCTGGTGAACTGATAAGATGAAGCTATATCCGCAACAATCTTATGTCAGTGACATAATATCCTGTATGCTGAAAAGTAATAAAAAAAGACAAAACTTTAAACTGTTAAATACTGTGTGTATATATATATATATATATATATATATATATATATATATATATATATATATATATATATAGATATATATATATATATGTTTTATTTTTTTAACCATTTGCAGCTCATTCCACATTTTTTTTAGGGTGGGCTCATGTCTAGGGCATAAGAGGATCTCTTTTTGTCTTGCTTCCTTAGACATTTTTAATAAGTGGCAATTTCACCAAAATCATTAATAAAGACATACAGCATATAAATGACCTATATGTACCTGCTCTATTTAAATTGACCTAAGTGTTTAACAAAGTTTTACTAGGAAGAAAGTAACACTAGCGGAGGTTCGAGTACAAATACTTGCGCTGGCAAAACTTTGCCAGTGTTCATCTTCTGAGACGTAACTTTGTTTTTTTTATTTTGATAAATAAGCGTATGTGCTGCTTATTAACATCTGACGAAGTTGCGCACAGTGTGGCGGAGTCTTCTGAGGCGAAAATTTGCCCCTTAGTAAATTTACCCCTTAGACTACAGTCATTATGGTAAACTCTATAATAGAAGATATTTGCCACTAGTTCAGCGCCCAAACATTGATCAATAGCTCTGGGCAAACAAGTATCATCTGAAGCACACAATCATGAATGTGGTGGGCACATAGTCCACAAAGTCACTACCCAATAAAAATAAATTATGAGATAATCTGCATTTTTTAATTTTTTTAAATATTTGCCTTTCTATTCTGTCTCTGAAATGCCTGAAATGCTAATGAGCAAATTAATTCTGAGATTATAGTTGTTTCTGTTGAAACTCTCTCCTATTTATCTTCCAGTTTGAATTTCAGACCACTAACTTATTGCTATGGTAAGTAGAACCAAAAATGTAAATCTCTGGAGAACGGAGAATAAAGAAGAGAGACCTCTTGCAAAATTATTTACACTGTCACTATCTACGTCATTTTAAAAGTTTATTTTTTAGTGTGAAACATACCTATCCTTATCTTTCATTTCCGCTTGTATCTTGTATTTGCTACCACTACATTTAGCTCTATTAAAAGATGCAAAAGGCACACATATGAGATTCCAACAAAAAATAGTGTGTTTCTTTAAGAAGTTCACGGCCCTGTGTGTTATAAATCTGGTCTTACTCAACTTGATGAATTGGTCAAACAGTAATTCAGTATGGGGTTGGATCGTAGTTAGATCAATATTGGATATGGTTAGGAAAGTAAATATATCTTCATATTTTACATAAAAAATAACCTCCCACATTATTTACACAGGGGAGAAGGAGAGCGAAGCTAGCCGCAGGATTTAAAAAAAAAAGAAAGAAAGAAAAATATATATAGGTCTGACATGAAAAAGAGCAATTCATTAAGGCAGATTGTATAGTTCACAGAGATTTGCAAACAGCTGCATTATCTGCATACCTGGCAACTTTAGAACTTACAAACCTACCAGAAATAGCTGAGGATCATGGGAGTTGTATTATGCAAATACCCACTGTGATTAAATTATTCTTATATAATTCTTATTACTGCCCATAGTGCACTGTGTACCTGGTTAATAACAGCTGCTGAATAATGCTGCACTTTCAGTCATAACTGACCCCTTATAATTATAATACTAAGGGGCATGTTTACTAACATTGGAGATAAATATCTGGAGAGATTTCTGGAGATATTGCCCAAGGCAACCAATCAGCAATTAGATTTAAACAGCCACAGCCATGTTAGAAAATAAAAGCAAAGATCTGATTGGTTGCTATGGGCAACATCTCCAGAAATCTCTCCAGATATTTATCTCCAATGTTAGTAAACTTATGTTTAATGAGTCATTGGGAACAAGCTCACACCCTTCCCAGCTGTAGTCAGGTGATCCCAGTGGTGGCCAATGAAAGGGCAACCTTGTGTGGGAGTTTTAACCTTGAAAGCAGCAAGTAAGTTGCAGGTAAAACTTAGTCCCTGTGTAAAATGTATAATGAATCAATAGAATTCTTAACGAATCAGATGAAAATTGAGTGTAGGACTGGCCAGATATGGGATGACTTTGACATAGTTGGCCAGCTTAAAAATATTGCAACATATGGACAAACAATCCCTGTTTTGTTTAGGGATTTTTTAGTAGCTCAATGAACAAGATGTCTCCATGTCCTTAATATATTGATAATGGGTGCAGAGGGCTTCTTGTATTTGTCATTGGAAACACGTGACATTACTAAGCACTGATAGTGTGATATCACCGAGCACTATTAACAAATTTTAAAGGATATTCATGTCTATTGTGTAATATACTGTAGTTCCAATATTGGGGAGTGGTAATTGGAAAATGAAGAAATTGACTTAAAGGAGATGTGGCCTTTGTCCCAACAGTCACACTGAGTGATGCAGTTCGACAACAGGTGAAAGTTTTTACATGTCTTAGATATACAGTAACAACAGTATTACAAATAATATGCCCTTGGTACTTTTACCTATGCTTCCTCCAAGGAGCCCAGTGATGCTGGGGACCCTGGATCAATTCCCTCCATACCCTGAGTACAAAGTTTTCCTATAATATACCAGAATGGAAACTTCATATAGAAATCATAGTGTGCTAGCTTACTTATAGGGTCACAAATATTCAGTAAACAATGCTTATTGTAAATGGAAAACATGTACAGAACCTACCATGAATATTTAATAAAGGAGCCGTGAAATTTACATTTTACTTAAGTAAAGTCTTTCTCCCATATAAATACATTCTCACATGAATAGCTTAGCATACCATGAATTAAATACATATCTCTTAATAATTCAACGCATTTCAAGCATATTCAACCAGGGCTGTTTGTGACAATAAATTGCTGATATTGCACTTGTGACATATAAACAGAGTATATTGTGTTCCTTAATGTTATACAGCTTGTTAGACATCCCCACTCCTGTTTGATGTTTTCATTTTAAGAAATCACAGCAGATACAGTATTGCTCAGAATGTTAAACTCTTCGTATGGGTTCTGCAACCATGACTGACCATGGGCAGGTGCATTACATGCATAACCTAATGGGATAATGCAGGAATGTCTGCCATGTGAATGTTCTATATTTTTCCGTCTCCAGATATTTTTGGTGTTAATTAGTGATGGGCGAATTTCTTCGCCAGGCGCGAATTCACTGCGAATTTGCGTGATTTGCCGCCAGCGAATAAAAAAAAACGGACGTCGGTGTACAAAACGGGCGACGGCGTCGAAAAAACGGGCGCCGGCGTCAAAAACGAGACGCCGGCGCCGTTTCGCGCAAATTCGCCCATCACTAGTGTTAATGGTATGTGAATGCTGTCCTGTTGAATGGCACCGCTCCCTAAGGCTCTTTATTTGTATAAAAGAAAAATATCCCACAATAATAAAGTTTATTATCTTTGCTTATTTGACACAAAGGAGGTTATTTATCAAAGTCCGAATTTATCTCAAAATTTTCTGCTACAAATTCCGATCAAATCCGCTCGGGTTTTTTATGCTTATTTATTATTACATTTTCCCGAAAAGTTGCTTTTCAGGTAAAATCAAATTTTCACAATTTCTTTTGATTTTATCATCCGAATTTCATGATTTTTTCGGATTTTCCACCCAAAAACTCCGAACACTTTAGGGTATTGCACAAAACCCAGCACACATCAAAAAACCATTGGGACTTCTCCCATTGACTTAAATGCAACCTCGACAGGTGTAAGATGCCGGATTTTCAGATATCGGACTTTTCCATCCTTAGGGTTTAATAAATTCAGAAAAATTTGTGAATTTTTAAAAGTCCGATTTTATAAAAAAAAAATCACAATTTTTTTGTGATTTTTGCATTCAGAGTTTAGTAAATAACCCCCAAGGGGTCATTTACTGAAGCAGTCCAGTGTAGATCTTCATACCTTACGTCTACTAGAAAATCATTTAAACATTACATAAATGTTTCCAATAATGATTCTTTTTATCTTAGTTTGGATCAAGTATAAGGTACCATTTTATCACTACAGAGAAAAAGTAAATTATTTTGAAAAATTTTCATTATTTGAATAAAATGGAGTCTATGTTGCAAATTCACTAAGATTCATTGTTGCGCCAGCATCCGCTTCGCTGCGCTTTGCCGCGCTTCGCCGTACTTCGCCAGGCGTATTTTCGCCTGTGCTACGTAAATTCACTAAAATCCGAATTTGCGCTCAAGGGAAGCGTAAGTTTGCGAAGATGCGGTAGCGTTAATTCGCCAAACAAAGCAAAGTTACGCTAGCAATGCTTAATTTGCATACGGCGCAAATTGAAGTTACAATGGAGGTATATGTAGTAGCACTACACAAGCCTGGGAAACCTTCAAAACAGCAAATAAAAATTTTATTTTGCCCTACACATGTGCCCACTGTCTAGTTAAGGTGCCATGAGTTAGGAAATGTAGGGGGGAAGGAGGGGAGCCCCAAAAATTTTTTCGATCTTTTTCAGCCTATCACCCATAAAAAAAGAAAAAACGCCAGCGTTTTTTGGGACTTAGAAAAATGTTTAACTTATTTTGAAGCAATCCCTATCTACTCTATTGCACTTCGCCTGGTCTGAGGTGGCGAAGGAAATCTGGCGTAAAAGGTAGCGTTCAGAATAATTTGCGCGTCAGTGAATTTGCATAGTTACGTCCGTTGCGCAAATTCGCTAGACGTAAGGGTGCGAAGTAACACTAGCGAATTTACGCCAGCGTAACGCTGGCGCATTCACGCTGGTGTTAGGCACTTTGTCGTTTAGTGAATTTGCCCCAATGTGAGACAACCATACACTTATTTAGAGCTTTCTGCATAACGAGTTTCCAGGTAACAGATCCCATACCTGTATTTGCACTCGTACATGAACATTTTTGCATTTATATGTATTTGTATAATAAAGTACTGCCATATCCTTGGCCTAAATAAAACTCGGACCCTTAACACCCTCAGGGTTTAATAAATTCTGAAAAATTCAAGATTTTTTTTCCACTAAAAATTCAGATTTTTTTAGTATTCGGACTTTAATAAATAACCCCATAAATATGAGCACAAATGAATATTGGTTTCAAAGTAGTATCAGTCTTTTTCTCCTACTTCATTTAAAGTCTAATGGGGGACA
The DNA here is from genome assembly GCA_038501925.1 of Xenopus petersii. NCBI lineage: Eukaryota > Metazoa > Chordata > Amphibia > Anura > Pipidae > Xenopus > Xenopus petersii. Next base: position 92,176,665 of record CM076685.1, read on the forward strand.
ATTTACAGGGTAGCTGCAACCGAAAATAAAATGCATAATTAGTTAGTAAGTGCCTAGTCTGCACTATTTTCCTACAAATCGTGGATTATGGTAGAAGTGCAAGACTTGTGTACGAATGAATGGGCAAATTCTTACTGCCCAGAAGAGTCAAATGAAACTGATCGCTGTCGGTATCCTAAACTCAAGGCACCTGTAGGACTTTGGCATTATCGAGCCGTCTCCTAGATTCTGTTTGATGTTAAGCTATAAAAGAGAGGACATGAAAATATATCCAATGTGAAAGGACCCTCTGGGAAACTCAAGAAGAGACAAAGCCGCAAAGAGGTTGGTTTGAAGGAGCCCAACAAAGCAAAGGGCTTTAGACTGACTGTGATACATTTGCACTTTCAACTGGATGAAATATCTATTTCAATATAAATTAATTTCTTCAATTTCTTGCTATGAGACTTAAGTCATGTGACTAGGCATTTCACAGAATGACCTCATTTAATCGACCTCCCAACTATATCAAAGTACAGAAAGAGCAAATTGATCGTTTTTCCTCCCTCCGCATTGGGCATTACAATATTTAATTGCCAGATATGTTCCATCAAAGGGAATTCATTCAGTAAGTTGAACTGGACATTAACTCAGTGCTCGGAATTTGGTGTATCTTTCCTTAATGATCATGTTAAGGACAAATCAGTCAAATATGTGAGAAATTAGTATAGGAAAAAGCTAATTGCCATTGTTTCATTGAGAGGAAAAAGCACCTCCATGGATCTCATAGGCACGTACTGCAGGTGTTACAGATACTTACTCAGAGAAGTAAGGTGGTGGTACTGTATAAGAGAAAACCAGTATAAGGTTTTTGGTGTAGAGCAGGCACTATGAATAAAAAAAGTACCCTAATACCAGGCCACTACATATACTGTATCTGGACATATCTAATGTTCATGTTAATTACAATGGGAATATCAGTAGTTTGAGGCAGAAGATGAGGCAAAGCATTAATGAGCAGCCAACGGTGTGTGAATAAGAGTGTAGCAACAGTTATACAACGGCATGACATTGCTCCGCTTCTATGCGTAACTGTGTTTAATGACCAAATTAAATTGGGGGTTATTAAAATTCTCTAACTAAAAAAACCTTTCCTACATCCATATTTTTTCTCAAAAGTGCTTGGTTTACTAGGTGGTGTTGCTTTTAGGACATATGCTCAGTGTTGTACTTTATTTGACAGCCCCATCAAAGAACATAGGTTGCAGTTGTCCATGATCTTGCACAAACACAAATGAGTGAACCCTCTATTCAATCGTCTAAGATAACAGGTTATCTACATAGCAGCCTGCAGGTCTTGCCTCATATAATGGGAGAGGTTTGGCAGTTGACTGAAAGCTGATCCCTGTCAGAAGCTATTTTCTCTAGAAGACAGAGGAGACATTGTGCCCTGTAGAGCTTGAGTGTGGCCTTGGGTACTGCCAAAGCCCACCTTTTTTTCCCGGAGACAAAACAGAACCCCCCTGCTGTCAGAACTATCTGGAGCTGCTGAAAGGAGATGTATAAGCCTAGTAATGCTGCCCAGGAGATAATTGTCAAACAGAATAAAAAACACTGCCTATCTACCAAGCGGAGGTACTCAAGCACTGTCAAAACTACAACTCAGTGATCAACAGTTCTTGGCATCTGTGAGGTCTCTTTTTAGGAGTCCTTTAATACTCTGGTGAAAGAGGAAAAAAGAAGACACTGGAGGAATTCAGAGACTGTTGCTCTTGCAGGGAGAAAGAGCTGAAAAGAAAGAAATTCTTTTTACAGCAATCCTGAAGGAATAAGTGTAGATGAAAGTGAGGAGAACATCATGTAGACTCTCATTCCAAATGTTATTTTCCTTTTACAATAGTCTAATAAAGTAGTCTAGTAAGGGTATAAAATTATCTGCAATTTCAGTGTTTAAGTCACAAAAATAATCTTTAGATTTTCCTTCCCTGGTCTTATTGCGGGGAAAATAAGCATGGGAGGTGGTTTCAGGTTGGCATGCTCTTCAACTAGAGGAACCCCTACTTCAAATGTATTTTTTTTATAGGGACCCCTTTAATATGGCTAGATATAGGATTCATAGTTATTTGAGATAATGTTCCAAAATAAATACAGTCTTTCTGTGTAAGATTTTAGCGATTTTTGCAACAGCTTATGAAATGCAAAAAGAATCAAAGGAATGTAAGGCATAAGGCCTCATTAACCAAGACGTCAACCAAAAACTCATAATTTACCATGTCCTGCATAACTCCCCAGCCCACCTTTCTTGTATTCGTGGGGGGACGCAACTGTTTCTGAGTAGACATTTAAAATAGAGATTAAAGGCTAAACTTTGCCTTCTGGGTGGCAAGAAGAAATTAAAAATCCAGGGAATATTTGTAGAAATTGATACTGCATCTTTAAATATGTCTGAACAAGCAGTTTATAAACTACAGCTACCAGGATTCTTTGCGGGCCAACAAAGGCTAACTATGCAGCAGCTACTTTGTCTTGCCTGCCTTAAGACCAGCAAAGAAAAACAGCAGGTTTCCTAGGAAGAGGCAGTGGTATCGAGTGCCAGAGTTTCTAGTAACTCTCTCAGGCTGGATGATCTTATCGTGCTTTATGTTCCAGGAAGGAAGAAAAGTGTTCTCAGAGGCCTCATGACTGACTGCACTTGTACAACTGGTAAATAGCCAGTTTTGTGTTGTTAACAGGATCAGGTTTGAATATTGAAAGACTACTGTGCAGTGACTTTGAGATACCGATAACAATCAAACTGGACTTTAAAATACAAAAAAAAGCGAAATTTAATATGTTAAAAACCTCTAAACAGTTTTCCATTTTTGTAGGGACATTTAAATATAGTATAGAAATGGGCATAGCTGACCGACAGCTTATTGGTTCCAGCAAGTACAGAAGGGTAATTGGAAACAGGACGAAATATTTTCAGTAGTGATGGGCAAATCTGTCCCGTTTTGCCAAAAAATTTGCGAAACTCCGGAAACATTTGCGAAACAGCGAAAAATTTGCAAAACCCAAAGAAGTCAATGGGTGTCAAAATTATTTTGACGCACAACAACTTTGACGCATACACGCGACTCATTAAAGTCAATAGGCGACAACATTATTTTGACATGCGACAATTTTTAGACGCAAGACTCTTTTGTCCAAATGCATTAAAGTCAATGCCTGTCAGAATAAGTTTGATGTGCGACAATTTTTATGCGCGCAACAATTCTGACACGCAACAAAATTTTTCCATGGCAAATTTTCGCAGCAGTTTTGTGAAAACATTTGCAGCAGCAAAGTGCGAAAATTTGTTGCAAATCCATGCCTGGTGATTAAATTCGCCCATCACTACTTTTCAGCCTTCCATACTATCCAACTAGTAAATCCAATATTAAAACACAGGATTTTAGAATCCTTTGGTAGCCAAAAGTGCTGAAAAACTAAGCACTACAAAATTGTATTTCTAAAGCTAAACATACTACTCACTGCCACTTCAGTTCGAGTTGGCAGCTTATTGTTCTGTGTATGGGGCCCTTGGGAAGGCTATGGGCAACACTATAAGTCTGATTTAGCCCAGCTAAAGGGTGGCCAAATCAGATAGAGAGCAAGAGGGTGGCCAAATCAGATAGAGAGCAACTTGTTCGTTGACTTTGCCAATTGAGCCAAAGCTGGCAATCTACCACTATAGACCGAACTGGAAGATTATTAGCTTGTGTATAGGGCCCTCAGGAAGGCCATGGGTCTGTGCTACAACCCAGATTTGACCTACCATGTTGGTGCCTAAGTCAGGCAAAGATCCACTTGTTTGCTAACCTTGCTAAACAGCCAAATATCTCCCTTTGGACCTTAGGTTGCTGTTCCTCATTTGAGGTCACTGTTCGTTGTTTGATGGCCAATACAGACAAAACAACCCATGTTCTAGAACCTTTAGAGGGTTACCATTCTAACTCTGTCATTGGACATGAATAATCTGATTGTTTGCAGATTTGTTCTCACCCTGTCCTCTTTTTTTTAAAGTTTTCTACATACAGACAGAGGGGGCAAGCAAAAGCTTCTATATATTCGTCTAAGATACAGAGAGAATTTTTGACTATAAGAACATAATTTAATTAACTTGCACATACACTCAGAATGCTGCTAGTGCTATTTAGTTAGGGCAAGGAACATGTACATATGGGTATTTCATACAGCCTTAAAAATATATTCATGTTTAAAGTAGGTCGGTGTGTGGAAAACTATAGGCATTTTAAAGCCAATTGATGTTGCCACACCGGTGAGCTGCATTTGTCCAGTGTGAACAGAACACATTCTCATATATTTATTTCTCTTTAAACCTGACTTTTCAAGCAGCTTTCACCAGGTTTGAGGTTGTCTACAGTTATATGGATTCACTCAAAGTTGTGCAGCATGGGCAAGAGAATACAGGCAATGCGTTTAAACGACAGATGAATGCATATTTTGCAATAAGATTTTACTGCTCAGATTAAGAGCTAATCTCTGACAAGAACTTTAGGAAACTCAGACGGCTTCAATCAGGGTCCTCGGACTGATTTTTATTACATTTTTATTGCAGAAGGGCATTTTGATGACGTGTTTCATCTTTTTTCAGCCATTTGGGTTGCAGGTGCGGATTTTGAGCTTTCAATGACTACCAAATCAGTGAGTTTCTTGACTGGTAATATAACAGCGACATTTATTTAGGCCATTTATATGTCTTGCCATATCCCGGACAACAATACGCTGTCTGCGAAACCCAACTCTTGCCCAGTTTGTCACAGTGCCTTTATGATATTTCATGAGGACATTGTTTGAGAAGTAAGTCCTAATGGCCACAATACCGCTTTATTCATATTTTTTCCATTTGCCCTTTTATTAAAAGCATGCCATAAAGACAAGGCTATAAATTCTGCTATAATCAGACAGCTCCCATTTAAGCACAAAAAAAAAAAAATCACTCTCCAATGCTTTGATCAAAAAATAGTAGTGAAAGAGAGTGGAAATGTAAATGTGTGAATTAACGACTCCTAGCCGGTGGAGAAGCCAGGAAGCTGGTTATTTGGGTAGAGCAGATGGATCTGTATGAGCAGAGTGTTATCAAAGCCACTAGGTTGACTATAAAATATCTTAACAAGTTCTACCAGTTGGCCAGCAGTGCGGCTCCCATAGTATCTAATATGAAACAAGCCATAGGGAGAGTAAAAGGCAGCTTTATTTTCGAAGCCACAGAGGCTGGAAGCTGAGGGGTCGTCTCAGAAGCGCTCAATTGTTTTTAAATTCTGTTTTTACAAGGAGCGTGAGATTTATAGGCTCTTGAGGGGAAGAAAATGATGTAACTTGAGTAAATCAACAGACCATTTATTCCTGGCCCTGTTTCCTCTCTGTCACTGAGCTCTGGAACTGGCCTCCAAGCACTCGCATTAAAAAAAAACACCATGCCGACATGTTACAGGGGTTCTTAAAGAGGCAGGCTTTTATTTTTCTCTGTGGCCTAATATAGCAATCTTGTGTGGCTTCTATTTACGGCCTTCCTTGTACAGAACACACACTGTAGCCATTATAAATTGCTATCCCATTTATCCTCATCTAAATGTTGTTACAGCCTGAAGAAGAACAGAACGATTATGATGATGATGTTTGGAAACTTTCCAATATTTTTTTGGAGCGGGGGGGGAAGTTGGACTTCAAACTCCAGAAACATTCAATGGCTGTGCTTCAGTTATTGAATACTGAACAAATAGCTGCCTTTCTGGATAATAACTCAGATTAATGATCATACTAATACATCTGAATGAATCTAATCTAGAAAGTATGTGTTCTATTTAAAGGGCTTCCCCAGCTATATACAGATTTTTTTGCATATTAAAAAAAAATACATTTTAAACTGAATTCTGATGTACATTAATTAAATGTTTTTCCCCAGTTTTAAATTTCATTGTAAATGTTATTGAAAGCACTGTTTGCTTCCCCTTTCTGTTTTGACTCTTAAGGGGAGATTAGTCGCCCGGCAACAAATCTCCTCTTCTTCGGAGCGACTAATCTCCCCGAACTGCTTCCCACCAGCTAGAATGTAAATCGCCGGCGGGATGGCACTCAGAGCGCTTTATTTTCTGAAAGTCACCCGAAGTTTCCTCGTAAGGCAACTTCGGAACACAAAGCGCTCCGAGTGCCACCCCACCGGCGATTTACATTCTAGCCGGTGGGAGGCAGTTCGGGGAGATTAGTCACCCCGAAGAAGAGGAGATTTATTGCCTGGCGACTAATCTCCCCGAATCTGAAAGTGTGCCTTGACCCTTAAACAATGTAAACAGGAGTCAGTTCTCCTTCAAGTCTATTGCACTGTTTCTCAAGTCGCATTCAGAGAACATAAACAGGCAGAAATTTATATTTACAAATAACTTTGAACATGTTTAATGAATATATATAGGAAAGGGTCTGAACACATACATCTTTAATAATGTAAAAAAATAGGGAGAGTCCCCCTTTAATCACACAGGATATTAAAAACAAAAATGCTCTGATCTTAAAATTAAACTCCTAACGATCACTGTGTTATTTGAAGGAACAACCCCTATGGGGCTTGTTTTTAAACCGTTGTAGTTCTAGCTGGAAATCTCTAGGGAGACACTACACAACGGAGCTGTGATTTGAGTTTTGCATCAGTGTGGACGAGTCTGTGGGATTTAAAGGGTAACCAATATGGCTGCTGGATCTCAAGGGTACTGTAAGTTTGGTTATGACATGTAATTTCCATGTAATATAAAAACTGCCGGATGGATGTGAGTGCATCTGTGCAAACAAGGTTTTCCTTCTGTGAAGTTAATTTAGACTTTTTAGTGTAAGTAAAACATCTAGTACTTGTAGCTAATACAAATGTTAGCATTACTTCACCACTAATGAACAATCCTATGGGTTATGAGGCTGCTGTGGTGCATTACAGCTTTCTAAAGTAAATTAGAGATCAACTAAGCTGTGATTTTTCTGTTATTATTTAACTTGAATTCCCAGCAACCCATGACAGTCTGCAAATGTAGGGGAGTTTAATTCAGCTACAGCTGGAGGTCCAGAAGGGGACATATTTGATGTTAATATATATATATATATATAATACACAAAAGCCATGAATATCCTGTAAATTATATCCTTATAAACGGGGAGTTCTGATGTCATCAGTTATAAACGGTGAGTTCTGATGTCATTTCTGTCACAGGACTCGCTTAAATTTGTGTATTATGATAAATAAAGTACCCCAGTTGCAAAATATGAGGATATTAGAAGTTACCTCGGAGTTCCATGACCTGTATAATATGGTCATGAAACTCCTCGGTAACTTATAATATCCTTATATTTTACAAGAGGGGGTACGTTATTCAGTATATAATAATAATAACAACTGCATAGTGTAGTAATACATGTGTAGGGCAAGGGGTCCTATTTGAGTCTTGGCTTCAGAGCAAATGCCCTTTTATGGATAAGACCCATGTGCCAATGCCCTTAAAAGTATTCCTGGGAGTAAATCAGAAGTCTGATAATAAATGTTGTATGTTATATTCAAGCACCTGGTGGCCAAAGCTGCACCTATAATGTGAAGGAGATGTTAGGAGCTCAAGCAAGTGCACAAGCAAGCCCTGTACAGGTATGGGACCTGTTATCCAGAATGTTCGGGATGTGGGGTTTTCCAAATAACTGATCATCCCTTAACAGAGAAGGAAAGGCATTTTCTACCTGGGGCACAGCTGGGCATGTGCAGTAGAGTGAAAAGCCGAATGTTAACGAAAAGTATTATTACGTTGTATTTCGTTCTACTGCGCATGCGTCTGCCCCGGGAAATTTAAAGAAAGAGGAAGGAAGCCGATTGCTCTGTGGTGATCGCTGGAAGAACCCCAGGCCTGTGCAGTTTTCTCTTGATAGTTGTACCAGCTCGGGGTGCAAGATAAGTATATACAATCACTTTGGGGGGTGGCCTAACTTTTTGCACCATCAAGAAAAAACTCCTTTCCTTCTCCTTTAAGGCAAATCATATAAATATTAAATAACCCCAATAGGCTGGTTTTTCTTCAATAAGGATTAATTATATCTTAGTTTGGATCATGTACATTGTACTGTTTTATTATTACAGAGAAAAAGGAAATCATTTTTACAAAACTGAATTATTTGATTAAAATGGGAGATGGCCATTTCGTAATTCAAAGGTTTCTGGATAACGGAGCCCACATCTGCACTATAAATTAGCCTTGTGCTCTGAAATCAGATGCAATAGAGGAGGGTTATAGAACTTGTGCCGCACCTTGTGTTGTGGATGCAATTATTCACGATTTCCAAAATTTGCCATGATATAATTATTTTAATGGTGCAGTTATGCCACAATGCTGGAGGTGGTGGGGTTGAAGTTGCATTGTGGCAAATAAATGATCAATTATGGCAAAAATGCTTCTGCTCTGCACTTTGTCTCCATTACTAAATGTGGCAAGGATTCTAACAGAGTTTGTACTTGCCTACTTTTAAACAGAGATATAGGGGGGAATGTAATAAAAGCCGCAAAGCGCAAAACAATTTGCACCAATAAGAATAAAAATCCACATCTTGCAAAGTAATATTGATCCTTAAACTCTTATTGCATTGCAAATTTTAATTGCGCATTGCGAATTTTAATTGCTCACTCTTAAGAAGTGCTTGAAGGTGTCGTAATCTTTTGGAGCAAAACATAACAACTTTTTCAGTATGAAGTTTTATTACATTTACTGCGCATTGGCGCAAACTATAAAATTCGCAAACGGTCGGAAGTGGTCGCAAAAGCTATCATAAATTCACGCAAAGCAATTTTTATTCGAGCAAAGGCATAACTTTTGGCATTGCGAATAGTTTTTCAGTTACCGACTTTTATTATATTCCCCCGATACAGTTTTAATCTGTATGATTATTTGGTGTTTTAGGGTAGCGAGGTGTTTAAAAAAGAACTATTCTGCGAGAAGGCAATATGAGATCTCCCAGCATATTTTTTTCTTCCGAAAGCCACAAAAAAGGGGTATAATTTACTCCAATCAGCACAGGCTCATGATTGCAATTACCTAAAATCTTTTTTTTGTAAGCTCGGCATGATTCACCATAGACAGGTTTTGGGGCCACGGTGTGTGGCAATGTTTCATTTGTTTCTTAAACTGTCCTTTATTGTAAGGTTTCAAATTCATGCTTGAAGCAATGGGAACTTATGATAATTAGTTAATATAATGGGCCAGATGCCACTAACGAAATTGTACATCTGACAAGCATGCATCTTGTTAGGGAGCAAAGGGAACAAAAGCCAAAAATTTCAAAGTATTTGGAGAGGAATGGCTCATTTTATTGCGTTTCCAGCAGTTTAATATTAATTGACCTTAACATTGCCTTCTCCTTAAGCATGAAGCAGTTTATGTTGTATATTTTCTCCTTCTCTGGCATGTTATGTCTGCTGAAAGCTTGAAAACAAACAGGGTGTCATTCATGAAAGGCAATGCAAATATTCATATAAAAATGTCAGTTGGCACCCACATTGATATTTTCCCCCATAGCGTCTTCTTTTTAACCCAGAACTTTGATGCTAAGAAGACGCTGACAGAACAGGGTCAGATCTAAATATGGGGGGGGGGGGTTTAGCGCTTCTCCATTCTAGCGAATGCGAGCTGCAGGGGGAGGGCTGATAAAACCCAAGCAAGCGGTCGTCTGAAGGGTTTGTGGGTTTTTCTTTTGTAAGAGGCGGGAACACGTCACTGAATTAATTTGACCTGCAACATTACACATGCATTTAGAATATTACATTACATTACATTCCTGTAGTCTAATTAGAGCACATTAATTATGAGTCTATCCAGGTACAGGATATTATTTATATATAACTTGTTTATTTTCATGCAATTACAAAAAAAAAAACACTCAATTGATGTTTTTTTTCACTACTGTTTGTTTTTCTTTATTTGTGCAATTTGGAATCTTTATTTAAACACTATTGCCCCCCCCCCAAAAAAACAACCTATCCCCCAATTATATATTTATATAAAGGCTACATTTCCCACTGCCTTCTGCTCTCTGCCCTAGTGATGGGCCAATTAGTCGCTTCACCAAAAAACCTAGCGAAGTTCCCACAAAATTGCAGAAAATTCGCAAAATTCGACAGAGTCAATTCTCGGGCATCAACACTGACTCCCGCGACAATTCAGACGCCAGCAACAATTTGATGCGAATTGAAGTCAATGGGTGTGCGTTTAATTGTCCCTGGCGTCAAAATTTCCGTGGCAAATTAGCTAATTTGTTAGCAGCGACAAAATGCGGAAATTAGCCGCAAATTTGCGCCTGGTGAATAAATTCGCCCATCACTACACTGCTCTTTTAAAGGGGTGTTAACGTTTAGTATGCTATAAAATGGCCAATTCTAATCAATTTATTTTTTTGTCTGAAACTTTCCAGATTTCAAATATGGGTCACTGATCCCATGTGCAAAAAAATGCTCTGTAAAGCTACAAATCGCGAACGGTGGCGGCGCCCGTTTTTGACGCCGGCGCCCATTTTTTTGACACCGGCGGCCGGCGAATTTTCGCGGGCATTTTGTGAATTTATCGTTTCGCGAATTTATTTGCTGGCGGCAATTCGCGCAAATTCGCCACAAATTCGTGCCTGGTGAATAAATTCGCCCATCACTAGCTACAAATTTATTGTAATTGCTACTTTTTATTACTCATCTTTCTATTCAGACCCTCTCCTATTCATGGTCCAGTCTCTGAATAAATGCATGGTTGCTAGGTTAATTTGAATCCTTGCAACAAAATTGCTAAAATTTAAATGTTGAGAACTGCTCAATAAAACACTAAATAACTCAAATGCTACAAATAATAAAAAATGAAAACCAATTACAGCATGTTTCAGAATAACACTTACAACATAATTTTTTTTTTCTACATTTCTTTTTACAAATTTTATTTTAAATATTGCAGAAAAAAAATTTTGCATCGCAGCAAAATCTTAACCGTGAATATTATGGCCATACAGCTTGGTTTATTGGGAAAATAAATTGCAAAAGGATTGGGATGAGTATGAAAAGCACCAGTGTTGCGCTAAACCCACTGTTTTAATCAGAGCTAAATGGCCTCCAGCACTACACCCAGCGACAGATGATTCTACCATGCAGCATTTTTGAAATGCAACAGAAGAAGGGCTTTATCTGTGTGGTCTGAGCTCAAATGCTCTAAGAGAAAATTCCAACTCCTGTCCAACTGAAAGCAAGGTCTTGTTCTCTCATCAGATGGATGAAAGGAATTTGGAAGTTTGATACTGTCCCTTGAGATGTCATTTAAATCCACAGATACACACTGCACGAAGTCTAATGTCCCTTTTTTCAGACTCATCTTTCGTTCTGCATTCCTAGAGAATTTTTTCATGTAATACATTGCAAATTTTGCAGGAAAATAAAAATGAACCTTTAAAGACTATGTTCCTAGAACTGGGTGAAATTGCAGACATGCAATAAAACTGGAAATGATATGTTTATTGGCATCTGATGATGTTAGGCGCTTATTAAAATGTTATTTCATCATGTGGCGTGATTGCTCAGATAAACACAAACCTTAAATTGGATGGGAGAGCTCATATTTACTTAGTGGGAGAGTTGCTGTCACTTTGAATCAGTTCTGATTTAATATTAAATTTTGAAGAAGGACAGCAGGGCATGTGTCAGGTTTTCTCATTGTTCAGTTTAGCGATCATATTGCATCTATCTGTCCATCTGACTGTTTTCCTGCCTATCTGTCTCTCGACCTTCTTCTTCGAAATTCAAATAAATTTGATGGAAAAGAAAAATTCCATAAGGTTTCATTTTAGCAACATAAACACGCAAGACACAATTGAAGACTATGTTCTATGACTTTGCTAGTATAAATTCTGTTGAATAATCAGTAAGAATAGAATACAAAAATGGTTAAAAAATACACCCTGTACCTGTACTTGCAATTATACAATGTATAATTATTAGGATTATGTCTGTTCCTTTCAAGTGATTTGGCTGGATGCAGAGCAAAAACAAATCTCTCCTGGCTCCAAAAGGGCGATTGGACTAGTTCCTGGATCATCTTTGTATTGTGTTATTAATATGACAAAACCTTGTATTTCCACTGTGTGTTAGCAGTTCTGTTTCACCAGTGAAAGTGTGTTGGCAGTTCTGACTAGTGAACAGATAATACCTGTCTCCAAAGCTTACCCATCATGGAGGGATTCTGGATCAGTTGTGGCTTCTGCAACACTTCGGTCTACTCATTGACCTAAGTTTCTTTTTCTAATTTACAGAATAAGCTGAGACTGAGCTCCAAAGGTCAGGGCTAAATTTCAATTGAAAGAGCCCCTAGGCCGCTCACACCACCTGCCCCCCAGTTGTACTACGCTCACCCCCGATCATGCATGCACTGCCATACGCTCACACCACCCCTGCCTCCAGGGCTGGATTTCAATTCAATGCCCCTAGGCTACTTGCAACTCCCCACTGTTTGCACCAGCCCCCCAGTCACACTATGACCCACCCCCCACCATGTGCACACGACCTCCTCCTCACAAAGGCCCCACCTCACTTGCACTGCTACAGCCTTAAAGTTCACCACTGCTGCAGACCACCAACACTGGGGGCTGAGCATTCGGGAAATTCAAATTGTCTAGCCCAGTCCCCAGTTAACATCCAGCCAGTAGGTGGCATATTGCCCCCAGATTTTTGCCACCCTAGGCAAGAGCTTTTGTGGCCTGCCTATAAATCCGGGCCTGCCAAAAGGGCAAGGCCTGAAATTAATTAAAGCCACCAGATTCCCATGGGAAATTTATCAGAATATCATTAATTCAGGCTAATATAAAAATACTGAACATTGACCTTCTAAAAATACTTTTCTATTTAAGTAGGAAAAATAATTGCTAGAAAGTACTAAGAGAAGGTTGCCATGCCTCTTTCTCTTATACAAATTTTCATCCAATGTATGCAGTGCAAAGAGTTTTGGATAACAGTTGCTAAACTGAAAGCAAATACTACATGGTTGGCTGTGTTTGCTATAAGAAATTCAGAATGTAAGTACCTACAGTATTTACAAAATACAGCATTACAGAACAATACTATATTTCCTTTCGGTATGGATAATAAATTGTGGCTTTGAAAGTGCTAATAGCACTCACATTTATTCTTATTAATGCTTCCTGGTTTTCAAACCTGGGCCGATTCCAGAGAGAATGTATTACAAGCCTTCCCGCTGGAGGATCTGGGTTCCTTTAGGCTCAATTCCAGTTGTAACTGGCAGCTAATGCTTTCACACATTCACAAATCCCTATCTCCTCCCTTAGAGCAGCTCAGGGCAGGAGGGGAGTTAGACTTTGGTTAAGGTCAGCACATTTCAGAGCATTTAATGAGGATTTAAATGTAAGTTCACATTTAGAAAAGGCATATCAAATAATCATATGACGATAGAAGGGCTAAACTGAATATGGTGGAAATATGAGTCTTTCCTTTACCAAGCTGCTGAAGGCTCACTTTAGTGAGTTGACAAACTGGTGCAATGCATAACTAAAGAGTAGCAAGAAAAGTTGAAATATTAGCTGTAACCAAGAAGAAGATGTGTCTTATATGAATGACGTTTCCCACTGAGATTTGTGTTCTGCTAGAAAACACAAGAATTTGGTTTCTTTATGCTCCCACAGCATACTGTGCTAGTTTCCTTGAGGTGGTGCCCACAAGAACCATCCTAGACACTATCTCAAACTCTATAAGAGGTGTGACAGGTGTGGGAAGGAATAAGGTGGGGACATATGTTTTGGGGACATAACTTTTGATATAGGCTCAATCACATCGTCAGTAGTTATTTCTGCCGGGTTTCACCCTGAAAAAGACACCCACAGACTCCAATGGGTGAAAGAAATTGTCACACATCAAAAAAAATTGTCCATCAAAACAAACTTGCTGCCCATTGACTTTAATGCATTTGGCAAAAATTTTTCTGTTTCGCAAATTTTCGGCTGTAATCATTAATCCCCACTATTTGTTCATATAGAACTGGCTAACATTTTATGCTCCTTTTAATTGTTATAGGCACAGGATTTGTTGAAGGTCATGACTGAATATAGGATTGTTCACATCATGGATTAAAATGATGCCAAATCATTCATCTGTCTCACTAATACTAGTTGTTACCTTAAAAAAAAGGTGTGGGAACAAAACCTGCAGAATGAAAGGCAGAGTGTGTCCTTCAAAGCACAATGTCTCACAACTACTAATCCAAAACACATATGTCTGGACATTCTACTCCAAAAAACACATACTGTATGTATATGTCACAATTAGTGATGAGCGAATTTGTCCCGTTTCGCTACGAAACAAATTTCGCGGATTTCCTGCTAAATTCGCAAAACTGGTGAAAAATTCGCAAAAATGGGTGCCGGTGTCAAAGTTGACCTGTTAATCGTCCGTTAATCATCTTCGGTGGCAAAATTTTCTCTGCTGTCAAAAAACGCAGAAATTCGCCGCAAATTACAACCTGCCGAATAAATTCTCCCATCACTAGTCACAATTTTATGGCATTGTGTACAAACTAGATATGGACTAATCTGATCCATTTCGAAAATTTGCACAAATATTTTTTACACACATTGGAGTCTTTAGGCATTATTTTTGATTTGAAACTCGGCGAAAGATTTCGCTCATCACTAGCACAAAGATACTACTTGCAGGGAGATTCCCCTAACAGATATAAACACCAAAAACAATGAATAATTAATATTGTTATATTCCCTTCTTTAAAAGAACAAAATGGATTTTAACTTTACCCATCAGTTTAAGGAAGACTGATAATATTTCCATTTGCAGATTATTCAGTGCAATGATGGGTGATAAGTGAAAATGCTGTAATGACTCATGTTACTGCCCCATATATGTCCAGGGCCAAGAGTTATTTCTGGAAATGTTGAATCTCGTAACAGCAATAAAAGGAAAATACCTCTCCAGCCAAAATAAATGTCTCTTTGGAACCTATTTCAAAAGTACTGGTCTATTTGTGTAAGTTTGAAATTCCAAACTCAGTAGATGAACAACTTAGTTGCTGATAGATGTTGTAAAGAAGGATAGACATTAGTCTGATTTGGGACTTTAATAAAATTAATGGTGGGATACAAATGTGGTAAATGTAAATGACTATGATTGTGTTTTATAACTTTTAGAATAGTAATAGTCTGATTTGGGACTTTAATAAAACTAATGGTGGGATACCAATGTGGTAAATGTAAATGACTATGATTGTGTTTTATAACTTTTAGAATAGTAATACGATGACTGAGGGTTTTTAGAAGCTAAAATGTTATATGCAAAGACCTCAAGCAACTCTGTAGCTGAAGAGTATTGTTTATAATCTATCTACACAGTTTAGAGATTCTGTTTGTATAACACTTCAATGAAGGGGAGGTCACTGTTCTGACGAGAGATGAATACTGGGCCTCTGACAGCAAATTCTCAGGGGTGCCTAAGTGCTATACAACCAAAGAAAATTGTATAAAAACTTCATTCTAAAGTTACATGCTCTTGAAGGTTTGTTTTTTAAGCTCATAGGTTCAGTTCTAGATACAAACTAAAAACCTAAGGTCAGTCCCAAATATTTCATAAGGAAGGGGAGGGCTTATAGAAATGGGTGGAGATTATATGAAGGGCATGGTTCTTGGAGAACAGGGTGTGATCAAGAATGCCCCAACTCTGGGCATTATAATAGGTATATTGATGACATATTGCTGAGTGCTGTTTATGTTATGAGACAATTCAGTAGGTATTATCTAACCATAGATATAAAAGCATCATTAGTGATGTTTCATATATTGTAGTTAACAGTAGTATATGTATATTTGTCATTAGCCTATTTGTCTATGCTTATTTAATCATTTAAATAATTCAAGGCAGCTTAAATTGGATGATAAGAGGCAACATAGAGAATAAAAGCCAAAAGCTACTGTCTACAGTTATTCTTGAGACAAGTTGACCTAATTTGACTGAGTTTTGCTGGAGGTATGTGTAAAAAAAAACCCAGCATAACCGAAGACCAGGATACACTACTTTTATAACTTAAAATAGCCCCCACTCATCATAAGCTTGGTTATTATCCTATAAAGAAGGGACTGGGAAATGCTATGACAAAGATATTATTTAATCTCACGAGTGAATGTATTGCTCTAAAAGCATAGCGCTGTCTTTCGGATAAATGCATGAGTGTCTTGTTTCATTTTAACAGGGCCACCTAGGATAGTAACTGTGATGTATAGCATTATATGTCTCCTATCTTTAAAATATACTACTATCTGTTGTAGACATTGTCCAAGCCAGTGATTTGTCAAATACACTCAACTCTCTTTAGCTCTCAGTGAGATGCTGGAGGGCTGCAGGTTGTACATCACTAATACATTTACTAAATATGGTTACAGAAAACAACAAAATCATCTAGTCTGTTAGATATATTTGCCCCCTCCCAGTGATGCCACAGGCCCAGAACACATACTCCCACTGTCCTGTCTTATACCCTTCCCTGCAACACAGTTAAAAAACTTCCTAAAAATAACAACAAAAGATAATAATGGCACATTAAAGGAAACATCTGCAGACAGTGGCCAAGTTATGTTTTGTGCAAGAGAGTTCCGTTTGTTAAAAGAAAAGCTTTCAGCAGTAGATGTATAGTGGAAATAATATTTTTTTAAAAAGTAACTCCATATAATGTTCTTTGGAGTCGTCGTTGTACATTTATAAATAGTTTTCCAAGTCGGCGTGTCTTTCAGGAACAACAACAGGATTGCCTCTCTAAAACTAGCCGTGACATCTTGTACTGTAACAGTGGAACGATTGTTGCAAGAGTAATCTGGTTTTCATTAGAGGGAAGTGATGGGTCCAATTTCTCTGCAGGACGGCTTGCTAGCATCTCCCTGGTTATGCTATGTGTTGGCAGTTAAGTGATGTGGCAGAGAAGGTTCTTACAATCCTTAACAACAGATGCATTTGGTATGTTAACCCTTTAACCTGTGACTTAAACAGCTGATGTGGAATAAGGTGCTAGATGATAGTAGCCTAGCCTCTTGTGGATTTATTGACGGACCCAATTGGCAGTCAAAGGTCATGTGTAGAAACAAGGCACTAACAGCTAGAAGTTTAGAGGGTTAAACCAACGCAACACTTAAATGATCTGGGGTGATAGATAAAGGTATGTGTCAGAGACCACTCCAGCACCAAACAGGTTAACTCTCTTGTATATTCTTAATTCATTTAAAGCCGCTTTGCTGTCACTGCAGGGGCCATGCAAAAATTCCGTGACTGCAAAAAAAAGGAAATTATATAGGTGGAATCATAAGCAGGTCTGATTGGAATCTCCAATCTAAAGGGATTGTGAACATTTAAAGTATTCAGAAAGGGGGG
Organism: Xenopus petersii; assembly: GCA_038501925.1. Lineage (NCBI taxonomy): Eukaryota > Metazoa > Chordata > Amphibia > Anura > Pipidae > Xenopus > Xenopus petersii. The sequence continues at coordinate 92,194,096 of CM076685.1, forward strand.
GGGGAGTCATGTTCTAGCAGCTCTCGCTTCAGCAGAGCAACGGGATGCGAAGGGCTTGCACATAGATATTACACACAAGTCTGTTTTAAAGAGCTAAAGAGTATAACTTGAGAAAATATAATTTTTGTATGTCACAACACAGATTTGTCCATAATAATCAATTTTATAGCGTAGAAAATAACAGGAGTAGTTAATCTCATTAAAGGTGTAGTACACTCCTACCCATTGAGTAGTGCTGAGCGAAAAAAAAGTCTCAGAGAAAAACACCCATAAGAAGAAACGCCCATAAGAAAAAACGCCCATTGACTAATGAATTTGGACAAAAAAAGCCCATTGAGTTCAATGCGTTTCGAAAACTTTTAGCAGTTTTGCGAATTTTATCACAGTTTTGCAAATTGTTTGCCGAATTGAACTGGACAGATTCACTCATCACTATCATTGAGCACCACGTACAAAGTCAAGCTGATGTTATGCCATGTGTATGCAACTGTTTGGGTATTACTGTGTGATGAATAAAGAGGCAGTAGTTAAAGTTAGTAAAACATAGATTCTAAGGATGATTTGAGTGCAGCCAGAAATGTAATTGAGACATTCAAACCAACCAGAAGGGTAAGTAATCCATGCAAATGCCCTATATAAGCCTATTAAGGTCCCTCTGGGTTTAATGTGTCAGTGTTTATATAGATGAATAAATCACAGATCTTGCATCCAATCAAAATGAAGAATTGAGAATGTTTTCCCCCTTATGCTATTGATTGTTTAGGGATGGTTGGGTAACCATGATGCCCTACACCCTGTAGAATTTCACCCATATTTAAAGCATCACAGCAGAGCACTGCAATGCAAGATTTCCCACAATATATGCAATACAAAACAGTTTAATCACTTATAAGAGTTGCTATGTTTAAAAGCAGAATTTTATATATGTCTATGTCTGTAGTGTAAGCAATGTGTTTGAGTCATATACTGTGAACTGCAAAAACACTTTTGTGTGGCCTTACTCTTCAATCAAAGCAAAATGATCCTTTAATGTGCATTAGCACACTCTACAGACAGATTCAGCCCTCCAAGAAACCTTGTTTCTCATTGAAAAAGCTTTATAATTCCTTATGTAACATTAGGTTTCCTCCTGCCTGTTGGAACCCATATTGGTGTAAAGTAGTGAAGAAGGTCATCTGGCTTCTGTTCAACTTGACAACTACTGAAAGAACCCTGCAAACCATCTCCTATCCGGAAATAAATGTTCTGCAAACTAAAGTTGTCACGAGGAACCAGTGTAGTATCAGGCCCTCTAATAAAGCTTTAATGGGTGGTGAAATACAGGTTTTTATTTTTCATTTTAATAGCTGTCCTATCTAAGGGGACATGTTCCATTTCTACAGCTCAGTAACCTAACAGTGTTATTGGAAGGGGACATGACTAATTTATGTCCACAAAAAAGCCTCCTTAGAAAATCAGTATCAGTACAGGATTATCCTTCTACTATTTCTTTACACATTTTTGTTGCACATCTTCAGCCCTGCCAAGATCTAAAGTTTATGTTATGTTCAATGGTATGCACCATTTAAATCTCTAGATTACTTGAGGGTTTGTGCTTAGCTATCTGACAGTGTTTTGCCATTGACTTTTTTGGATCTTCATAGCAAGCACTGTACACTTACAGTTCTTCCAGCAGCTATGTTTCAAGAATAATAAGGATTAATTGCATCTTAACTGAGATCAAGTGCCTGATAACAGTTTGTTTAATTATTACAGTGAAAAAGAAAATCATTTTTAAAAATGTAATTGAAATGGGATCCATGGGAAATAGCCTTCCCGTAATTCTGAGCTTTTTGCATAACAACTTAAACCTTATTAATTGCATCACCAACTGTGGCTGAAGTCTACATGCGCAGTATGAGTTAAGGAAGTTTAAATGAGGATACACTACTTGTAAAACTGATCCCAAATCTGTTACTGAGAAATATTGCTCTTCTATCTGAGAATAAGGATTTTTTTTTTTGCAGCATACCCCAGACCTTAATAAATTAATAATAGTAATTGTCTGCTCTTTAATCCTCCTCCTAAATATTTCATATTGCTGCATCATCTACGCATTACCCAGTTCCTGGGTTCTTAACATTATTATTATGAATATCTTATGTGTGTTGAAATATGTGTGATGTCTACTTTCATTAGCCTTGTTTATATTAAATTCACTGGAAGGACTGTCTCAAAAACAAATACCTAAAGAATGCTGTCTCTGTCTTGTTTCTTCGGGTTTGCTAGAATCACTTACTTCTCTCCACTAGTGGGATATTTTAGCTCAAAGCATTAACTTCTTTAGGAAAAGAAATTCAGTCGGGAGTTATCATTTAACTGACTGATTGACATAGCCAAGAACAGGACTTAGAAATATAAACAGGCACAGAGACAGCAGTATAAGAGGTCAGAGCCTTGGGAATTCTAGTATTCAGGCCTAGTAATTTCACCTCGCTGCGGTTTATCTCTGTGAGCTGGATCATTTATCCTCCTTATGGCAAGACAAAGGGAAAACTTGGCAAAGAGGGCAAGACAAAAGTAGACATTTTGTAACTGTTGAATGCTTGTGTATCTGCAGATAATTCTGCAAGCAGTTCTTTGTTACAAAGCAGAGCTGTTGCTCCGATGAGAAGAATTTTACAGCTTTTTTTCTTAGGTGATAAAATTCAATTGTAAGAAAAGAGTTTGAATGTGAAATCTTGTTGATCAGTCTGCTTAAAAGTAAAAACATCAGTCCTACCCCCCCCCACACACACACTCAAAGCTGTCCGTCAGCATGTTGCTGTCTACTGATGTTGATCAACAACTCTGTGACATGGTTCCTGGCAAACTCCGAATCTCATCGTTAGGGTATTCTACATATCTCAGTGCTTGAAACATTCCTTATCATGACATTTCTGTACAAGTAGCACTGTCTGTGTTTTTCTACCAAAGGTTTCCACCTCTTCATCACTCATCGCTCATAAATCAATCTGAATGTGTATTGAATGAAAAAAGTAGCCAAGATTATTCCACCCCCCCTCATATCTAGTGATTGCAAATTCACTTTCTGTTACTCAACCAGTTAAAAAAAAAACATTTTATGTTGTTGTTGCCACGTTAACTCATCTTGATTAATGATAAGCCCACAAACATTTGGACCAGAACATATATAATTATGTATACAGTAGCCTGGACAACTCGTGTGAGAGGAGAAAATCAATTTAGCAGCAATTCTCTGCAACACTGAAAATTAATTATTTTTGAAGGTTACAATTTAAGAAGAAAGAAACATTAACTCAAAAAAAAATGAAACTGGGAGTATTGAGAATTGCAATTTTTAAAACCATTATTTAGATTTCAGCTGGAGAAATAAAAACTGTCTGTCTTAGTTAATAATTCATTAAAAATAACAATTCTCAAAGTAATAGTTTGTATACCTGGCTATGGACTATCTATCTATCTATCTATCTATCTATCTATCTATCTATCTATCTATCTATCTAATAATAATAATCTATTTTTTCTTTCTTTCTTTCTTTCTCTCTTTCTTTCTTTCTTTCTTTCTTTCTTTCTTTCTTTCTTTCTTTCTTTCTTTCTTTCTTTTTCTTTCTTTCTTTCTTTCTTTCTTTCTTCCTTCCTTCCTTCCTTTCTTCCTTCCTTCCTTCCTTCCTTCCTTCCTTCCTTCCTTTCCTTTCTTTCTTTCTTTCTTTCTTTCTTTCTTTCTTTCTTTCTTTCTTTCTTTCTTTCTTTCTTTCTTTCTTTCTTTCTTTCTTTCTTTCTTCCATCAATCTGTCTGCCTGGTAGACTCTTATGTTACGTTTACAGACAAAAAACATATATCTATCTATTGTTAGACTACTCTAAACTTTCTATTTAGTACCTGCCTACATCAACTGGAGTACTGTAATTAGTGATGGCCTGGGAGAAGAAAATTTGCGAAACGGCAGAAAATTTGTGAAACGCATTGAAATCATGGGGCGTCAAAAATGTATACGTCGACTATTTTATTCAAGTGCATTAAAGTCAATGGGCGTCCAAATAATTTTGACATGCAGCAAGTTTCATGCCTGTGCCAAATTTTTTTGCTGCTGCAAATTTTTTGCCGGTGATTTTTCATTGCGGTTTCATGAATTTATTTGAGGAATGCGAAATGAGAATTTCACGCTGAATCCATGAATGCCGAATATATTCAACCCATCACTAATTTTAATTGCTTCACATAGAACTTGGAAGATTTGTATGTTCACCAGGTGGGTTAGTATATAAAGACAATGTTAATGTGACAGAACCAGACATCACTGGAACCGTGCAGTCACTAGGTGAAAAGCACAAGTGGAAAGCCACCCACAGGAATCCTTGGCCAGCCTGGAAGAGTCCTGGCAATGTTATTCTTTTTAATTTGAATGCATACATTACATAATTTACACCATGTCATGTAGGAAAGCACAGTCTTAAATACTTTTAGCACTTGAACTGAGAAATCAAGCAACTGGTCTGGAGGGTGTAGGAACGTGTCTTTTTTTATAGCCTGTGACTGCAAACATAAGCACTTTTGTGAAATAACCTTGGCAACAGTACAGAAAACCATATGAAACTTAAAGTTCCTATAAATAAAATATGGCAAGGTTCAAGCCCATTATGACTCCTACCACAGATTGTGCCTCAGTGATTGTTATCTTCTTACTGAATTTAATGTAAAGGCATATATAGATGAGCTCCTACTTATACATGCATTTAAGGGAATTCATTCATTCAAGCCCACCTTGAACTTGGGCCAAAGCTGGTTGCTCTGTAAGTGTACTAGAATACTTAACTTATCCAATATACCCTTCGATACATTTTTCTACTACAGGTATGGGAACTGTTATCCAGAATGTGGGGTTTTCCAGATGATGGATCTTTCCATAACTTTATTGTCACAGAGAAAAAGGAAATAAGATTGCATAAAATGGAGTCTATGGGATATGGCCTTTCTATAATTTGGAGCTTTCTGGATAATGGTTTTCTAGATAATGGATCCCATACATTTACCAAAGTAACAGGTTGAGTAAGACAGTTCTAAGACACCAACTTGTGTCTTCCAGGTAAGGAGTAGACCTCTTGTTTAGCCAATGTTCAAAGTGGACTAGAAGAAGTTGTACCCTGAATGCCTTACTCTAAGTTGTAATGTGTTTTTATGGTCATACCTTAAAGGAACAGTAACATCAAAAAATGTAAGTGTTTTAAAGTAATGAAAATATCATGTAGTGTTGCCCTGCACTGGTAAAACTGATCTGTTTGCTTCAGAAACACCACTATTGTTCATATAAACAAGCTGCTGTGTAGCAATGGCAGAAATTGAAAAACGGCTATATGGCACAGGTTAACTAATGGATAACAGATAACACCATTAGACAGACAGAGCTTATTTGCTATCTGCTGTGTAACTTGAGTCTTTTCTCCTTTGAATGGCTGCCCCCATTGCTACGCAGCAGCTTATTTATATAAACAATAGTAGTGTTTCTTAAGCAAACACAGCAGTTTTACCAGTGCAGGGCAACACTGCATTATATTTTCATTACTTTAAAACACTTTTATTTTTTGACGTTACTGTTCCTTTAAAGGGTGATACCAATATAAGAGTTCAGCAATAATGGGCACGTTGAACTCACATAAAGGTGCATATGTGTGTTTCTGGACAAACAGAAGATTTGTAGTTTTATTGTAAAATCTAAAAAATGGTTGCAAACAGGTTAGATTATATGGAGAACATGGATTATACCAGCAAGACTGTATAAAATAACACCCAACAAGTTTTAATCAAGAGAACAGAATGCCAAAGTTCAGTCACCATGCGAGATCCAACCCTAATTTCTTTGGCATGGCCTCAGACCTCTGTGGGAACTTTTGATATTTTTACTAATATTTTTATACATTGAAGCTGAGGGTATATACACAAAATCCTTATAAATACAGAAAAAGGTAACAACTGTAGGATTAAAGCAATATTATGCCATGTCACCACAAGTGTAATTATAATTCCACAATTCTGGAACGTTATTATCGTATTATAGTGTACTATTTTACCCTACAGTAGGATAGTAGCACCAAATCATAAAAACACGTATTTATAAATGCAAGAGAAAGTGCGTACCTTTAGCCTGTCAATTAGGTGCAAGCACATTTATGCAAGGGAACCATGCGTAATGCTAGTTAACAAGGAACCCAGGGTTTCCACTGGTAGGTACCTTTCGGTTAATAAGGTCACACCTGATGATCCTGATCTTCACCGACGCCTTTTTGGGGCCCTACATTTTCTGCTGCAGAATCAATAGCGAACCCAAACATGTCAAGAATACTCGTAGTTCAGACAAGGGGAAAGCAGAAACGAAGTCAGGCCAGGCAAGGTTAGGTACAGGCAGCACGGATCGGAGTCAATAACCAGGCAGGAGACAAAAACCACAAAAGAGAACACGGATTGAGCTTTAGGCAGAATCTGAGTCAGACGGCAATCATGAGTTGAAAACCAGAATAACAATACATATAATGCTTAGACAGGAACTGAACAAACAGAAGCCAACTTGGGCAAGAAGGGGAAAAGGAAGAAGCTATTTAAAAGATAAGGACCAATGGGAGAAGAGAACTCCAGAAAGGGAATGAGGGGAACAAATAGCATAGAGGATTGAACAATTAGTGTCCAATTCGAAGCAGGCACCAGTTTCTACTTTGCAGAATGTGCCAGGCGCACATGCATTGAACGAGAAAGTGATGTGCACGTATTCGCCAGATGAGCATGGGTCAGAACTTGACGCGCAAAGTGCATATTCACCAGGCCCCTAAGAGATTGCGGCGGAAGCGCCTCAACCCGAACCTGCTGGTCAGTGCGTCTGAAGGTCTGCGTGGACGGGCGACCGGTGGGGTGGGTTACACCATGGATGTAAAAAAATATGGACCTGTTCAGGGCCAGATTTCCTTCTGCAGCATCCCTAGGCTGCATGGTCATCTGCACATGTGCCAGAGCACTAGGGAGCTGTGCATCCCCAGTGCCCCTCAGGGATACGGCTGGGTGGTATGCCACCCCTAAAACTTTGCCTCCTTAGGCCTGGGCCTTTGTGGTCTTGTCACAAATCCGGGTCTGGACCTGTAGGTAATTCTAGGCTTCCCTTATGCAGTTGCTGTTGTCTCAATGGCTGCAAGTAAATCAGGTGCTAATTATTAATGAAAAACACAGGATTTTAATACAAAATATGGGAAAATAACCTGCATCACAACTTTTACCAAATTAACAAAGTGGACTCTACCCGGGTGAGTTATCAACATTTAAAATCGAACTTTTACTGAGATTCAAAAAAAAAATGTTGTGCTTAAACCCCTGAATTTGAGGTGTGCTTTCAAAAACTTTTACGAAGTACAAAAAAACTGGAAAAAATCAAATGTAAAACTTTGGTATCTAAAAGCTGCTGAGTTCTTGTAAAAGTCAAGGGAACACTTTAAAATGTTTTTTTTTTTCCAGTGCAAGTTTATTGTATTGAGTACAAATTGGAGACATTGGAGGTATGTTTCCCAAATGTAATAAGCGGAAGTAGAAAAAACCTCTAACATTACACAAATTCTAATAAATAGGTCTCCCATTTACTTCTGTAAGGGTGCAAATTGCAGTGGAAAAAAGCATGCGTCTGCATCCACAAACTGCATTGTGGTTAAAAAAGAGTGGCAATTGCATACAAAAAAGTTTGCACTTGGGTCATAAAAGAGATTCTTAAGATGCATATGTGAATTTTTCCATTATTTGTGCCAAGCTGTACCTGACCATGACATTACCCATAGTTAGTGTGTTTAAGCGCTAAGACATTTACCTGCCTGAGCCCACGTCATCAGTCTCTCTTGTTTATTCATACAATAGGTAGGTCCCTCAGGTTCCAAAGAAAACAGATTCTGGGAGGTTTTGATGAGCAGCAGGGGCTGCAGAATTAATTTATTTCCTGACGTCCACTATCCATGCAATTTTGTAACAATTTTATTTCTTTATTTATGAGCTACTCACTGTTCTTAGAACTGCTCAGCAAACTCCTTTCTAGCCTCCATCTCTTCATTAAATGCTCATTCAAAACCCAATACACAGAGTATTTTGCTCCCTATGGGGGAGGGATGGGCCTGGGTCTGACAGGATGCCTTTTGGAGAATCTTCAGAGACACCCTCTGTAGGACACTTTGAAGCTGAAGTATGTTGTGATAAGTTTGTATCAACACCTAAACAACACTTCTGGGAGGTGCCTTGTTAAAATTATATTCACATGCTTCACGTTAGCTTGATCCAGTGTTGAAATGGAAAATAAACCTCCCGGCTTTCCCCTTCATTTTCCCTCTGGGTGCTTTTCCTTTTGTTGCACGGGGATCAGAAGGGTTAAAGAGCCACATGTTTGTTACAGGCTTCAAACATGGCTATTCCCTTGCAATTTATCACCACAATGAAATGTTAAAGGAGGAACGCAGGCTGCTGTTGCTCCTGCCAAAATCCATGCTGCGGATTTACACATTTGCCATTTCAAATAAAATCATCAGACTGACAAAAAGCACTTGTGTATAAAGTGCATATACAGTTCTTAATTTCCTTTGGCATATTGGTTTTTCAGAGTTCCAAGCCTTTTAGGCTGTAATGTTATTCTTTTCCTGTCTAGGTTGGTGGGATGCTGTTAATGTACATTACACATATCATTACATCTATTCATATACCCTTGCTGCAATGTACCTATATTAATACATCCATATAATATGAATCCAGGCTCTATCCCTAACATGTCAGCAATTACATTTATACAAAGACACAAGCTTTCCAAGTGGCAGTGCCCCCAACCCAGAAAAAAAGGCTTGTTAAAAAGCACATTCTGATTTTTCATTTATTTAATATATTAAATATATATAATATAAAATACATAAAAGGAACCCAAATGTAATCACGTTATTTCTGTATTCTATCAATTCTATATTAAGGTCATATCTGTTAAGCAGTCAACTTCCAGAAAATAAAAATATGATCTTTGATAGGGTGAATCGGCAAACAAAATGGGAAACAAAATTTCTAAAAGTTTCAGAATTTCAGTAAAAAAAATTGTATTTATTCTTACCCAATCCAAATTTTTGAATGAAAAAAATTGTGAGGAATTCATTCATTTCTAGGGATTAAAAATGGACAAGTGGCAATTATTTATCTTGCAAGGAATGCAAACTGTATTATATATAAATAAATATATATATATATATATATATATATATATATATATATATATATATATACACACACACAGGTATGGGATCCGTTATCCAAAAAGTTCTGAATGGCTGTCTCCCATAGACTAAAACAGTGCTTTGTAATTGATCCAAACTAAGATGTAATGAATCCTTATTGAAAACAGAACCAGCCAATTTAATGTTTTTATGATCTTCTATTAGATTTATGTTATGAAGACCATATAACGGAAAGATACATTATCGGTAAAGCCCCAGGATTTTTTATATTTCAACGTTTCGGCACCATCACCATCAGGAAGACGGCCCCCTAGGGATGGGCGAATTTTTTCGCCTCATTTCGCCAAAAAAATGACGCCGATAGACTTGTATGGAGACGTGCGTCAAAAAAAAAGAAGTGCGACAAAATAATTTCGTCGCGCGACAAATTTTTTTGACGCCCTTAGACTTTAATGGGCGTCTGCGACATTTTGCCGGCGGCAAATTTTGGGCAAAACGAAACGGGTCAAATTCGCCCATCCCTGGGCCCAAGTGATGGTGCCGAAATAAAAATTTTTGTGTTTTTCACTTGAGAAGTCCTTAGAGTGCGGTTATTTTTAGTAATGTATATATATATATATATATATATATATATATATATACACTTGTGGAATGGGTGGCACTTCGCTTCCAGACTTCACCCAGTTGCACGGTTAAGATATAATTATAGTTTCAAGAAGAACCAGCAACACTGGGTTATTTTTAGTAGTGAAAAAATACTGTATATTTAGTAAGGCATGTATAGCCAATATATATATATATATATATATATATATTGCATCTAATATGGTCTAGTTAAATGCTTTTAGAGCAAGCTATGATATTGTTTCCTGGCTGTCTTATTAACGCACTAGTATAAATATAAATGCAATATGTAGAGTGCAGAGATAGAGAAGAGCCCAGGGTGAAGGTTATGTGACAATCACTGAGCAAACACCCCTTTCAACACTTAAGGCACACAGTGCAGTTACTGATAAAAAGCCAGCCAAAAAAAGTTATTATGTATTGCTGCATAGTTTTAAGGTGGAATGATATCCAGCAGCTATATCGCTTTTTTTCTCCAATTTTTTAAGTACTTATATAAAATCAGTGGAATCCCAAGTAGTAAAACATTGGGTAAAGGGTAAAGTCCAGGAGTTTAATTGCCCACTGTTTGAAAGTTCTAAATGGCTAGTGCAGATATGGGATCCATTACACAGAAAACCCATTGTCCAGAAAGCCCCGAACTAGGGAAACACTGTCTGCCCATGGACTCCATTTTATCCAAATAATTCAGATTTTAAAAAATGATTTCATTTTTTGCTGTAATAATAAAACAGTAGCTTGTATTTGATCCAAACTAAGATATAATTAATCCTCATTGGAAGCAAATCCAGCCTATTGGGTTTATTTAATGTTTACATGATTTTACAGTAGACAAGTTATTAAGATTCAAATCATGGAAAGATCCATTATCTGGAAAAGCCCAGGTCCCAAGCATTCTGGATAACAGGTCCCATACCTTTATGGATAATTAGTCCTGGTCCTTTGTGATGTTTATTACATTAATAGTGGATTCCTGAGTGGTTGTGTTCTTCAAATTACTGATTCATGATTTACCCTTATTTACCATTAAAAAACACAAAAAATTTGAACTGGGAAAAACCATGACTTTTTTGGATTGTCGCATGACAACCGAGCATTTTTCAGATTTGACACCTGAAAAGTCCAAATTTTTCATGAAATCAACCGAAAAGCCCAAAATGTTCGGATTATGGTACAACCCCAGCGCAGACCATAATATTGTCAAATTGCAAATAAAACCTCTGTTGACTTCTACAGGACCTCGACAGGTTGAAGATGGAGGGGTTTTTTT